>CAHIKZ030001256.1:47500-560912 GCA_903632075.3 Acanthosepion pharaonis
GGATGCTAAAAGGTGTGCTGAATGAAAAGGTCATTGTGGAGACAGAAATGTTGGCAAGTTATGAGAAGAGAATCTATGATGAGAAAGTCGATGCATGGAAGGAAAAAGCCTTACACGGTGCATTTTTACAAGAAATCTAAGAGGTGGCAGATCTAGAATCATGGAGGTGTTTTAGAAACGGGTTCTTGAAAAGGAAACCGAAACGATGATCTGTGCAGTGCGGGAGTTGACTTTAAAAACAAATTATATCAAATAATCTATTGATAGAACAGTCGATTTACCCTTCTACAGACTGTAGAAAATCTCTTGAAAGTGTGTAACACATTGTCAGTGGCTGCAGAGATATGATCACCATAACCCGGCGGAAACATCTAAAAGCCGTAGAGGATATCAAATAATAATAATAATAATAATAACGCAGAATCCTATACCAAAAATAGTATAAAAGTTCATCGTTTCAAACTAGAAACCAATAGAATAAAAGACTTTGAAATACAAGTGGCGTCACCTGACCAAATAATGTTTGTAAAGGGGAATCAATCAAATCCTGAATGTGATTCTTCAAGCAAGCCACAAACAGAAAATAAATATGAAAACTTTTCTAGGAGTTGAAAATTATGAAATATAAAGGTGACGGTTGTGTCCGTAAGTATGAGACAACTGATAATTGTCCTCAGGAACTTTGAAAAGAAATTAGAAGATTTTTGCGGAGAAATAGAAACGGTACAAGCCCAATGCTGTGAAAATATTGCAGGAGGTCACTGAAGAAACTTGTTGTCACTTGAACCCCAGCAAAAATAGGAGAAAGGTTTTCTGTAAATGGACAGAATATTTATAAAAATAATACAAAAATGAGTATTTTTCTCAAAATTCTTGCTGTCGATTTTTTCGAGTTTTCTGTTTTCTTTTTAATTCCAATGTGATTTTATCTTCTCAGTGATCACGAACACTATTTTAATTCAATATCTTGAGCTCTCAAACGAAGTCCTGATATTTTTTCTGTATGATCTATTCCGACAGTTTTCTTTCATTTACAAGTAATAAGTAAATGAAAAAAAGGAAAAAAAAACATGGGTGTCTTGTTCTAGTATAACTTTAATTATTCCAGGAATGCGTTAGATTTTAACAGCCGAGAATCTAAGTCAGGGAGTACAAACTGGGTCACACCAATAAATTACTCCCGTTGATGTGCGGTCCAAGCCTTTTGTGCGATTATCTCGATTGGCAGATGTCAGACGATAAAGAAATCAAAATATAGCTACCCCAGTCATCGTCTGTAGTTTGTTAACCTACTGACACTTCCACAGACCGGCTGTCATTATAAAGGCATTTAGGTATATACCAATTCCTTTATTTTTTTAATTCCCACGAAGAAATAAATTTTTTTCTGATTGTCTTTAAAAGCAGACACAACCATGGACTTGTGCAAATTTTACATTTCTTTGAAAGAAATAGGCAATCAACTCGACAGACACAGCAGTATATCAATTGCTGCCTAATGAAGTCTAATCGATGTAAATCGAGTTAAAAAAGCGAAAGCTTAAAATATGTTACTAAATAAATAAAAAATCATGGAAATAACAAAGCAAGGAAATCATTGAAAGAGGGGAAAGTTATAACCCAGAAAGAGATAGACAGACGGACAGAGACGAAGAAAGAAATATTTTGAAGATCTGCTCTAGTCTGACTTAAATTTTCAGCATTTGCAGTACATTTGTTTCATTTGGACGAAATAAAGTATTTTTAATTTCTTCAATTTAACATCCTAGAACTCGGTTTATATTGGAATTAAAAAAAACACATTATAATGCAAGATGTCTTTGTTGTTTGAATAGGAAATATAAATCACTTGACTTTTACAAACAAGTCATCATTATTAAAATAAGAACAATTGTTAATTCATGGATACATTGCTAGTGAAAGATTTTACATGTTTAACTCTTACGGAGATGATGAGATAAAATGGAAATGCTACAAAAGATGCGTTTCGCCGAGCGTCTGCTGGTTTCGTTTTCTTCAGGTCAGAAGGAAAGAAAAGTGTGTGTAAGGAATTTTTGAGTATAACAGGGGCTATAAATTAAATTAACTTATCAATTCCGACGACCAGGTATAATAACACTTGCAGTAAAAAGAGAAGATATATTTATTTCCATGTCATTGTCTGTATATATTTTTGAGATGAGGTATTGTAATTATTTACATTATTTACATTGTTCGGATTGTTGTTCACATCTTTTTTCCATATTCATAACGTTTCGGCCGTTGTAGACTCCGGCCTTCTTCAGGAGATTGGAATTTCGAACTGTACCCTTTATTTTGCCCACTGGGGTAGATTGTTCTAATTCCTTGTACTATGCCTATTCTGGATGCCTCAGTTATCTCGCTTTAATTTCAACTCGCCATGTTTTGTTCACCAGTGCGCTAGCTAGGTATTGAAATCACAACACTTTAAGGCAAGTCACTGGATCCAACCAACGCTTTTTTGGGGCCATGTGTCCATATGTATCTCCTTAAATCATCATATGGATTCATTCAGCTATTCTCCGATTGAACTGTTCCCGCCCTGATAGTGCATTACATTGTTGATCAATGCGTTCTTCTCCTGAGATTTTACGAACACAGCAGACACTCCTTTATGTCGAAATCTTTTTAAATGAGGAATTATCATTACTATATGACATTCTATTTGGATTAATATACTTATTTTGGCTGTTATACCCACACTGTTTAAGCTGTTGTATCCTCCGGCCTTCCATACGTGCCTGTCGTTATTTGCAATAAAAGTTTAATTCAATCTACATGGATATATTGTTCTTTTTTCCGTTTTCCATACTTAGGGTGGATAAGACATATTAATACTCTCTTTCTGTTGTTTTTTCATGTCTTCCAATGAAACATTTCCACACTATTCCCGTTGGTTAAAATATATCTGGTTTCCTGGCAGTTGGGAGTTCAAACCCTGGGCCAGGTACAAAATAAATGCCATACTTTGGTTCAGTGAAAGAAACGGGTAAAGTTAAAAACCGAAAATTAACTGGCACGAGATATGCTCTCAGCATGGAAAGCGGAATGAGGGCAATTGACTCTTTTCTTGACTTACTTCATCGGCGAAGTTTTGGCATGATTATAATGGTCGAGCTGAAGTTAGACTTGCGCTGAGTTTGAACGACCAAGAAAAGATTAATTTACTTCATAGATGGAAGTTTTGGGAGACCCGTGCGAACGCCATGAGCGGACCGAGGAAACTAATGTTCTCCAGCGGGGACGTAATTAACACCTTGTGCTACATCTTGCAGCAAAGGAATGAAAGATATTCAGGAAGGAAATTGTTGCTCTTTTTATAGCAGTTTTTGACGAAGCCAAATGAATTTCTCATATTTCCAGTTCCTTTACTGCTAGTATCATGTGAAAATATTATTATTTTATTTATTGATTTTATTTCATTTCCCATAAAGCAATTGAATGACAAAGTGAGAAAATTTTGTGTAACGCGTTTCGTCGTCTAGAGGACGAAACGCGTAACACACACACACACACACACACAGATAGATAGATAGATAGATAGATAGATAGATAGATAGATAGATAGATAGATAGATAGATAGATGTATAAAAATAAATCGTCATGATTTTAGCTGATAGACAATTTATCCTAATGCTATTCTCGTGTCAGTGCGGGTTACTTGGCGATGCCCATCTCATTTCCAAGTTACCTGCGACAGACTGTACTGGCTTATTCAGCAGTAAACGTTTTGGGGAGAATTCGATTCATACCTTTCGTAAATGTGTTAATAAACTATTAAAAAACAATAAAATGGCGTTAGATATACAGAAAAGTAATGTAATATTAATCTCTAGAAATTAATGCTGGACAATCTCTTCACAGATGAAGAGACTAGGGAAAGAAGTGACTCATCTACCTAACGAGCTTAACGAATGTAAATGGTTGGCAGTACAGGGATTAAGAGAGATAGCCAAAAGGCAGGACTTGTGGAGAGCTACAAGAAGTTTTGTAGAGTCATGATCACCTACGTCTTGAAGGGACACAGTATATAGAGGAATAATTGAACGCAGATTCTCTCATTCACTTATTTCATTCTACGTGCTGTTTGTTATACCAAGTTCGATTCCTTTCCTTTTTCTTTCTACACACACACACACACATACATACATACATACATATATATATATATATATATATATATAGAGAGAGAGAGAGAGAGAGGGGGGGAAGAGAGGGAGAGAGAGATAATATATGGATATATGGATGTGTGCGTGCATACGAAACTTCATATTCCATTAATTAAACATCTGCACATTGTAACAAACTGTACGATGTTGAAAACATGTTGGTTCTTTTTCATTTTATATTTTAGCATTTGGAACAGAACACACCCTTGATGACTTAGTAACAATACCAGTTTTTGGTCAGATATAGAAAGAAGAACGCTCCTCACATTAAATAGTTTTCAATTTCGAAGAAGAATAGTTGGCAAGATGTGTATTCCGCACCCCCCCACACACACGGACTTTCAATTTATTAAATAAATCAATAAGAATAAAAATCACAGACAAGTTAATATTTTCTCCAAGTTAAACAGAAAGATTGTTTTCCGGTCTAATTTGAAAGGTTGAATGGTGAATTTTTTAGAAATATAGACATTTTTAAGATAGGAGAGTTGTTTCTTTGGTCTTTCTACACAGTCAGCGTCACTAGGAGTCGGTAGTAAAATATAGGTTGTATAGGAAATTTTTTAAAAATTGAGAATGTTCCAGAATAGTTGAGAACTGCAAAATGCTGCCAATAGTGAATTGAGAAATTCTTGATCGATATCTCACTTTATGAACAATTGTGAAAATATTGCTGATATAATTTCCAACATCCTACTTGGTTTTCAGTACGGTTTTCTTCTTTTAATTAAAGACAGAAGATTGTCTTAAAAGTGTTAAAATATTTACGCCTTCAACTAAAAAAATAACACCGGCCATTAACACATTTATGAATCATCACCAGGCACATCCTTCTCTTTAACTGTTAAATATCCCCCTATCAACATAAGTATACATTTGGCACTAATATTACACTTATATAATATTACGCAATAAACTATTTAATTGGTTATTATTTTTCATTAACCTTGTTTGTCTCTTTAAAAAAATGTCTTATTTGACAGTTTTAAAAACATGGTTAAGAGACATTAAAATCTATCTTATAGCAAAAACAACTTTGTTACAGCCAAAATAACTTTGAGAAGCTCTGTATTAGACGAATCACATGAGAGGCTACCGTAGCACGATGGTTATCTAAACTTTCTCACGGGCCAATTCATATGTACAGTGAATTCCATCCTCAGTGAATGAGTGCTTCACTATTACGTTCTTGTGTCTGAATTAGCCAAGTTTATTAAATCAAATCAGGAATAGTGCAGGGTTGTAGTGAGTACGAAATAATAATAACTCCCTTTACCTACTCACTTCAAATTCGGAGGATTGAGGAAAAAGATGGAAAGAAATTCGCGAGCCTATGTGAAATCTTTTTTTAGACCAATAAAAACCTTGCCTTCGCATAGATTGACCGGTGAACTGAAAAGAAAACAGAAATAAATTCGCGAGCCTATGTGAAATTACTTTCGGACCAAATGAAAAGCTTGTATCCACAAAAATTAGGAGCTGAACAAGAAGAAGAAAGAAAAGAAAGTAGCGAGCATATACGAAATTCCTTTTGATATATAATGCGAAAAATTAAATTGATAAGAGAAGAGTGTCATGTGAAGGGTATCGCTTCTGTTCACCTCGTACAGCATTGAAGGTTTCGCCAGTGATAAATTACTCGTCAGTTATATTATCGGCCTTTTAACTAATTACAGGGCACTTCAAAGAATTCAAAGAAGCTAAATATTTCAAACTATCTCTCTTTGTCTACTTCTGAACATATGCAAACCACATATCCCTTTTGTAAGAAACGGATTCTGTTATCTTTGTTTTAAATATTTTTAATATTATTTTGTGTCATATCATTTAAACTGTTGTATGACCACTTCCTCTTCATGACAATTCGTTAAAACTACGGACTTTAAAAATTTCCGATTTATTTTCCCTAAACGGGCTACTGGCACTACTTCAAGCGCGTCAGTTCGTGAATAAATTCTTTATATTGTTTTGTTAAAGTTTCCCGTGTGCTCCTTGTCATTATCATCCTTCATTCATTTTCTAGGCGTGGGTAAATCAACTGTTCATTTTAACCCTTAAGTCTTACGTCACTATCATTATTGGCAAAATGGCCGTCGAAAAATGACAAAAAAATCGAACATAAATGAAATATAAAACGTAAATAAAATATTAAAATAAAGCACAATTAAACTAAGACACAAACTATATAGCGAATTTTATTCTCTCTTTTGATGTCACACAATTGTTAACTTGTACTTGATGTAGGTATCCCTAAAGATTCACTAAAAGATGAGCATACATGATGAAAAATGCCCAAAGCTTATTAAAAGGAAAGACCAAAGGATTTTTTTATTATTAAATTATATTTTTTTTTAATCCTGTTTGGAACTTTCTAAATTTTGGTTAAAACTTTTGTCTTTCTTACATGAAAGTGGAGCTATGCATTACAATAGGAAATTGGGACGTCTTTTTCGGTGAAAAACACGTTGATTTTGAAATTCTTGCAAAAATCAGATAATTGTTGGATTTTAATGAAAATTTCAGAACTAATTTACAAATTAATTATATTATTTTAGAAATGTTTCTTTTTCAGAAAATCTTGATAATTAAATATATATATATATATATTACATCTGTTTGCCCCTTCTTATTTAATTTTATGAAATTTTGAGGAATTCTTTTTTGTAGCTCTTAATGTTTATATTAATTGTAAGGACACGTCCTTGAAGAATTTAAAACAGGAACCCAGTTACCGAAAATCTGCTCTGAATCGTAAAATTCATTAAGACTAAAACATTATTTAATTAGAAAAGGTTTTCATCGCTTTTATGAATAAAATATATTATGAACACTATCGTCTCAAGAAAAAAAATTTTTTACCTGAATTGTTTTCATTTTTAAAAAATTTAATTATAATAATTTATAAAGTTTTAAAGCTTTTAAAATTCTGTATTAATTTGTAGAGGTCAGGTTATATTGTTATTAAATAAAAGCTATATATACTCAACATACTAAGCTTACTAAATTCAGTATTTTAAAAATAATTTTGCATTATTTTTGTGTGTGCATAAACGTGGCCATTTTGTAAATATGGATATCCATACATGACATTATCAGAAAACAAAACCCGTAACTATAATAAAATTAAAATTTATTGGAAATTTTCTATTTTCTCAACAAGCGTCTTCGTAAAGCCAAAGTACCTGAAAAATTCAATAAATGTTAGAATGTTTCAAATATTCAAAATTTTAAAGATTACTGGGTAAAAAAATTATAAAATAGCTGTTCACGTTATATTCGTCATCGTTACTACAAATATTATCTAAATCTAGATTACCTAAATCTCGAAATTGTCGGGTTATCGATAAATATGTCAACAATTCATAATTATATCCACCTCCGTGTTAAAAATGCTTTTCTGAGATATTTTAAACTGAAAGTAAGTAATATTTGTTTTAATTCAGATTAATTCAACTTTAAATAAGTTAATCTTCCTTAAATAAAGTTTCAGAAAAGCATATTTTAATTTTGAAATATGTTTTAATAAAGAGAATTATGTTGTTTGGATAGATTTGTCAATATGGCCGATTTTAGCGATTAAAAGAAAATACAATCAATTTAAATTCGGCTTTAAATACAGCAAAATATTTTACTTATTGGAAATATTAAATTTAATCTACAGGGTGTTTCAAAAAATTTGATATCATTTCGCAATCTAATAACTTTGTTAGATCTCCTTCAAATGACTTCACATTTTAATAGCATCTTTATGTTTAATGTTTGTTTTATGTTTTTATGTCTTTATGTTTTTGTGTTTTTCTTATTTGTATTTTTATGTTCTTTAATCTTTAATCTTTTTCTTTACAGGTATAAAAATGCCGTGTCTCAGGCGGTGCGCATATTGAACATTTGTGAAATCGTTCACATAATCCACATGCTTTTGAATTTCTCATTCAGATTTGAAAGAATAAATCTTATGATCTTCAACATTAATACTTTTTAATTTCATTTGCCTTAATCATGTACTTTCTGTGATATTTACATCTCAAAGAATATCAAATTTTTTGAAACATCCTGTATTTGCTTGCAATTAAAACTAAAATAAAAGCCTCAAGAAAGATTTTTCATTTTGAAAATGCATTTAAAACCTTAGGTGTTGCTTTTTTCTGGAGGCACCTTATGATTTTGTTTAACAAATAGATGAAGCGCCTGTCATATAGCGATTGGGAGTAAATTAGTTTTGCATGCTACTTGTTCTTCAGAGGAACTAAACCATGTATCAGAGTAAGTAAATATTTCGTATTAAGTTCATGATTTTACGGAAACCGAAATCCATTCTCAGCTGTTTTAAAATCGATTAATACTTAATATTTTCTGAGTCGTGGAAGTTCATTTAATATATAGTCATGGTTAGTTACTAAACTTTGTTTAGTTTGGCATAAGGCTTATAGTGATCTTTTGTCAGTTTTAATTGATTTTTCCGGGTGCGACGACAATGACGACTATCTCCTATTTCTACAATAGCTTTATTTTAATAGTGGCAGCCATATCTACTGCTTGCATGAAGATGGTGATAATAAAAAAATAACAGTGAACAAGTCAGGTAGGTTAAAAGGAGGAGGAGAAAGGTCAGGGAGAGGATGTTGACAGAAAATTGCCGGACAGAGAAATAAGAAGAATCTTCTAACAACTATCAACGAAAAGTTTTCACAGACAAAATGTCAGTAGAGGTTACTTTCAAGTGTCTCAGTGTTTTTTATTGTGGAATTGATAAATTCGTGATTTTGAAGTTTTGCTAGATTCCCCACACTTTGCAAATGAGTTCCGGGGGATTAAATTTAATTAAGGATTTCTTCGTTTTCAGGAATATTTCGACTTCGGAAATATATATTTTCTTTTCGTTTATATTACATATTCTTTCCTATATCTTTCGTTGTCTTCGTAAACTCTCGACACGCTTAGGCGATCATGTATCTTTCGATACATGACTAACGAGGCAGATTTTTTCCCACAGTATTGTTGCCATTTCTTTCTGCCATCCAAGGCTATAGAACCTGGTGTCCTGCTATTTACGCATATTTCATACCTTTCCCAAGGGTATTAGCACGT
The DNA here is from genome assembly GCA_903632075.3 of Acanthosepion pharaonis. NCBI lineage: Eukaryota > Metazoa > Mollusca > Cephalopoda > Sepiida > Sepiidae > Acanthosepion > Acanthosepion pharaonis. The sequence goes on from CAHIKZ030001256.1 coordinate 56,780, forward strand.
AAGTGAATGTAATAGATTCGACTGGAATTCGAACTCGGCTCTCCGATTCCTCAATCTGAGCCGCTTTTTGTCTAAGGTAATGTGAAAAGTTATCATTATATAATTACTTTCCTCTTCTAGTTACATGTACAACTCATTTTAGTTGTTGCTGTTTGAAATGTTTAAGCGATTTTGGTTTTGTTAGTGATTCTGTAGCGTCAGTCTATAGGGCCTGGTGAAGAATTGCCTTCTTTAAGACCAAAAAGATTCATTCGCTTCATGCTATTGTTTTTATTTTTTACTTGAAGTAGTAAAACCATATTTCACATCAACTTACACTGTCATCAATGTGTGTATTGTAGTGAACGAAATTCTAGGTGGTTCTATCTATCATTAAAATATGAACCAAAAAATGCACAAGACAACAGGTTGCCAGATTATCGATAACTTACCGGGAACTTGATTTTCTTTAAAGAGTCGAATAAAGATGAAATCAATTTGTCCATTGCTATAACCTCAGCTTTAAATTCGCAAAAGCGTCCTAAGAAAATAATATTTGTAATAGATTTTAGCAGTACTAGATTTAATTTAGGGACTTTAGGGACTCGGTTTATAGAAATAACAGGTTCAGATTTTGGAGGAAACGGTTTTTTAGATTCAATGTCATACTTAAAAATTTAAATAACATTAGTAGCAATAATGTGCATGTTTTTAAGTTCGAGCTAGTGAAAATGTTTCAAAATATCTTTTAAAGCTAATGCTAAAACTGTCCTTGAACTTCTTAAATCAACAGCGAAAATACAATTTGACATGTATTTATCTGTGCTAATATCTACTTGATCCGTTCATATCTATCTTACTAGCTAGCAAGATGACTAGCTAACTATTATCCTAACTGCCGTTGGCCTGACTTATAACGTACGGGTACACACATTACAACGGTCAATTTTAACTAGCATGACAGTAAATTGATGCGAAAAGTGCCGAATAAAACCACGGCAAGCAACAACTACCTCGTAATGTAGTCAACTAACATCTCGTTTCGGAAAGTTAACGAATAAATAATTTGTCACGTTTTTTTATGACATTTTCGCAGCTACACATATAATACGAAGTGTTTGAATGAATTTCAAAGCCAGTTTATTCGACCACTCTTTTATGCGAACATTTGTTTCTTACTCGATTTGACGATAAGCCCATTTTTTTCCCTTATTTTCCTCTTGCCTCTTCTTGACCTTAAGGTCGAAGTAGCACGGTAATTATTTCAACTGCCTCCGGGACTTTACAGTTGGTTTCCTCTCATCATGTTTGGCCTCTCTTTATCGTCAATACGAAGTCGAGTTGTTGACAAGAATGGAACCTGAGATATTTAAACCACATTGAATCTTCTGGTGAGAGAAGAATAGAAAAAAGATTGTTTGTCCATCTTCAGACTATACAAACCATTTTGGATTCTTTTGGATGTCTTTCAAAATGAACTGGTTAAATCATCAAGTAGTCAGTCAGAATTTGAAGAAAATAAATATTTTTTGAATTGATAGACAAAATCATTTTTCTTCGTTTTCTTTGTCGCCTGAGGTTTTTTGCTTTCATTACATACGCATACACATATACACATACACATACTTATCCACATACGCACACTCTTTCATACACACACATGGTGTTGTTCTAAAAGTAATGTCCCCTATTTTACTGGGTTGTCCCACGATAGTGAGAGGCGCGGATGATGGTTGAATATTTCCGCCAATGACCTCTTGGCAAACTTGGACCTTCGTACCTCACCCCCCCCCAAAAAAAAAACAGTGTCAAAAGGATGGTTTTTTTTTCCCTTGACACCGCTATTATTTTAATTACCTTCAATCCTCGGCAATGTTTATTGTTTTAAAAAGTTGTAATAAAACCACTACATATGAAATTATTTATTAGAATGTTTATTGGAATTGTTCACAAAACATTGGCTAATTGCCAATTGATTTGAACTTCATAAAATGATAAATAATAATGATTTCCTTATAGCTGGTTCACATATTTTAATAATTTAGTAAATGTTTATAAATTTGTAAATAAAAATTGTTTTCATATTTATTTCTTTTAGATATGATAATGAAAGGGACCAAACACCAAAGTTTCGGTAACGTACGAATGTATTCTCAAGAACAGGTATTTGACCATGTCAACTTGCTCTTTGCAGTCAAGATAATGCAAAATGTAAGATTAAAAATAATAGAAAGGAGACTGCAAAGGAACATTTGTATTCCAATAATCTTTAATCAAAGGAAAACAAATAATTCGATGATCTACGTCTTAACATTGTAAAGGATTTAGCTTTATTCTGCATTCATTAAATATATTAAATAATTTGCATTCATCTTCTAAATTGCAAAGATTCATAGTAGAATTTTCACAATGATGGAATTAACCGGTGTTTGTTTAAAATGGAAATTTATTTCTTATAGTATTCGTGTAATGTTCTGGTTACTCGCTTAATCATAACGCATCAAACTTGACATGCAAATAAGGTTACAAGTATGAGTTTTGTTATATAAACTTCCATTTTTGTCACATCAAAAATAGCTGGTATTGTTAAAGATATATTTTTGGATTTAAAAGTTTTCTTTTACTAGGTAAAATGTAGAGGCTAATTTCGAACCTTTTGTCGCAAATTCTAAACACTGTGCTCTATCCTACAGTATTGTTTGGTTAAAAAAAAAAAAGAATATCATAAAAAGTTAAAAGAGAGGCAAATGCCAGAACCCTTTCCAGACTTTATTCGAGTTCACGAGGTGAAGCGACGCTCCTCCATGGACCACTTCGTGGTCCGGTGAAGTACAGATTTAAAATCGCTGCTTTTAAAGATTATTCGCGATAACTAGAATTTTCCTCGCCCACAACCCGATTTGATTTTGTTTTATTTTATTTTTTTACTTTTCTTATCAGATTCCGCATCCAAACATGACAGAAAAAACACCCGTAGCTAAGTACCGAGTAGGACAAGTGTTTCATCGCATCGTAGAATTTAATCATCTGTCCTGTCACTATGCTCCCTCAGTACTTATTTGGTATTAGGTTTTTCTAATTTCCCTCCACCCAAAAGAGGTGAGTTTATTTTTTACTTAATTGCGCTTTGCGTGTTATGGTGGCTGTTGTGGATCGCGAATGTAAACAACTAAACTGAACTCATTTCTGTACTTGGATAACAATTCAGTGTTTCTGGTTGTCATGTGGGTCATGGTTCAGGGTCTGGTCCTGGGTAGGTGAGGATCAATGGCCTGAATTTTTCGATGAAATAAGGGCAGCTGCTGATGTAGATGTTAACGTGCTAGTTTCACAGATCTACGACAAGTTCATTTTTCACTGGGCGTTCCATAAACGTATGTTATAGTCCAGCAATTATTGAAATCATCACTGAAATGGATCTGGAATTTAACTTGTGATTGAAGGATTGAAGTTCACTTCCAGGTATCGGCTTGGCAAAATATCTTTGCAATCAAAAATCTGCTGCCAAGAAATTAAACACAAATTGAATCAAAATTCTAGTGATCAAATGGTGAAGCTCGTTGATGCATTATAGTATGAATATAAACTTAACAAAAAAAAAAAGAAGAAAATAAACAGAATGGGACGGTTTCAGTTGTAGTTATAAGTCGGTGATATCACGACAACATAATAGATTTTAGAAGAATAGGAATGTACTGAACACACTATGTGTTTACTCTCCATTCTAAATATTGAGCTTGCCATAGAGTATAGGAAGAGTTATAATTATCAAGCTACTTTCGCAGATTGGTTTCGATAGTGTTTTGATTTCGATCCTTGCTAGCAGTGTTCGATAGACTAAACTCAGTTTAATTTAAAATGTCAGTTTTGTTTCTAAAAATACGTTTTGAACTATATTTTATTCGACTAACGTGGTTGTTTAAAAGCCAGGTACACTATTATTATTTTATAAAGCATACTTAATTATAGTAATTTAAAACTTGTTCGTGTGTGTATGCATATATATATATATATATATATATATATATATATATATATATATATATATATATATATCAGAATAACCTGTTAAAGAAGACATTTTTGTTTGTTAAGACTTCTACGAATTTGTATCTACGAGCTTCAGTTTCGTAGCCGAACAGTAATTCTTTCAAAAGGATTTTTTATCCGACACTATTTCTTATTTTTCGAACCAACGTGTGTTTCAGTTGTTCGCCATGATTTTTTTTTTCTTAAATAGTGAAATTAATAACAACCGGCTTAAATTGAGAAGTCCTACTAAAGTAAAATATAACCAGCATCCCTTTAAAAAAAAAAAAAAAAAAAAAAAAAACGTGGGTAACAACTCAAATATGTATCCCCACTAAAAATACCGTTTATGGTAAATAATGTAGAATAAAAACTTTTTTTCAAAAACTGACTGTTGTTTACATTTCGGGTATGAAACTGAAGCTAAGTAGAAGTCTCAACGAGAAAAACACGTTTTCTTCAACAAGTTATTCTGACTTTGTCCTGTTAGTCAGGCTCCGTGGCCGCACTGGTAGAGGCACGCTTCGGCATATGGTAGTCTGTTCGTTATCGATTAATAATTATTGCAGAGATACAATGAATCATTGTTCGTCTGGCATTGACCTGTATACAAAGATGATTTTAAAGTACTGAGAGATAATTACATACACGTTGACAGGCAATATTACCATGAACTGTTACAGGTAACAATTAATGGTTGGGTATCGGTACTCTGATTTTCATCCGAGGCTTTAGAGCACCTGGGCTTTTAACAATCTTATCACATTCCGGGCTCGAATAATTGTTTTCAACATGATAATGAATTCTGAGTTGATTGTCATGTGATCGCATGAGAGAAATTAACCCAGCATTTGAAAAACTATCACGATTTCAAATATTATACGACAACAGAGCTTTGACATTTGCTGCAACTATTAAGGTCAGAGCATCCTTTTTTTTCTCTGCTCGTTCAGTTGTACATGTTGAACGTGTAGCGTTTCATATTAAATTATTGCCTTACTGATTTTACCGCTCTACAGTGTTATGTCCTTAGCCGCTAATTCCCAGTTCCCACAAGAAATGCCTGTTTTCTTTAACGTATCTTTTACGCAGTCTTTGCAGTTTTTCTTTTGTTTATGTGTGGGCCGTCCTCCGAGTACTGGTTCACCATAGATTAGTTGCTTGGGTATACGTTCATTGGCCCGGTGATCTATATGTCTATAGCTTCAATTGATGTGAGATTTGCTTTTCAGAGTTTTACTATCGTGTTTACATTATACGGCCTAGGCATTTCTGGCGAAAGCGCTAGAGTGACTCTTTATGTGACGCGCATATGTCCTCCATATTTCATTTCATAGATAACGCAAACGCGCAGTATTTTAGTGGACAATGGTTGCTATTTATGACCACACTTTCTTTTAAGGTTTCCAAAAGACCCGACAGCTTCCTTAATTGCGACATTTAAATGATCTTTTATTCGTACTAAGGGTCCCAATGCATGCCAAGAAATATTCCCTATACCATTACACCCCAAACAACCTGGACCATTTATACAAAGCAAGATGGGGCTATATGTTCATGCTGTTTACGTCAAAATTTGGTCCTATCATTAGAATATTGCAGCAGAAATCGAGACTCATCAAACCAGGCAACATTTTTCCAATCTTCTACTGTCCGATTTTTGCTATCCTTGACCTAATGATGCCTTTCTATCAACCTCAAACAGTCGGGCCTTTCTCCTTTGACCTCTTTCAGCAAAAGGGATTTCCGTCTACATAATTGCCGTTCATTGGATTTTTTTCTTTTGCTGATAATTCTCTGTCCACCCTTCAGATGATTGTACGTGAAAATCTTTGTAAATCAGCATTATCAGATCCGATCATCTGCACCAATAACCGTACCACGTTCAAAGCCACTCAAATGCTCGTTTTCCGCCATACTAATGTATGGAATGAAATTCAGCAGGTCGCTATGTCCATGTTTTAATGAGCTATATTCTTTAAATTGCTGCCACACTATTGAGTGTTAAGAAATTTGCATAGAAGAGGATTTGTTCAAGTTTACTTAAGTGGCCAGTATGTGTACATTGATATCACATGGTTATTTGGTTATTTTACATGATGCAAATATACTAATACATTAATCTCTGAAAGGCTTGTGATCTGTTTACCAAAACATTACAAATTCAGGACTTTATGTACATGTAGATATCGAGAAGCTGAAGACAAATTTATCATTGCTATATGCACAAAGTAGACAAAAATTATAGGATTTTTTTCCAAACACAGTCACACAGTGTGGCTAACACTGAATAACATCCACTATGAACACTGACACAATGTGATGACCGTGTTTGTAGTGAAAATCCTATAACTCTAGATACATGCATAAAAATTCATACATTCAGTTAAAAATAACAATAAAAATTAACCCTGATAATGGCTAAAAGAATAGCCAAAAGCACTTTGATATTCAGAATATTTGTACAATTTTGACACACTTTTTGTTCAGAAAAGAAAAGACCTATACAAACACAAGAAAAATTAAATAAAAAAATTTAATCGCAGTGCCTTGCCTGTCGTCTTTAATGTATATATATATATATATATATATATATATATATATATATATATATATATATATATATATATATATATATCACAGCTAAAAAACAATCAAGCATAAAACAACTTGCAGAAATCTTTCTTAGACGATATTTGTTAAACATCTTCGATATCCCAACGTATGAAATTACCCATACTGTTCACTTATTTTAAGCAAGTGGTTAAGAGTGAAACTGACTCTACAGGGACCATAATTCAAACCTAAACTGTATTACTGAGAGCAACGTAGCAGTATAAGTTCGTCTTTCTAACTCCCATGATTAATTCTATTCATGTGAAGTCTCGCCAGCCAAATCATACAAATATCCAACCTTTTACGCAGAGCCTAAAAAAAACTTCTCTCCTGTTTCTTTGCCCGAGGGTAGCGGGACAAAAGCATCTGATCGTTTATCACTGAAACAACTTCCAACCAGCAAAGGACAAAGACACCAACAAGTAGAGAAAAGACAGACAGAAGAGGGGCAAACAATTTAGGCTGGGGCACTTTTTTTCCCCTTCAAACCCGTCTCCCAATCCCTTTTTCTTACATCAAATGACCTCCCAGCGTGTTCGTGTGAGGGGAATATTTTCTTTTTCATTCTTCTCAATAAGTCTCGAGAGTTTCCGAAAGGAGTAGACACTTTCAGCGTGTCATTTTCCGATTCACATTTTGTCTCTTTTTTAATGTTTATTGACAAACGAGGTGCTGGTGATATTATTTTAGAAAAGCTATTGATTTTTATTTACTGTTTCCTACTGAAGTACATACATAAAGAAAATGAATCTTGAAAACATTTTTTACATATCTTTATATTAGATGAAATGTTATCCATTTGTTATGTCTGAACACAAATAATTGGTTATTAAAAATACGAACGACCAACCTCCCATATTTCATAGATAATAAAATTGTAGAATTATTAGCATATTTTACCGCGTAATTATTTATTCCACCAAAATTAAGTGTTAGGTTTTAAAGAAGACAAGAAACATTAAGATTGAAACAAATTAATTTATATCTCTTGTTGGTTAATCGAATACAAGCTTAGTATCCAGAGTCACTTTGATCATTTCTAATATTTTTGAAAGTATATTTTATGAAAGAGAAAACTTTTGTAGTTGTGTTCCAAGCAAAGAAGTCTGTAATCATAACAGGAGTGTAAGAATGATTTACTTATATTGATTAGGTATTGTTGAATTTCTCTTCCTCCTCTTTCTCTCTCTCTCTCTCTCTCTCTCACACACACACACACACAAACAAACACACCACGCATATTATATATTTCTGGTCGTCTGACGATCGCGATAGCTTGAGTGGTTTCGTTGTGTAGCGTATTTGCTGTCTTTGTCATTTAGACATTGAGCAATGTCTATTATTATTGAGGTTATTCTTTGTACGATTTTTGCCGAGGTCAAATTATCGTTTTAAGTTCTCCAAATTCTACACTACAGCATCAAAGATTGTTCTGTATATTATAAAAAAGCTGGGAAAATATCCTTCATATTTAAATGCCTATCTAGACATTTGTATTTGTAGATGAATATATAGAAATACAAATGAAAATATCAGGACAAATGACGTTATTTCAAAGACGTTGTCAGGACGATTGAACTCATTTCTTTGTATTGCTTTTGTTGTTAACCATTTTATGATTTCTTTCAGCACCCTTAAAAACTCTTGGAATAATAACGAGTCATCACAAAATGTTTAAAAGTCTTTAATTATAATTCAACAAATGATTCACTGTTCATTAGTGCCGAGTCTGAATCAAATATGCCGAACCTATCATCAATACATACTTAAAAATCAAACAAGTGCAAATAAGAGATGTTTAGTGTGATTGATTGAATAATCATACTTATGTGATCGATTTATGGACAGAAAAGAATCAAGAATATTATTTGCAGTGCCATCTTAATTCAAAATATTGAAAAATAAACCATAACAATCTTTCCAAAAGCAGATGAAAATTCGAGTTTGTCCAGCTCAGAGAAAAATTGTAGTGTAAATAACAATAAAAATAATAAAGTACAAAGAACGGTCTACTGTACAGAATGTTACCTTGAAATACTAACGGATCGCTTAATCTAAGACCAAAACACCAGAGCTAGTTATCATACATGAAAAAAGAATATCAGTTGATATTGCGACAACAACAGAGAATTCAGTGAAGCTGGAAAAAAAGGAAAAAATTGGTAAAGATCGGGAAATTAATAAATTGTGTAACATGACGCCGTGACGGTGATAAGTGTGTACTCATTATTATTGGAGTACAAGGAAGTTTTGTAAAGAGATTGGAAGGATTATCATTAGTAATTTGATGATTTGAAATTATTCAAACTACAAAAAATTGCCTCAATATTAAAATGGAAAATCAAATAGAATATGGAGAAGTAGAATATCTATAGAGTATTAAAGAGACTTGTTGCCACTTGACTTCAAAAGATGACCAAATGTGAAAACTAAATAGTGATCAGGTACAATATGCATTGATGATTATACTTCGATAAAAGGCAACAATAGTAAGAATAGCAATAAAGATGACTCACTTAATTCTAAGGATGAGAGGGAAATCAAAGAAGAATGGCACTTGTTGATTTACAATCCAGAAAATAATAATAATAATAATAATAACCCCCCACAACTCCTACTACCACCAAACAGTAATGAATTAATAATACTTGTTTGACTCTGTCATATAGTTATCACTACAAAATATGTCATGAATTTGCAGTATTGCTCTGATATAGGTTCAAATGGCGACAGAGATAGTGATGGTAGGAAAAAGTCACCACTGAGTATGTTGAGGTCAAGTTGTTTAAAAAATCACTTTGGTGATTCCAGTAATCCCTTTTAATGAAATGAAAAAAAAAGTTAATGTACTATCAATCACAAATACTACTACTACTACTACTACTACTACTACTACTAATAATAATAATAATAATAATAAACATTAAAATAAGGAAAATGTTTACTTACGGCGTTTCAGTCATATTTGTTCTTGTGATGTTTGATAAGCCTGTTTTTAATAAAAAAATACTGTCACACAGACGACACTCCTCAATGACCATAACTCATCATAGACATAATTCTTATGGTCTTACTCTTCTTATCCAATACCGATTTGTCACTATCTTTCTCTCTTTCACTCTTTTCTTTCTTTTCTTCTCACTCGCATTTTTAAAATCAATTTCACGATTTTAATTCACTTATTGCAATAGTTCGATTTTTCTTTGCTCTCAACCAAACCGATCACTAATATCATCTCCGTAAAAAAATTCTGCTGTTCGATTGTGCTCGTTCACTTTGCTCGATATAAATGTTATAATCTAACTGACAAAGAAGAAACATTCTGAAAAACGTAGATATCAAAATCCGTTGTATAGTGAAGTTTCCATGGGTATGTTTTCCAAATCCCTCGGGTACACACACTATCCCTCGTTTACACGCAGTCACACAAATGTTGTCCGTCTGTCGTGAGAATAATCGAGCCAGTGGTTGGGATGAACTGCTCTCATAATAATAAAATTACAAAAGCCTTGTATTTATCGTGTAAATGTGTAATAATCTCTATTTCATGGAGCTATCTATTTGCTTGATGTCGAATTCCCCATAGATCCTAAAAAAAAAAAGCATCCAGTGGCTTTAGTCACTGATGGAAGATAGACAAACCCAACCGGCTTCTTTTTTCGAAGGAAAGTCAATCCCGAATGTGCCGGTTAGTAGTCCGAGTGAACAAACACGAGAAAAATTAGGAGCCGAAGTTTGTAACGCTTTTGTGGTCAGTCATGTCCGGAACAAACTTAGGTGCGTCGCCATCTCATTCTTCTTACAATGACGAGTTAAACATAACAGTCGACCGAATTAAGTTAGTGTAGTATCATACTGAATTCGAAAGAGAGAAAAAAACATAGTAAGTATAAACAAGAGAGGGATACTTAAAGTCTCTATGAGCATTAGGGCATCAGACGGAATGTGTGTGTGTGTGTGTGTATGTGCGCGCGCACACGCGCGTCTGTGCCAACGCGCCCGTCAGTTAGAAGGAGCCCACTCACTTCCTACATTCCGACAATCTCAACCCTACTCAGTTGGACCATGCATCTACGTCGATCCCCATCTCCAGACTCATGCTTGTATGGATGTAGGGATGTGTGGGTGACTGTGTTTTTTTTTTGTTTTTGTTTTGTTTTTTTTTGTATTATTCGCCTTATAAGTTTACTTGTCACAATTTTCTCAGTAAGAAGCAGGAAATCAGCCTAGATTTAGGGGTAGCAGTCGTGTTATGTGTCAATACTGTGTCCACTTATTTAATGTCATGTTTATATTTTTTCAAGTATCATTCTAACTGAATGCTCAAGAATCGTAACCTTGAATCAAACCTACCCTAAGAGTGCATGCATTTCTCCAATGATTTTCGAAGCCCTTGATTATTTTTATTTTAACTCTGAATTTGTTCGCTTTTCGAAAGCTCAATTCTACACTATTTTGTGTTTGTCAACAGGGGAAATTAAATAAGCATTCTGCAGAATTCATGTAGAAAGAAAAGCGGACACGTTTCGGCTTAGTATATTAGTAAATTTCCTATCATATTTGAAAGTATGTTTTCTTGCCCTTTTTCTTTTTCATCTGGATTTATCTATCTATCTATCTATCTATCTATCTATCTATCTATCTATCTATCTATCTATCTATCTATTCAGCTTGTTGTAAGTGCTTATGATCTATCCAAGATGTCTTGGGCCCTCATGCTTGACTGAATAGGAGGAAGAGGATGCAGAAGGTAAAAATAGAATTAGTCAGCTCAAACACTGCTCGAAAATAGTATTACAATACGCCTATGTTTTCATATATGGTAGGTTATATGCGATATTTTTTTAACCATAAGCTTTCGAAGACGCATTCCTATGATGTGTGGGTGTGTGTATCTGAATATATGCACTGCGTATTAATAACTTTTCTTACTAGATTGCATCTCTTGTATAATTGTAATTTGTTAACCACCCCCATACCAATCAAAATAAATCGCCTCTGCAGTTGTCAATCAAGAGCTATTACATACAAAAGACTAAAAAACAACAAAAACACTTGTAGTTGAACAAAGAGAACATAGACAACGAAACACAATAAAGAGTACAAGTCTAAATCAGCAGAAGTTACATCGGTATGTGTATACATTTTCCCATATTTTTGAATACTATTGTTTTGTTCTTCGAATACAAGGTCCAGGAGACATCCAAAGTAGAGTAGCTTACTGAATGAGGTTGTCGTAACAATTGACCCTAGAAGAGTTTAAGATTGCAGTGATCGGGGAAGCATCATCTCGAGAGTTTGGTCCTTAAAGTAACAATACTTGGGAAGAAGCTGTGTGAAACTTCCTCTTTACTAACAGGCAAAAAGGGAATGAGGATGATTCGATCCTGTGTATGTAGCATGGCGAGTCCTAGCTGTAAATGTCTAAATTGGTGAAACTAAGCAGTGTAGCTCGTCTGAACATTTGCCATGGAAATAGCGATAGAGTAGCCAGAGGCTAGCAACGTTTCAGCTTTGGGAAAAGTGGAGGTGTAGGGTGGGAAAATAATTCAGCATCCTTTAAGGCAGCCTAGACGTTTTTGAACATTGTCAAGACTGGAAATATACGATTGGGCAGTTCCAGCCCATATATGGTAGCAATCCGATCTGTCTCTTGTAAAAATAGGGTATAGCAAGAGGAGTCACGAACTTTCTGGACCGATTCAAGGAATTGACCATTTTTCCAGCCACTTTAGCGATGTATCGCATATATGAATCGCACTTGAAATTTGTGGTGAGCTTTCCCAACAGACGTCCAAACCAAAGGGCATCATTGAAAGTACAATCTTTCATCATATCTGGAGAAAATTTATGGTCTGCTCGGTGATTATGAAACGTTAGTAACATGGTTTACGGGATAATGAATGTTACAAGTCAGTCTCCTACTTTAAACTGTTAGAACTAGATGTGGAGCCCCTTTTCAGATTTGTAGAAAAATGCTAATAGAAGTACTGTCAATGAAAGTAATTCAATCTGCGTACATTGAGGGTATCCAATTAGTTGAATCATTGTATTCACATATATTAACCAACCAGCGACATCGAACGAGACGCGCGGTTTTCTTGGAATTAGCAGACAGTAGATCTTATATCTGAAATTTTGGAGGCTCAACTTCAGAATGTAACAACAATATTTATTCTTCCTTAAAAGAAATATTTAAATTAGTAAAATTATTTATGAGCGAATAAACTCTTGATTAAAAAACCTAAATTTTAGTTTCTTTCGGAGCCGGTTTTTATAAATTTATATATTTTTATAAATATCAACAAATTAGTCTTTCAGTTAAGCTTGATCTGTGTTTTCGATCGTTTATCACACAAACGGAACTGAAATTCTCAACATTAATTACTCATATCTTTTGCTTGTTTATTTCGAGTATTCAACATTACAAAAATTACGTTTAGCGATGACATTGCGCTAAATTGTTTACATGCTGCAACAGTAGGGATTAGCTTCTCACTCCTTCTTTTCTATAACAAGAATTTGTACACACAGTGCAGACAACGTAAACGTGGGACATTTACATCCGCACACACGCAACAATAGCGTCTAGCTCATAAAATCTACAACTAGAGCTGACACATACATCTGTACACAATACACATATAAACGCCTTTATCGTTTAACTATACTAACGCAATTGATTTAGTTGTACTTTTAAAAAAGGAAACACAAAACATTTCGTGTAAAGTTGTCCACAAAGCATTTTTATAATTTAATTTCTTTCATTTTGAAAGGAAATAATACTTCTATATACATATTATTAAAAATTGTAGATCCGTGTTGAAGATTAATTTAATTCTGCGCTTTAACATAGGTGAGAGGAGAGATCATCTCTAAGCACTGGTCATCTAGATTTTGGGAGATACACTCATAAAGTGTGGTATCGTTTGCATATATATTTATTAATGATCTGAGAATGTTCTTAATATAAAATAGAAAGATGGTAGAACCTTGGCTATGCCTATATTAATCTTATTTACTTCAAAGTACTGGTCATTAAAATGGGATTTATGGACTTACCTGATAGGAAGGACTTTATAATTGAGAAAACTCTTCCAGAGATGCCATAGCTGGAAAATTTGCATAGCAACCGACTGCTACTACTATTTGTTAAAGAACTTGGAGATATCTAAGGAAATCGCTCTCGAATTTATTATTGGCGCTTCACTGATTCTATATGTAAAGGCAGTTAAGATATCAGCAATAGACCCAGAGGAGTAAATCACATATAGATTGTCGCTCAGGAGGTTTCTGTTGATAAATAGCTCAAAATGTTTGCTGATGACACTAAAAAGTCTGATGAGACAACCAATCATCCGAATTCTTGAATACAGCTGACACTTTGGGAAAAATTATCCTTCAGGCAGCAGTTAAACAACTTTGTCAAGATTGGAAATAGCTCTGTGCTAAAGTTCGTAATAACAGATACGCGAATTTTATCCGGACCAGTAGCCTTGATAGCGTCAAGGATTTTGACGAGTCTGGAAAATTTCTGAGCTGAGATATCACAATGTTTGAACTCCGTGAGAAAAGGAAGTCAAATAGTAGATGACCTTTCTCGTCTAACGTAGAGTAAGAGGTAAAGTGCTTAGCCTTATTATATAACGTTGTTATAATATCAAGGCCATTCAAATTAAAAGTTACTGATAGTTTGCTCGTATTGAGATTTCCAGAACTCTCGTGAACAAGTCTTTTCTTTTCAAGTTTGGCAGTTAAATAGACAAACCTTGGTTGAATTTTCAATTTACACGCACACATACACGCACTGCATATATTGGATGAATTAAAGAAATCCCGTAGGCCTTGAAATGTTTTGGATTTAAGCCATAATTCACTTTGGGTATTAGGATAAAAACAACCAGTCTGTTGTTCTCAAATTTGCTTGAAATGCCTTGATAAGGAGGTTCCCCAACTAATCTGTCAATAGTGACCAGATTCCATTTAGTTGAAATCTCTATGCGAAATCTCAGTGTTTTGAACTTATCTCTATTTAGTCATTTTATATGCAATGTCTCGATTGGGAAAAATCTTATCATCTTGGAGGCGAGAAACACTAAAGAACAATCTGTACACATTTGTGCATGTGTATGAAGAACAAAGAGAGGTAGATAGATAGGTAGAGAGAGAGAGAGAGAGAGAGAGAGAGAAACAAAAGAAAGAGAAAAATACTAAATGAAAACACCACTTTATATAAATTTTCGATCCAAATAAGAAAGTAACACCCTAGTGCTATTGAAATATGCATAATACCCTATATACCAACTTCGCAGTTCAACGCACATGTCACACTACTTCACAAATTTATTTAACCTTTCCTCCAAAATTCTAATTTTTGGTCATTTCACCTCTGCATCATTCAAGTTTTCCCCTTTAACATTTGGAAACAGGAGCAAGATCTGGCATGAAGTGTGGATAACCTTTGCATTCCACCCAAAATTCGATCGTATTTCCAGCCTTGTGAACAGGTGCATCTTCCTGTAAGAAGGGAGTATTTTTCGGATGTCTAACCGTTGTTTTTTAATCCCTCCTTTAATCAGGACAGAAAGTATTATCCTGCATTATTATTTTTCCCCCCTTCTGCATGTAGTCATTTTTTCCTGTTGCTTCTTGGGTCAGGAATTTCTTCTGTTGCGGAGAGAATGCTACCAATGCACATACTGTTTTTTGGTCTGTTGATTATAATACTGTAACTATCTTTCATCAACGGTAACAAGACGTTAAAAAAATCTATCATCAGACAGTTAAAATGCCTTGGAGGTTTTCATTCGATCTCGTTTCTGGTCGGCATTCAGACATTTGCGCTCTGTTGACATTTGCATACCCAACTGTTCATGAGTTATAAACTCAAAGCGTTCACTCTATATTTCTAGTGTCTCAGTAGTTCGTTTGTCCGAAGTTCATCGCTCGATCAGAATTAGGTCATGTACATGATCAACAATTTCAGGAGTTAACAGCATTGAAAACTTAACGTGCTGCATCTTGAGCCTCAAAGTCAACTGGAAATAATTCTTCACTGTCATGTATAAAGTATTGTATTTGCACTTGTAAATTCCACGCTTCCAGTTGATATGGTTTAGTCAATAATCTGAAACAAATTTAAAATTAAGCCCGAATTCGTACATTCCAGCTGCAGTGATGAAACGAAGCTCAGATTTTACGATGTTTTTTTCAGCACTATCTCATATCAAGAGATTTTTTCACATTTTTCTATGCTCGGAATATTCAGAAAAATTAATATGTTTAACTTAAGTTAGAGATTATTGAAAAATATTTAGACTTATTTTTTTTCTGTCTTATCTCTTTAAATATGTAAAATATATACAGAGATACTGACAGTCTTCAATTGATATAGAAATTTTGATTCTATAAGATTTTCTGATTCCAATCAATTAAGAAAGTAGTTTTATCTTACGTTTTAAAAAATCTGCCAAAACATAAATATGAATAAACAAGTGGCAAATTCTTTTTTCAAAATACAGTACTAGTTTATATAATTACTGCATTTGAATGATTTTAATCAGCAGCTTGTTATTCAGTTTCAGTTGCATAAGTTATTCTTCTTAATACCTTTCTCTTGGGAATTAGTGTGAAGTATATCATTCGGCGATTGAACTTAGCTCATCGATTCGATTTCCGTGCAGTGGTACCTATTTAAGTATTTTTTTTATAAATAAATTTTTATATACACGCCAATAATTAAGGCGATACTGATATCTTGTTCTGCAATTTGACCGGAAATAGGCCTTATTTTTTACCCCTTATTTAACTGTGACAGCCTTTAGTGATCTCAGAGGTCAACACCATCTATCCACTTTTCATTTACGAATCAAGTAATCTTTATGGACAATTTTTCAGCATCCAAGGATTCAGACATTTACGATAACATGCATACAAGTAAAGCAATGCTGGAATTATTGTAAATAGATAGATAATATGAGAATCAGGGTAAATAGATAACATGACAACAATAATTGCATTCCTATCTTTCTTATAGCGTCTTTCAAGTTTATCCTGGCAATATCTATCGTGATTGTCAACATCTACCACTATCTTCATATTCCGAAGTTTTGGGGAACACACACTTTTTGTATTAATCAGTAGAACATTTGCAAGCCTACGGCCATATCACATTAAAACACCGGTTCTCGCCCGATCAACAACATTGAACCGGGTCAGTACTTAGATAGGTGCTATAATGCAAGCAACAAGCCTAGCAAGCCGATGATAGATACAATCTCGTTACTTATACAAGCAAAATACCTTGATATGTAGGGGTGCTTTTGGACTCACAGGTCGTAAGATCTAACTGAATTTAGAGAACATTTGTAATTTTTTAGTTCTTTCGATAAACTTCGGCCATATTTACAAATCAAGAGTCTTACTTTTTTCTTTCAAATGCTGAATCAGTTCTAATTATTTAATAGTCATAAACTTCGGTATTAGTATTTTTTACCAAGTCAACTTCTAATTCGTTACTACACTTATGATGTCATGCAATAAAGCCAGGGAGATTTATATGATTAGCCATTGCATTCATTCTTTTCTTTCTATAATGCACTAACCAGAAATTGTTACTAATTTGGACCTCAATGTTTGCTTATCAACGTATCTTTGGTATTTCGGTGCCTCTCAAAATTTATAAAATCTAAATCACCTGCAAAACTATAAAATCAATTTCCAAATCATCGACTAACAAAATGTCAGTTTTAAAAGGGATTTATTAGAAATGAATTTTGATTTATTATTATGAAGGATTATTTACAGAAAAAGCATGTTTCATTGTTTTATAACCTATGAAAATCATTTCGTTAATAAAAAAGGAATTACACAACGCTATGCATTCAAAATATCCCTGTTAAAAGGAAAGAAGAATTTGTTAGATTATTATGGATACAAAGATTTATATTACATAGTGTTTTAATACAAGAATTCTATTTCGAAGATGTTATATTAAGCATTTGGTAGCGAGAGAAAGAAATAACGAGGATTAGATTTGAACAATATTTATTGTTGACATGTCGTACAGGATGTTGAAGGTTGGGTGGAATGTCCGTTTCAGTGGCCGGGCGTCAGGATAGCAGTCGGGTGTAAGTATAGCACCTTGTGTTGACCTGATTTCTTGTGTTGGTTTGGTAATGAGGTCACAGGATACGCTTGGTGGCCGTGTTGGTTGATTGAGGTCAGTGGAGGGTAGTATATCGTACAGATTGGCCGAAGGTAGGTGAAATGTCTGTTTCAGTAGGCGATCGTTAGGATAGCGATCTGGTGTAAGCGTATCGCCGAGAGTTGACCTATTTCTTGTGCTGGCTTGACCGAGTTCACAGGACATTGTCGGTTCAAGTTTGGTTGGTCGAGGTCACGGTGGTAGGTCGTTTCGGTTGGTTGGTTAGTTGGTTGGTTGGCAGACCTGTTGTGCTGAACTGGGATAACGCCGGATTGGCGTGGTTTTGATAGCCTTGTTCCACGGAACGGAAGTTGCGGTGTCGACTGTGAAGGGAATACTTTGTAAACGAGTCGAGGTAAGCCGGGGTGACAGCGGGAGCTGGTAGGCCTATTCTATGGAAAGAAGTTCGCCGTGTAGATTGTGAAGGAAATGACTTGTAAACGAGTTGGGGTAGGCCGAGGGCTTGTAGCTGGGTGGATTGGAAATTGGATAGTCGGCCGATCGTAGCTGGTCTTTGCCGAGGTGACGAGGTCGAGATGTTATCAACGCACAGCTGGATAATCAAGCCTGGGAGTAGTAACGGTTGTTGAGAGGTGCGGTCATGTTGAGAGGCGGTGGTGATGTTCGCGGCGGTGGCAGCGGTAGCACCAGCAGCAGAGCCCTGCGTAACGGCTGGCAGCACGCCGGATTGCAACTTCAGGTGTTCCCAGAAACCTGCTTTTAAACGGGTCTGGTAGTCCCCAGGGGCATCTCCCTCTCCGGCGAGAACGTTCGCGATTGGCCACTGCCGTAACTCGCTTTGTAGACTGGATGTGATGCGTAGAGCCTAATGCGCAGAAAACGATATTTTGTTCTCTGCCTTCGTGGCGTTCACATCCGCTAGAGTGCAGAATGGATCAGAAAGAGATCTAATTGCATGGGAATATAACAAAGAGAAATATTGATATTCAGGTGACTACATCGCTATAATGATCATTTATAACATTTTGTATAGGAGATAAGGAAATCGAACATAGAATAGGCTGTGCTAGGGCTATTTTCATCCAACACCGCAAATTGCTACAAAACCAAACTATTAGCCTTAAAACACGAGTCGTTCCTAAATTAACTCGTCAGATCGAGACTTTCATATGGTTGTCATACATGACAACAAACGCGTTCAGAGATATCTAAACTGTCAGCAGTTTATAATTATTTTACAAATAAAATGTTAGGAAACAAGCCCCCATCAGTAGTGGAAAAATGATAAAACCTACCGAATTTGAGAATCCTATTTTCCTGAAAAAATATTTTAAGAGAAATATTTTATAAATTCCAACCGACAGCAGAAGTGGTTGCTCGACCAATGAAAATGAAATGTTTCTTTATAAGGGGCTAATATTCGCATTGTCCTTGTACACAGGGATAAAAGGAAAGCGATAATGCAAACGAGAAAGAATTCCAAGAAAATGAAAATAAGAAAAATACCTTTTGTTCGATGTGATTGCATGCGTCGGTCTACGTGTGCATAAATGTACCTACCAGGGTATATTTGGTGTGCTTGCTGAGGTGGTGGCTGTTAATATTTACTGTTAGGCTTTGGGAGGGCACATCTGGATGCTGCATGACAAAGAATGACTCAGAATATTTAGCTCATTTTTGCCGAGCTCCTTCTGCATCCTCTTTAATTTTTTGTTGCCAGAAATTCTCGCTTCTCTAGTCGTGTTCAAAGATTTTTTTCCCTTTTTACTCACATCCTGTTGAGCCACCGACACCATTTCGTTTTCCTCGTGATAAGCGCTGCATGAGATCATCAACCCATTTCTGAAAACCTCATTTTCATGTGCATTTTCTTGTTTCGCATCCTATATGTTTGCTCTTTTGAAAATAGACTGTTTAAAAAAAATTGTCATGGTACTGAAACATATACACATCAATACATAGAGAGTTCATTCCTCTCTTTCGTTATATATATATATATATATATATATATATATATATATATATGTGTGTGTGTGTGTGTGTGTGTGTGTGTGTGTGTGTGTGTGTGTTTACTAGCTAAGGTCGCAGCTATTAAAGCACCATGAGGCTATCTAATCTTTTCATTGATGTGAAGATGCTTATTTTCAGAAAGTTATTCTCTGACAATAAAAAAACAAACAATTCAGTAATGAAAAATTCTCTTTTTGATATTAAATTGGTAAATATTGTTTTTAAGCATTCGTATAACATTTTCTTATTAATCAATTTCGTTTCGTAGGATGCAAAAAATGTAAAAATTCACCATAAGTACAAGTAAAATACACCTTAAGTGCATGTAAAATGGACCATAAGTGCATGTAAAAGTGAGGTCCATAGAGAACAGCTTTAAAAATTTTGAGTGCATTTTCGATTAATCATTTTTCATATTAAAATGTATTCGTGCATTTACTGTTATGCAGTAATACCTTGATATACGAATTGAATTCTTTCCAACACAAAGCTCGTAACTCAAAAGACTCGTATCACAAATCAATTTTCCCGATTTAAATTAAAGGGAATGTTTCCGATCTGTTCCAAGCTCCTAAAAATCACCCTTATTTTCCTAAAAGTCACCCCTATTTTTGTATTTATAAATTTCTTACAAGCAAAAATGTTTGAATAAACAAGAAATCTAGTTGACAAACAATAAAATAAGAGAAAAACAAATTGTAACGTAATAAAAAACCATACTAAACCATGAAGTTCAGACGAGAGATTGGGACAAAAACAGATAGACTAACAACGGTTAGCCGAGTCTACGATAACGTTTTATATTTTTTAAAACATTTACATCTTATCCATTACTGTAACTAACTTTTTATTTTTTTTAAATTTATTTTTTTTTATTTATCGACAGTGTAGAACGCTCGTACTTTCTCGCCAAATCCATTACTTGTACATCTTCCTCATGTTTTTTTTTTTTAATAATTTTCCGCTTTACCTCAAGCGAAGTCATACGTTTCGACTTTTCACCAATGCTCTTTACGCTTACTTTCTTCGGAACCATTGTGTCACTAAAGGTATTTTGAAAAATAACTGTAAAAAGACGCAACACAACAGAGATCGTTTCAGAGCGAGATGAACACGTGTACTGCGTGGAAATACTCTCGAAGTTTGGCACTCTCTACGGATGCTTAACTGAAATTTGCTCGTATCTCAAAATTCAGATCGTATCTCAAGGCAGAAAATCGTCCGAAATCCGGTTCGTATCCCGAAAACTCGTATGTCAGTGCGCTCATATCTCAAGACATTACTGTATATCTGAATAAATTCTTGAATTTTTGCTTTTCTTTATTTCATGAACATGAGTGGATATTATTTTTTGAATTATGTAAACTAACATCCTTATGGTTGCTTGTTTTGGGTATATTTGGCATCTGCTGGTTTCTGAGTCTAGCCCTTTTTAATTTTTAATAGAAAAAGCACATTTTGCAAACCCGATCTCAAAGTTTAATGACAAGGTGAAAACGTTCACAATGGAAA
Source organism: Acanthosepion pharaonis (assembly GCA_903632075.3). NCBI lineage: Eukaryota > Metazoa > Mollusca > Cephalopoda > Sepiida > Sepiidae > Acanthosepion > Acanthosepion pharaonis. The sequence continues at coordinate 78,093 of CAHIKZ030001256.1, forward strand.
TGAAAAATTGTAAGGTACAAGTAAAGGCTGAGTAAAAGTGTTGAATGAAAAAAATATTTAATTATTCTACAGCTATGCAATTGTTTATTTCAGATCCTAATACTTATAAAAAGTTGAATGGAAATCAGTTGTCAATTTGCCAAAAGACTATTAGTTTGTTGGTGGCAAATAAAGAGACAAAACCTATTGCGAGCTAATGTTCCATGTTTTTATTATAAAAATTTAATGTTAACTTACTCACCACTGGTAGATGTTAGTTAACAGGTTCACACGGCAAATAGTAGTTCTTTCACTATTCTGTTCCTTCTTTCAAAAAATCACACCATAAATAAAATCAGATACAAAGGAAAGTAACATCTATTTCATTAAGCGAAACTTTTAGAAATACTCCCAACCACATTTTATTCTTTCCTGTTAATGAAATCAATTTTTCTTTTTTATTTGAAAAATAAATTATAACCAAAAATTAACTTTAAATTCCTAAAGTTTTGAATATAATAAACGGTAAAATATCAGCAAACCAAGTTGAAAACGCAGATAAGCAAAATAGGCAACCGTGTTGTTTGAATAAACATCACAATCTTCACGAGGAAGTCTTTTCGTCAAGGACATTATTCAGATTTTATTTGTTATTTCGCATTTTAATTTTTCCGTATAATAATAATAATAATAATAATAATAATAATAATAATTTTACTCCGTAGTGAAAGAAGCCAACAAATTCAAAATGGAGTTTCAAATGGGCGTAGAGATGCAACTACAGCACAATACACCGGCTGAAACTGCAAAATACCTAAAAAAGACAGCAAAGACGAATGCAACCGACCAGCTACAGAAGCGATGGCAAGATAAACCGCTTCATGGCCAATACTCTGCCCGTACCAAACAAGCTGACGTAGACAAAACCCGTACCCATCAGTGGCTACGTAGTGCAGGGTTGAAAGCGGAAACTGAAGGTTTTATCCTTGCTGCGCAGGACCAATGCTTGCTAACTAGGAATTATCAAGCACATATACTAAAATATTGTGTCAGCCCAAAATGCAGATTCTGTGATAAATATCCAGAAACGATTGATCATCTTGTATCAGGTTGTACGGTGTTGGCACCCACTGAATATAAAACCCGACATGACAGAGTGGGCCAATATCTGCACTGGAAAATCTGCAACTTCTACGGGAAGGAAACTGAAAGAAACTGGTATGAACAACACCCAGACCCGGTTACGGAGATAGGACCTGTTACAATTCTATGGGACTACACAATACACACTGACAGAAAAATCAAGACCAACCGGCCAGATATTGTTATTAAAGACCACAAACAAAAACGATGCCTCCTTATTGATATGGCAGTCCCTGCTGACTGCAATGTATCTTTGAAGATATTCAAAAGTTGTAAAGTACAAGGACCTTGAAATAGAAATCTCGAAAATGTGGCATATGGGAACATCAACAATCCCTGTTGTAGTTGGAGCTCTAGGACTGGTTGGAAAAGATTGCAGTAGACTAATTGAAGGGATTCCTGGAAGTCCATGCCTCAAGGAGATACAAAAAAAATTGTTCTGACAAGTACAGCCCACACCTTACGAAGGGCTTTATCTATGTAATTTAATTTTTTTTTTTTTTTTTGTCAGTGGAAAGTGTCATGACGCCATTTCTAACCTTAGGTCCCGGGGCGGGACCCGGAAAGAAATGTGTAAACGCCAGAAATCAAAGAAAAAAATAATAATAATAATAATAATAATAATAACATAATCAAGAATAATATATGGCAAGCTCTAAGAAAATCCCCAGAATGGAAATCCCCAGGAAATGACAAAATACCCAACTTTTGGTTCTATTGTTGGGACTTTTGGTTCATTTAATTAATCAGAAGGATTTTGTTCGGATCGGTTGTGTGTCTAAACCTTGTCCCAAACAAATATATAACAAACATGAGATTTCAAACAAAGTAAAAACGAGACATTTATAGATCGAAACAAATAAAACATTTATATACAATTACATATTTACAAACAAGGTTAATATTTGTATTGTTGCGTGCATTAATTGTATATGTTGCTGAAATGTTGGATGTCTCTGTGTCGTTATGTTTGTTATTTTGTGTTTGTGTTGAAATATATAATAAGAGTTTTTTGGTAAAGTTTGCTAAAGTAGTCTACCTTTGAACGTGTCTGTGTTTGTTTTCGTGATTCGTATTTCTTATTTTTAGTAATGAATAAATCAATGTGCATAAGAAATATTGTTCAAAGTTTCGATAGTTGTTCGTTGAGTGTTTCAGGTGAGTCAGTTGAAGTTCGTCAAAAATGCGCGGTAAAATTCTGTTTTTGAATGTCGTGGATTAATTAGGCAATCGATCGGCGAGTTCGCTAGACTGAGATATTCAGCCACCCACCCACGAGGGTGTCATGCGGCACAAGGCCTTTTTTAATGTGGGCATTCCCGAGCCATTAGGCTCAGCCAAAAAATAGCCCATTTGAACCCGTATAAACGGGTTCAAGTTGAACCCAGTCCCAGAAGGAGACTGAGATATTTTTCATGCGGCACAAGGCCCTTCGGCGTCAGCCAAAAAAATAGCCCATTTGAACCTCCTCCCTGAAGGAGACGGGTTAGCCTCCTTCGGGTTCATCCGTCCGGAGACAGAGAGTTGAACCGTGCAGTCGCTCAGAAAGTGAGCTAGACTGAGATATTCAGTCACCCACCCACGAGGGTGTCATGCGGCACAAGGCCTTTTTTAATGTGGGCATTCCTGGAGCCATTAGGCTCAGCCAAAAAAATTTGAACCCGTATAAACGGGTTCAGGGCCATTTAACCTCAGGCCTTCGGTTCCTCTCCGTCCGGAGACAGAGAGTTGAACCGTGCAGTCGCTCAAAAGTGAGCTGGACTGAGATATTCAGTCACCCACCCACGAGGGTTCATGCGGCACAAGGCCTTTTTTTTAATGTGGGCATTCCCGAGCCATTAGGCTCAGCCAAAAATAGCCCATTTGAACCCGTATAAACGGGTTCAGGGCGTTTAACCTCCCCGAAGGAGACTTCGCCCTTCGGCGTAGCCTCCTTCGGGTTCCTCTCCGTCCGGAGACAGAGAGTTGAACCGTGCAGTCGCTCAAAAGTGAGCTGGACTGAGATATTCAGTCACCCACCCACGAGGGTGTCATGCGGCACAAGGCCTTTTTTAATGTGGGCATTCCTGAGCCATTAGGCTCAGCCAAAAAATAGCCCATTTGAACCCGTATAAACGGGTTCACTGGAGTTTAACCTCCCCGAAGGAGACTTCGCCCTTCGGCGTAGCCTCCTTCGGGTTCCTCCGTCCGGAGACAGAGAGTTGAACCGTGCAGTCGCTCAAAAAGTGAGCTGGACTGACTGACTGGGGTTGTCTTTTCTCCTTTTTTATAACCTTTTGGGTTTTCGAAAGTGGCTCAAGATATTTTGGCGCAATTCTTGCTTTGGGAGGCGATCTACCAATAGAATTGCTTGATTCGATTCTTTGCATTTTTATTGGTTGAGCGTTATCTGCGCGTAGGCGTATAATATGGATTATGCTTTTTTAAGGTTGGAGAAGGTTAGAAAATTAGAAGAGTCCACAATACCTCCCCCAGATTAATGCCTTGGTGAATGAGCATTAATATGTAATGTAGGTTCGGTACTTGGTTGGCCAGTGAACATTCCTTCCTGATTTTGTACGGGTAGACTGTGTTGATTCGGTCGTATCAGTAGTTGTTTGCGTTTCTGTTTGTTCTGTTGTCGTCGGTTTCGTTATTGTTCGATCTGTGTCGTCGGATTGCAGATATGCTGGTTTGAGACGGTCTATACTGACGGTGTTCTGTTTACCGGCGATATCAATTATGAAGAATTTGGGTGTTTTAGATATTACCAGGTGTGGACCTGTGTAGTTGGGCGTTAATGGTTTCCGTACAGTGTCGCGCCTCAGGAAAACATATTCTGCTGAATGTAGATCTGCTGGCACGTAGAAAGGTTTTTTATACGCTCTCGTGGGTGTATATATAACGTCCATCATCTTCTTTTTAGGTCTGCCACAAAGTAATTCGTTGGTGTAGATGTCGTCTCGTTGTGAAATATCTGTCCAGGCAGCGTTGTTGCTTTCCCAAAAACTAATTCTGCACTGGTGCATTTGAGATCCAGTTTTATTGTATTTCGCAGCGCAAGCATCACAAATGGTAGCTTATCTACCCACGTACGAGCACTGGTAGACGCTGTTAATGCGTACTTGAGCTGTCTATGGAATCTCTCCACTATTCCGTTGCTGCATGGGTGGTATGCGGTGGTAGAGATGTGTTTTATGCCTAAAATGTTGACAAATTCGTTGAATAGCGTTGATTGAAATTGGGGACCTCTGTCAGTTGTGATAACTGCAGGGCATCCAAAATAGAAATCCAGTTGTTGAAAATTGCGTTAGCCACTGTTTCTGCCGTTATTGATGTTAGTGGTATCGCAACTGGCCATCGCGTAAAGCGGTCAATGATCGTTAGAATGTACTCGTGTCCATTAATTTTTCGAGTGGACCGACTAAGTCTGCGTGTATGTGCGTAAATCGTCCATCTGGTGTCGCGAAGGTCGACGATGGTGCTTTGGTATGTCGGTGTATTTTCGTTGCCTGGCAACGTTGGCACGTGCGAGACCACTGTTTCACGTCCGAAGACATACCGGGCCAGACGTATCTGTCAGCTATGGTCCGCAGCGTAGCCTTCGCTCCAGGGTGAGCTGGCGAATGGAAATGATCGAAAATTGATTTTCTTCGTGACAAAGGTAAGTACGGTCGAGGATTACCTGTGGAAACGTCACAATACACGAGTTCATTAGTAAAGGGTAAAGGTCTTTTTTCAATTTGAAGTGAGGTATCTTTTTGTACAGACGGTAATTCGTTGTCGTTTGCTTGTTCCTCAGCGAGAGTGTCAAAGTTTAGTGGTTGTGATTGTAGTGCGTTGAGCGTAGTTCTGGACAATGCGTCCGCTACTGTGTTATTCTGACCTTTTACGTATCGGATATCTGCTGTGTACTGGCTGATGTAATCTAAATGTCTTAGGTCTCGTGGATTTAATTTGTCAGCCTTTGCATGTAATGCATATGTAAGTGGTTTATGGTCGGTGAAGACTACGAAATTTCTTCCTTCTAGAATGTGTCTAAAATGTCGTATTGCTAGGTATACTGCCAATAATTCTCTTGAGAACGTACTATATTTCCTCTGGGTAGTGTTTAACTTTATCGAGAAAAATGATAGTGGTTTCTCTACATTGTTAGTAATCTGGTGTAGTACTGCTCCAATTGTGTGTCAGCCGATGCATCTGTCGTGAGTGTTAGTTTGGAATTTTCGGATGGATTAATATACGACAATTTTGTACATTTTTGCAACGCGTCTTTTGCATCGTTAAAAGATTTTAATTCGTCTTTCGATAGTACGATTTGCGAGTTCTTTTTCTTTCGTTGCGATAGCATGTCTGTTAATGGCAATATTATAGTTGCACAGTTCGGTATGAATTGTCGGTAGTAGTTTATCATTCCTAAGAATCTCCGTAATTGCTTCATTGTGGAAGGTGTGGGATAATTTGTTATTGCTTTGATCTTGTGATCCAAGGGAGACAATCCTTGTTGGTCTATTACATGTCCAAGAAAGGTTAGCTGTGGTACCGCAAATATACATTTGTCAATGTTTAATTTTAAACCATAATGTTGTAAACGTTTTAGAACTGCATGCAAATGTTCCTTGTGTTCAACATGTGATTTACTTGCAATTAAAAAACATCGTCAATATACGCGTATGTGTACGGCATACCACGTAACACCTCGTCTATTAATCTTTGGAATGACTGTGCGGCGTTTCGTAAACCAAAGGGCATTCTTGTGAATTCAAATAGTCCGAATGGAGTGGTGATCGCAGTCTTTTGTATGTCGTCTTCCTCGATTGGTATCTGATAGTAAGCCTTTTTGAGGTCTAGTTTAGTGAAGACTGTAGCACCTTCTAATGATAGCGCAAAATCTTTTTATGTGCGGGATAGGATATTTGTCCGGAATGGTCTGGGCGTTCAACAACCTATAATCTCCGCATGGACGCCAACTGACTGAATCTGCTTTTGTAACCATGTGTAGAGGGCTGGCATAAGGGCTTTTTTTGAAGGGCGTATTATTCCCAGTCTGAGCATATTGTCGAACTCATCTCTTGCGATTTTCAATTTGGCGGGATGAAGCCTACGTGGTTGGGAATAAACTGGGGAACCAGTTGTTTTAATGCTGTGTTTAGCATGATGTCTAACGGGTTCATTTCGTGACGACGGTGTTAACAGTGTCTGATACTGACGTATTATCTCACCGTAGCCATTAGCTATTGGTATAATATTCGTCAGTCCAATCGTTGAATGTTTAGAGATGAAACCGCAGCGTTTTATATTTGTATTGGTGTCAGTTAGTGTTTGGGATGCTAGTTCTACTGACAATGCATAATGTGTTAGGAAGTCCGCTCCTAGTATGGGCATCGAAACATCAGCAATTATGAATGTCCACGTTAGATCTCTCCTTAGACCTATGTCTAAAGTCAGGGTCTTTTCACCATAAGTAGCAATAGGCGTGCCATTCGCGGCTTGTAGTTTTAATGTTGTGTTTTTATTAGAAGTTGTTTGCTGCACTTCGTCTGTGGTATAACACTGATTTGGGCACCGGTGTCTACCAAAAAGTTTAATCCGCTGGATTTATCGTAAATATAGAAGAGACGGTTAGTCTTGAGTTGCCTGGCATCCAACGTCTCTACTGGGTGCCAGGATGTCCGTTTCCCTGCTGTTTGGCGGTTGGTGATTTCTTATACGCACATGGTTGTCTGCACTTGTTAGCTTGCGCGCCAAAAGTTTCATGATACCAACATTTTTCATTTTGGTATTCGTTTCGTTGTCGTTTGTATCTGTGTCGAGAATTTGATCTCCAGCGTTGTTTATTTCGCTTGGTATATTGATTATCATGTCGGCTTAGATGAGCATTTTGTAGTTCGCGCAGCTGTATAGATATATCTTGCAACTCTGTTGATAACTTTTGAATTTGCCGGTCTATGTCTGGCATGAGGCCATCTCGTGTGTTCGTTGCGGATATGTGTTTAATTGGCGCTGTGTCTGTTATTTTGTCTGCAATTATCGCTAGTTTCTGGATGTCTACATCTTCTGCTAATGCGGCTAGAATTCGTACAACCTCTGGCGGTAGCTTGTCCAGCCACATTTGTTTGAATACTGTGGTCGATATGTCATTTTCGCCTAATAACTGCTGCATCCTTCGAAGTAACTGTGAAGGTTTGGCATCTTCGGTTGTGACATTGGACAGGAGTTCACGTATTCTTTTCTCCTCCGAAAAACCTGATCTATGCAATATCGCTTCTTTTAGGATTTCGTATGGTTTTCAACTGGGACTGAAGTTAGTATATCAGCTACTTCGGCTGCTATTTCTGCCGGTAGCTTCTCCACGACTGCTGCAAATTTTGACTGCTGAGAAGTTATGCGCCTAGCTTGGAATATCGCATCAAGCTGAAGGAACCACGTTTGCACATTTGCATTGAAGGCGGGCATCTCGAGTTTGATGGCTGTTTCTGATACGGTTGTTGGTTCTGCCATCTGTAGTGTTGAAATACTTTATCCGTTACCGGGGTTACCAATCTTTGTTACGCACGTCTGTTTATCAATTTTGTTGGTGTTGTTTGCTTGAAACGTCGAGGTTACCAATTTTGTTGGTCTGAAGTACGTCAACAAGTTCGTCACTCTTGTTGCATGTTCACTCACGTCGGAAGGTCACCAAATTTTGTTGGGACTTTTGGTTCATTTAATTAATCAGAAGGATTTTGTTCGGATCGGTTGTGTGTCTAAACCTTGTCCCAAACAAATATATAACAAACATGAGATTTCAAACAAAGTAAAAACGAGACATTTATAGATCGAAACAAATAAAACATTTATATACAATTACATATTTACAAACAAGGTTAATATTTGTATTGTTGCGTGCATTAATTGTATATGTTGCTGAAATGTTGGATGTCTCTGTGTCGTTATGTTTGTTATTTTGTGTTTGTGTTGAAATATATAATAAGAGTTTTTTGGTAAAGTTTGCTAAAGTAGTCTACCTTTGAACGTGTCTGTGTTTGTTTTCGTGATTCGTATTTCTTATTTTTAGTAATGAATAAATCAATGTGCATAAGAAATATTGTTCAAAGTTTCGATAGTTGTTCGTTGAGTGTTTCAGGTGAGTCAGTTGAAGTTCGTCAAAAATGCGCGGTAAAATTCTGTTTTTGAATGTCGTGGATTAATTAGGCAATCGATCGGCGAGTTCGCTAGACTGACTGACTGGGGTTGTCTTTTCTCCTTTTTATAACCTTTTGGGTTTTCGAAAGTGGCTCAAGATATTTTGGCGCAATTCTTGCTTTGGGAGGCGATCATTTTTATTACCAATAGAATTGCGTTGATTGGATTCTTTGAAGGTTTTTTATTGGTTGAGCGTTATCTGCGCGTAGGCGTATAATATGGATTATGCTGTTTTTTTAAGGTTAAACAAGAAGGTATCGAGAAAATAAAAGAAAAAATGTAGTAAGAAAAGAATACTACAGGCGTGTGCATCTGGTGTTAAATACCGATTTGAATTCAAAAAACAGAATATTACTCATAAACATTTTGGCTGTCCTTGTGGACAATACAGTTTCAAAATTCTTAATTAAACCATAGCTGACAGGAAGTAAATGAATGTAAAATCCAGAAAACTTCTCACCTGCCACCGCATGCATAATTTTAAGGCAGATGTTGATCGTCTGTATGTGTCCAAATTCGAAGGAGGCAGGGGACTAGTTCAACTAGAACTGTTTTATAAAACCACAACAAGTAGTCTTCAATGATACCTGAAAACTACAGAAGACTTGATGACGATTTGTGTCAAAAACATGAAAGAAATAAGAAACTTTATTCAGTATAAAAGAAGCTAACAAATTCAAAGAGGAATTTCAAGTAAATGAAGAAGTGCAAATAAACCATAATACACGGAATATGTAGGGCATCATGATATGGTCTCCATTTCTTACAGCCCCAGTAACATCGTGCGAACCTGGTGTGCGCCACTGTTGCTTCATATGTAGAGTCAATGCAGAGCCACTTGACTTTTGTCTTGTCCTCTTAGAAGTTCTCATCGGAGAAAAACTAGAACATATCGACCTCCTTTGCTGTACTTGTGATTGTTTAGTAATTTTTCATCGTATGACACGATTTTCCTTGGTCTTGTCGGACTGCTTTCTCCTTATCGTGCAAGGTATGTACGTGATAGCCACATGAATCACGCGTCTGATATTGGATTCCGCCATCTTGAGCTACTCGGCGATAGATCTCATCGACTTCATTCGGTTGTGACTGATGCTTTCCTAAACCAACTAGTTGAGCTCAGCCGTCCTTACGACGTCCGTTTAAAAATATTTCTTCTTCATAGATACTAAATACGCGTCTCTGACTTTGAATACGAAAGATATGTTAACTTTCAGGAAGATGCCTATCATCGTTGCTCTGTGACTGGCGACTCCTGACTTGGACTTGATGGCCTTTTCATTTTTTCTTGTTATAATGGAAGCTGTTATATTAATGTTCTCGATATGTCTGAAAGAGACATGTGAATATTAGTTTGGCACATGTCGCATTAAGTAGTTTTCCATTTATGACCCATAAAAATGTGTTTTCTAAAATAGCACAATCTATACATCGATGTGGCGGCTTTACACGCATTTCCGGGGATAACCATAATTAAACATTTAATGTTGCTACCCGCTCATGTGCTCTGCAATTTTTCTTCAAACTAGAAAAGCTCTGATACACTGCTAAAAACTTTATTTTGAATTTTTATTTATCCCTTGATCGAGGAATTGATATTATATACCTCCCTATGTCTGGTGAAACAAAACTTGTTTTTACATTGCTTATCACAGAAGTTACAAATCAAGTCCTCCTAGTGTCAGTAACAATTATATTCAATCTGATGTGCTTGCAAAAGTCATATTGTGACTCAAGAGTCAAATTTTGACTTTTCAGACCAGTTTGTGATAAGCATATACAGCAACATTATTCACAAGCCAATTGAGTTGGACGCAATCTTGCACATTTTAATTTGACGTAGTTGATGTATTCTTCAGTATTGCGAACATCTTCAGAATATACAGCCAGTTTCCACTCTTTACAGTTCCCAGTATCCTCTACATGGACCAAACAGAGAACGTGAGTCCGATAAGAAAGGAATTATGGAGACCTGAGCCTGTGTTGCAGTCGTTTACCACAGAATCTCCATAGTATCTTTTATTAGGCAAAGGATCATCCCAAAGTTCTCAAATGCCCTATCCAATGAAGACGATTTTTGTGGATAATCGTCTCTCCATATTGTGCGAGAGTTCGTTGAAGAACAACAGAGTCTGTAATATCAAGACCAAATGATATTTATCATTTTTCTGAGATAGCATTAATGGAAAATTTTTAACTACTTTATGCATCTTTACATAGGGAACCCACGATTCACGCAAATATAGGAGGACTGAAATGACACAGGAATTGTAGACTGCTAGCTTATTCCTAGATAAAATGCTTCGTTGAGACCAAACTCGTGCATCAAGTGACTTGAAAGCCTCAGTAGCTTTCTGTAGGCGGGTATTAATCTCATCATCTAAAGTGAGGAGGATGGTTTAAACTACTGCAATGGTATTGAAATTTTTCACCAGCTTCCAACATATACCTTCAATGATTGCTGTCATCCTCTTGGGACACACATAGATGATAACATCAATTAGATTTTTTACGTTCCAGCATTCTAATTTTTATACCAGCAATTCGCGCTTCACTCTATGTTTTCATCGCCAAAATGAACGTTAGCCAGGTGCGCGAAACCGACATGATATATAATAAATGAAACAAGGCAATATTTAGTTCACTTTTTCTAGAAACTCCCCAAATCCCTTTGTGTGTGCAGTGTCATCCCTAAATAGAGATCCTCAGACTTTTGTGACTCAACCAAATCCTAGTTTTAACTTACTCATAAAGAAACTACATTATAATAAACACAAGGTGCTAACGTGCAAGTAAGTAGCTCTGTACCTCCAACCTGTCAAATCTTTACGTTACACCACTTTTCCATTGCCACTAGAGTTCAAAAGAAAAAGGAAAATTTTAAAGCAGATACAGCAAACACACTCAGACGTTTGTTTAAGATTAAATGCAGCTTGCACAGTATTATATTAATGTATCCTTCTCTTAGAGACATAGCTACGGAAAACCACGTGTAATATCTCCCTAGGAGAATTTTGGTCTTATTTTTCAAGATGTCAAATCACCGACTTCTCTGGAAAAGCCTTTCAGAGGAGCTGGTTTAGCTGTCTAATACTCGATGATGATGCAGGTAGTATATATATATATATATATATATATATATATATATATATATATATATATATATATATATATGAAGAAAGACAACAGGTTTATTGACGCGTTTCATCCTTTGATGGACGTTATCAAAGCAAATGTAAGGATTTGGGTTTGCAACAAGTAAAAATATCGTTATGTTTTCAAAATGTTTAAATTTAAGAACGCCCATGAATATTCTTTAGGCTGAGAAAGACAAGGTAAACTATGGAGGATGCTAAGTGATGTCATTTAAATGAATAAAAGTAAATGTTGAATTTTTTGACAGATATTTTTTTTATTTATATTTGAATTTTTACTAGCACAAGCACCAGACGCACGCACTTACACATATGCCTAGTTGCCGCATTGTATTATTATATTTGTTTGTTTCCTTATAATTATAATAATAATAGAATATCAGCCACAAATTCGTTGGCTATCCCTGTGATATACGGATTCAACACCCTTAAGTGGACCATAGCTGATATTGATGAATGTCAGTACGAAAAAGCTTCTCACTTGACACCACATGCATCATCCTAAGACTGATGTTGATCGTCTGTATGTGTCAAGATCCGAAGGAGGCAGAGGATTAGTTCAACAAGAACTGTCTTACAAAACCACAATAATCGGTCTTTAAAGATACCTGAAAACTACAGAAAACTGGATGCTGATCTGTAACAAAGAACACGAAAGAAATAAGAAACTTTATTCAATAATAAAAGAAGCCAACAAATTCAAAAGGGAATTTCAATTTGGCGAAGAAGTGTAAGTAGACCATAATACACCTACTGCAGCTGCAAAGAACCTAAAAAAGAAATCATTTGCCATGTACCAAATGCAAAAACGATGTCTAGATAAGCCTCTTCATGGCCAATACTCTGTCCGTGCCAAAACAAGTTGATGTAGACAAAACCCGTATCCATCAGTTTTTACGTAGTACATGGTTAAAAGCTGTAACCAAAGGTTTTATTCTTGTTGCACATGACAAGAAACTAGAAATTACCAAGCACACATTGATATAAACATCAACCAGACCCGGTTACAGAAATAGAAATTGTAACAACTTTATGGGACTTTACAATACACTCAGACAGAACAAACAAAGCTAATCACCCAGACATCGTGATCAAAGACCACAAAAACAGAATGTGCTTTCTTATTGCTATGGCAGTTCCTGCAGATTGTAATGTATCTTTGAAGATCTTCAAAAAAAAAAAAAAAACTATCAAAATAGAAGGATATTGAAGTGGAAATCTAAAAAATGCGGCACATGAGAATATCAATAATTCCAGTTGTAGTTGGAGCCCTCTGATTGATTGTAAAAGGTTTCGATATACTCATTGAAGGGATACCTGGTAGCCCATTCCTTAAAGAAATACAAAAAACAATACTTACAAGTACATCTCACAAATGATCAATAGAAACTGTCATGAAATCATTCCTGACCTTATGTCTCTATTTGTGACCTGACCCAGAAGGATATGTGTGTACAACAGAAATCAAAGGAAATAATAATAATAATAATAATAGAATGTTCTTGTATAATGCATATATCTCTTCCCGGGTGGAATTTTCACTTCTTAAGATAATATCTTCGTCATGCTTTAGAAAAACATTTACGTGCTTTTAGGTCCTTGACATATGCGATAATTTTCAAGTGTCAGTCCTTGTATCTTGTAACAGAACTAACTTAAATATTTGTTACGATGCCAGTTTTATATAAATTTATTATAGATATACGATAAACAATAGAGTTGTGTATATTTTAAACCTCTGAAGTTATCAATATTTTTTCTTGTTTTTTTCACACGTTTACAGTGACAGAGATCAATAAAAAGAAAACAACTTTTGTTCATCATGTTGTTACTTTAACAAATTCCCACGTTTAATGAATCGAGCATTGAACATAACGTTTTCATTTTGAAAAGAACAGACTGAGAAATGAGTTTGTTAGTCCACTAGAATGTGTGACTTCAAATGAACCGATTTCAAGAATGAAAAAAATCCTCCTTTGTCGTCTCTAAGATTTCGAAGCGTTTTTATTATTCCATAAGGTATTCGGATTACTATCGCTATTTTTGTTGCTTTTGTGATAAAGATTAAAGAATGTTAGAGGAGAGATACAATTCTGCATAATCTTGAAATTATTGATTTGACAGAAATTATTTTTATATTTTTTTTAATCTAACTGGAACATTCCCTCTAAAAATGTCGAGAATTTTTGGCGTTGGGATCTGAGAACTGTTCGTAGCGATAGAGTAAGAGAAAAATGATTTCCAATTAAGAATTATCGGATGCCACTTCTGCTCGAGGAAATATGAATACTGTAGATGATAAAAAATTCTGTATTCATAGTTAGCTCGGTGATTTATTTAAAATGTGACGCTAAATAAACTAACATGGTTCGAGCCTTGAAGTAGACTGGTGAATAGATTCAGGGACAAATTCTTGCATACTTTCATTTTATTTCTGGTAAGTAAGCTATGAATATATTTGATATCCTACGAAATACAATGTTCCATACGAGGAACATCTAATAGAAGGCACCTGTGTCACATCAACGATTTCAGCAAAGCGTCATGTCCAAGATTGCGGGAATTGGTAAGAGGGGCATTCTGAAGAATTTCGAAGAATGGTGTGGTCACCACAATTGCCCTATATTAGCACATCTGAATATTTATGGAACGTAGGGAAGAGGTCTATTCCCACGAAAATATCAGCAATTGAGACAGCATAGCTTAACATCACTTTCGACCACCTGTGGAATGTCAGATTGCTCCATTTCGCCGGAATAGAGGGATCGTGTACGATACTAGGCACCTCTACGATGACATACGCACTTTCACTCTCTCTCTCTGTCTCTCTCTCTCTCTCTCACACACACACACAAATACACACATACGCACATATATATATATGTATATGTGTGTGTTTGTGAATACTCAATATACAGCGTTGAGTAATTCAGTGTTGATTCAGTATTTGCACGATTTGCATATTTGAGAGTGTATATGCTTGTATGTATGTGGGGGTGTAGGGATGATGTGTGCATCGTTGTATAAAAATTTATTGGCATAAATGCACATGCTAACTAGGGTCAAAGTAACATTATAAGTTTTTGCCATACCAGCAAACCTCTTATGAATTGAATCATTGAGGCTACATACCTCTCCCAAAATAACTTCGATATTATTTTGAAGTTAATAATGAAGCATTACAATTTATTAGTGAAAAATCTAAGGAAATACTTCGTACGAAACATATACAGCCACACACAGACACAAACACACAGAGGTGGTTATATTCATTACCCAAATACTGATATTTACACATGCAAGAATATTTACACACGTATATATATATATATATATATATATATATATATATATATATATATATATATATATATATATAATGTTAAGATTTTTTGACTAATTACCAAGATTTACTTGGTAAGTCTTAGTTGTACCTCGCCTAACAGAAAGAAATACGAATCTATCTCAATTCCTTTAAGGCAATTTATTTTTGAAAAGAGATTTTTCAGTCTCGTCACAACTTTTTCTCTGAGCTTCAATCACATTTGCTTCTTATTTACACACTGATTCGCTTATTTTCTCTTTTATTCCACCTGGTTTGTACATTTAATTTATTTTGGTTTCAGTAAAAAAAAAGGAATATTTTTCTGTTTTGATGGTGACACTCTAAAAACACGACTTAACAACGCAGCAGGAAGTTAATTACATTTGCTCAAAGTAACCGATCTTCACTCTGTTTGATATTTCAGGAGATAATAAGAAGATATATATATATATATATATATATATATATATATATATATATATATATATATATATTACAGCAATATCACGTTAAAATGTCTGTTCTCGTCCGATCACTGAAGATAAGCAGCGTTGAGCCTGATCGGTAACTAGATGGGTGACCGCTTGGGAATACTAGGTACTGTAAGCTTGGGTGTGCAGTTGGTGTGATTGATAACGATACGGAAGGAGAATTTGTAGAGTTCGAATTCCAGTCGAGATTTTTATATACACTTACGCGCAAATACCCTTGGGAAAGTTATGAATCCTTCTCTTCACCTCCTCCTGTTAAATAGCAGGACAGACTACCTCGTAACCAGATATGATCATTCAAGTGTGCCTCACGCATGGCACATAGGGAAGGGTGTGTATATATATATATATATGTTGCGTATATGTTGGCAGCATGTTTTCATTAAGACATATCTAATTGAATAATTTACGAAGATTTTGTCAACTTATTTTCAATAGGATCCTCTCATATAGACGGACTTAGTATCCTTATTAAAGGAAGAGAGAAAATTACCACGATGATAAATATTCTTTTATTCTGAGTACTTTCGACATTAGCACAATGTCATCATCAGTGTGTTATTGTTTTTCTTAGACAAAATTGTTGTGTTCATCTAAAACTGTGAAGTGAAACACGCTATGGTTATGTACTGCAAGGTTGAAACCAACACTGAATAAAATTAGTTATGAATACTGCACAAATGTTTACAGTAGATAGTTTAAAATATCTAGGTTTTAACTAATAGTTTTTTTTAAACATACAGACATTTTAAAATTAGTTACCTCCCCTGAGATTTCAAACGTGAAATTTAAACCCCACTTGTCCCCACTTATGCCCCTAACTTCATCTTCACCAAGAACAAGGTTCATTTACTTTCAGTTTAATGTATCTTTTATTACTATCATCTGACAATCATCTTCATTATTATAACGGTCCATCTCTACTGATGTTACTGTCTATTTAATCAGCGTGTTGGGGCTTAGTCAATTTTACGCTGAATGCGGTATGTGAGATCCGTGTTCGAACACAGGTGATTGGTATGAGTAAGTTCTTTCTTGGATGAAAATCTTTAGGGCTTTTACTTCAATCTGATTTTCAAGTAACACATTTAATTCTATAAAGTCTTGCAAGAAAAGACAAAAATTATGCTTAAAAAATAATAGGTTCTTAGTGAAGAAAAGATATAAAGTTTACACAGAATTTCGCATGTCTGAACAAGTTCCTAACATCCAATTAATACTTAGATTCCAACAAACCTAACAGTTACTGTGTTCGCGCGATATAAATATTACTGTCACTACAGTTATTAATAACAAGAAATATAATCTTCGTCTAATTTTCTAAAGCTCCCATGCCATACCAAAATGCATTCATACCATTCCCAATATTAACAGCATCTTGCCTTCATCGTTCCGATCAACACCTAATACCAATCTGGCTTCAGTAGAATACCAGTCACCCCTACTTCCACATCGCCCCTCTTCTTATCTCGCTCAGAATCACAAAGCTTCAATGTGGTAGCTATTTTCTATCCCGCACCTTTCAAGAATACGTTATGCCTTACCAACAATAATTTATTCGTAGGCCCTTTTGTTATTTCAAGCTATTCTCCTTGGCAGGAGACAGGAAACTTAAACTTTAATAAAGCAATAATGGCATATTTATTACCACACACAGAAATATATATATATATTTTTAATATTGAGGATAGGTCGTTTGTAGATACAAACAGTGTAAAATACCCGTGATCTAGGTGATTGGCAGCGCGCGATATTTGTCCTTATGTACCATCACCACAATAAGTCTGGTTATTTAGCGCTACCCATATATGAAACATATACGAAACATATACGAAACATATACGAAACATATAAGCATTGGACTTTGTGATACTTAACTGAAATATTCATGTACGTGATGATTTAAATTCTCCGGAGACATTATAACTAATATAAATATAAATAAATATAAAATGAAATAAGTGGGAGATGTGAAAAAATATTTTTACCAAGATTTTCTATAAACAATTCTAAAATAATTTAATTCCTGGAAGTTTCATTAAAATCAGACAATTATCTGATTTTTGCAAGAATTTCTAAATCGACATCGCAAAAAGATGCTAAAATTTCCCATACTCATTTATGGTCAGTCGCTGACAAGAAAGACAAAAATAAAAATTTAACCCGAATTTTGAAGGCTCTAAAAAGATAATTTAATAATCTAAAAATCTTTTGGTTTTTCTTCTTAATAATAATATAAAGATTTGTTTTTACTAAGTTTGGGGGATTTTTTTCATCATATATGTGACGTCAAATTCCCTATCGATTTCCTAAACTAGAATTCATCATTTTACTCATTTAAAAATTTTTTACGCTAATTCAAATTAGCGTTAAGATTAACTTAAATTCGCAAATATTTTGGTTTTAAAATTTGCCATTAAATCTTCATATATTTATCAGTTAATTCATCCGAATCGATCAGTTTACTTCCGTTTAATTTTCTATGGAGTTTGACGTAGAAAATATTTAAAAGATAAAGAGCCATTGATCGCATATAAAACTTTCATGCGAAATTATGTTTATAAAAATGTGGAAAGTCATTTTACTGGTCAAAGATATTCACTGGCCATTTTTGAAAATGTACCCATTTGACAGGCAAACACCAACTTGAAGAATCGTGGGAAATTACAGGGGACAAAATAAAAGAATTCTTAGTACAGAGAGACCAATGTTATAGGCAATCAGCGACTAGGGAATATTTCCAACCAATCTTTTATTGTTTATTTATAAACATAAATTTCTAAAGCGACTTAAGCAATTTCCCCAGCAATGCCAAATTGCCGAACTCTAGTCACAGAAACCAAAAAAA
Organism: Acanthosepion pharaonis; assembly: GCA_903632075.3. Taxonomy (NCBI): domain Eukaryota; kingdom Metazoa; phylum Mollusca; class Cephalopoda; order Sepiida; family Sepiidae; genus Acanthosepion; species Acanthosepion pharaonis. The sequence goes on from CAHIKZ030001256.1 coordinate 96,198, forward strand.
AAAAAGCATTGTTGAAACATTTTAAAAAAATGTTTAGTTGCAGGTTGGGTATTTGGAGCATTTTGCCTGTGGCATTTCCTTCCCTGCGTCTCAAAGGAAATGCCACGACGGCTATCGCTTAGACACTTGGGCATGATCCTTATGCGTCTCTCATCACCATTGCTTACCTAGTCAAACATTTCCGCAAGGTCATAAAGAAAGATGGCCTGTTTATCCAGTTACCACCGAAAGAGCGGTAGACGAAGTCTGAAAATTAGTTAAATTTTTCTTCTAAATTAAATTGATTTTAACAACTGATTCTCCTTGAATAAACGTACTTTGCTGAAATTGAGGTAAAGAGGGGGGATAACGATAGATAGATAGATAGATAGATAGATAGATAGATAGATAGATAGATAGATAGATAGATAGATAGAAAGTGAAAGAAGGAGAGAGAGAGAGCGACAGAACGAGAAAGAAAACAATGTACTATATTTCTTTTTATTTAAGTATAACATGCATGTTTATATCTTTAGTTACGATATCTTAGCGATTAAAACGTTACAGACCTTGTCACTTGTGCCATGGGTCAGTATTCAGACTATTATATAGAACGTTGACTTTCAAGACAGACACAGAGATATGAGAAAATAGAATAATCTTAATCCGTGTAAAACCAATGTACTAATGTGTACTACAAAGTTTTTTGTTTTAAAATCGCTGTTTTTAACACAATTTTTGCCATCTGTCACCACAATGTGATTCTCTTTCATTGTAATTCTCTTTATTTCAGAAATATTAGCTGATTTAAAGTTTAATTAATCTGATTTGATACAAATATTACTTACTTTAAATTTAAAATATCGTAGAAATGCATTTTTTAACACGACTGTAGGCGTTTATTGAAAATGTTGATAGTGTAACAGCTTGACTGAGAAACGGAAGTTTATCTAATTTGTTTTTACCTTGGTTAACATATTTGTAAAAAATATAAAATACTTATTTTATTATTAGTAAATATAGTTTTTACTTAATAACAATATCACTTAACCGGCACAAATTAATACAGAAATTTAAAAAATTTAAAATTCTATAAATTATTCTATTTAAAATTTTTAAAAAGATTAAAATAATTCTTGTAAAATTTCATCCTTCATCGAAAAAGTTTTTTTCTTAAAACTGTAGTGTCTATAATATGTCACATTCATAAAAACAATTAAAAGCTTTTCTAATTAAATAATGTCTTATTAGTTTTATTACATTTTTTTTACAATTCAGAGCCGATTTTCGGTAACTGGGTGTCATGTTTAACCAAAAAAATGTGATAAAATATTCTCGAATGAGTTCTGCGTATAACTAATATAAACATTAAACGGTACAAAAATTAATTTCTCAAAATTTCATAAATTTAAATAAGTGTGTGTGTGTGTGTGTGTGTGTATGTGTGTGTGTGTGTGTGAGGGGGTAACACACGTAAAAAAAGTTTTTATCAAGATCCATTCATTTGTAAATCCTGAAAGTTTCATTAAAATCTGACAATTATTTGATTTTTGTAAGAATTTTCAAATGAATGTTTTTCATCGCAAAATAGACGTTAAAATCCCCCCCGCCCCGCTGACGAAAAAAGCCAAAAAAAAAAAAAAAACAAGATATTTAATCAAAATTTCGAACTTTCTAAAAAGTATCAAAAAATATAATTTGATAATTAAAAAAAAGTCCTTTTGACTTTCCACTTAATAATAATATAAACATGCTGACGATAAAAGTTTGTTTTTATTGTTTGGTTCATATTTTCATCATGGTATGCTCATTTTTTGTGAATCTGTGGAGATACCTATCTATCTATCTATCTATCTATATATATATATATATATATGTGTGTGTGTGTGTGTGTGTGTGTGTGGTTCAGCGTACCCGGATTAAAGGAGAATTTAATACGGGATACCCTGCCCACAAAATACAACGCAAATTTCAAGAAGAAACAACACGATAAGGAACGTTTATAGAAAATACAACATTGTATATTTATTATCTTGTGAATAGGGTAAAAAGGATTAATGCTTTAGTTCGTTTAAGCAAAATTGTGATTTTGATGAAAATGTCTGTGTTCGCTGTCTTTTAACAGAGTAGTAGAATAATGTCTGTTTCTTTTGTTTTTGTATAGTTGTAAAATGAAAAAGGGGCGAGCAATTTAAGTTGAAAAAGAGAGTGTGAATGAGGAATAAAGATAAAAGGAAAATGTACTTATGAATTGTTTTGGAGTCAGTTGTAAATTTGTTGTTGTTGTTGTTGTTCCTTCCTACTCCACTTTTCGGCTCTTTGTGTAAGTTTGAATCAGTGATGAAATTTACTGTCAATCTTCTGTGATCTTTTGCGCCCTTCTCTGACTGACTGACTGACTTGAAAACTCTGTATTTATTGTTGAATTTTTTTTCACACTGGCTCGTTATCTTTTTTTTTTTTTTTTGGTTTAGCAAATCGCCTCCTTTCATTGGTCAGAAAATTAATTTCACACCTTATTGTGAAATCTGTTTTTGGTCGTTTTGATCCGATTTTGCGGGTGTGCAAATCTATTTTGTGTTTTTTTTGTCATTTGTTGGAATATAGGATTTGTATCCTATAAACCCCCCTCCAGATTGATAAATATTGAAAATATTTTTCAATATCTAATATATGTTTTAAAATGAGTAGGCCAGTGTACGTGTCTACCCGATTTTGTGGTAATGTTTTTAGGTGTGTTTGGAGGTGTAGAAAATGTTTCACTTACGTTGGTATTTGTCTCGGCTGTAGAATGTTCCGACGTACTTTCCTTTGTAGGTAAATCCAAGTACGCTGGTTTTAGTCTGTCTATAGAGACAGTGTCTTGCTTGCCTTTGCTACAATTGTGAAATATTTGGGTTTTCTGTTGACTACTTGAAAAGGTCCCGTATAAGTAGGGCAAAGAGGCCTTTTTACTGTGTCGTTTCGTACGAAAACATATTCACAATTGTGGAGGTCTTTTGGAGTGTAAATGTCTTTTGTTTGTGTTCTAGTGGGTGTGAAAACTAGTTCATTCATTCTTTGCTTAAATCTTTGTACAAAAGATGTAGTTGGTTGGAGTTGACTGGATTTATCACAAAACTGTCCTGGTAACGTCAAGGACGTTCCAAAAACCATTTCGGATGCTGTACATCCTAAATCTTCTTTGATTACATTCCGAATGGATAGTAATATTAGCGGTAGATTTTCTAACCACATCTTAGAATCATTATTTGCAGTTAATGTTGTCTTAAGTTGCCTGTGGAAACGTTCAATTAAGCTATTGGCACATGGGTGATAAGCCGTTGTTGTTATATGCTTAACTCCCAATAGTTTTGTGAACTCATCAAAGAGCGTAGATTGGAACTGAGAACCTCGGTCTGTAGTTATTACTGAGGGACAACCAAAAACGGCAATCCACTCATGTAATATACTTTTAGAGATCGTTTCTGCAGATATATCCCTTAGAGGAACAACGACAGGCCATCTTGTGAATCGGTCGATAATAGTGAGTAGGTAACTATGTCCGTTTACTTCTGGTAAGGGACCCACTATGTCCATGTGAAGATTCGTGAATCTACCATCTGGTTTTAGAAAATGCCCAGGAGGGGACTTAGTATGTCTGGTTACTTTGCTTTTTTGGCACTTTAAACAAGTTTGAGTCCAGCGTTTTATGTCAGTATGCATGTTTGGCCAGACAAAACGACTGCTAATCAACTTGTCAGTTGCTCGGTGTCCGGGATGTGAGAGATTGTGAAAATGCAGAAATATCTTTTTTCTCAATGAAGGTGGAATATATGGTCTTGAATAACCAGTCCCAACGTCACAGAGTAGTGTTTTTGTTTTGATGTCAGTTGCTGAAAGTTTTGTATTGCTGCTACTTTCTCTGGGACAGGTGTGATTCCGTTTTTGTCGATCACATGGCCCAAGAAATTTAACTTTGAAACAGCAAAATCGCATTTGTGGACATTTATCTTTAAGCCAAAATGTGCCAGTCTCTCGAAGACTTGCTGAATATGGTATAGGTGTTCTTTTCCATCACGACTGGCGATAAGCACGTCATCGATATATGCAAAGGTAAAAGGCAATCCTCTCAAAACTTCATCAATGAGTCTTTGAAAGGTTTGGGCGGTATTACGTAACCCAAATGGCATCCTGGTGAATTCATAGAGTCCAAAAGGAGTGGTAATTGCAGTTTTCTTTATGTCTTCTTCTGCTACTGGAATTTGGTAGTACGCCATAACCAAATCCAATTTTGTAAAAACTGTGGTTCCTTGCAAACCTATGGCGAAATCATGTAAGTGAGGTATAGGATATCTATCAGGAACAGTTTTTGCATTGAGATTCCTAAAATCCCCACAAAGTCGCCATGCGCCAGCTTCTGGTTTCGGAACCATATGTAGCGGAGAGGAGTATGGGCTATTTGAAGGATGTATGATGCCTAACTGCAACATGTGTTGAAATTCGTCTTTTGCTATTTTATATTTGTCCGGATGTAATCTGCGTGGTGATGTGTGTGTAGGTGGTCCAACTGTGGTGATATAATGTTTAGCAGTGTGACGGATTTCATCTGTATGTGTTAAAGGCGTGGTTAGTGTAAGAAATTTTTTTATCAATTCATGTAGGCCATTAGCCGTTGGTATTGCTGAACTAATTCCCGTTGACTTGTAGATTGAGGTGATTCCCTTTGTTCTTAGGTTTGTGTTACTGTCAATGAGAGAGTGTGTAGCCATATTCACTGACAAATCGAAATGGGATAGGAAATCTGCTCCTAGGATAGGTGTTTTCACATTTGCTTGTGTGAAAATCCATGGAAAAGATCTTCTTAGACCCAAATCGAGCGTTAGTGATATCTCACCGTATGTTTCTATCTTTGATCCATTTGCTGCCTGTAATGTGTATGTGGAGAATGTAGGCTTTTTTTGTTTCGTATTTGGTGGGATAACACTGATCTGAGCGCCGGTGTCGACTAAAATAAATATCCGTTACTTCTGTCCCGGATGTAAAATAGACGACTCTCTTGTTTTAATTCAGCAGCTAATGTCGTCTTTACTTGCTGCTGGCATAGTCGTTTCCCTGGTGTTGTGTAGAAATGTGAGAAGTTTTCGAAGTGAAATTGCATGGTTCAGTGCACTTCCTTGCATTTCTTCCAAATTTATAATGATACCAACAGGTATCGTGTGTAACTTGATCTCTGGAGAAAGAGTTCGATCTACTTCGACGTCTGTGTGGTGAGTAGGATCTATTTCTGAATGTTCGACGAGATCGCTGAGATTTCTGTGCTTGTATCAGACTCTGTACTTGTAAGCTGAGATTCGCCATTTGCTTATACAGCTGCGACAATTCAGATGACTTGTCTGGTAATGTTGCTGTATCTGTTGTTGCATGTGATGTGGCATATACATTTTTGTCTTGGTTGTTGTCATGTATTTTGTCTGCTATTTCTGCTATTTTCTCCAGCTGTAAATCATCGGGGAGTGATGCGAGTATCTGTGTTGTATGTGTTTGTAGTTTATCCATCCACAGTTTCTTTAACACCACTTCGGACATGGTGTTGTCTCCTAATAAGGATCGCATTTTTCTTAAAAGCTGTGAAGGTTTCATATATCCTTGGTTCACATTACTGAATAAGTCGTGTAACCTTCTTTCCTCGGATTTACCGACACGTCTAATAATTGCAGCTTTCAACGTGTCATAAGGTTTTTCTTCCGGCATGTCATTAAGTAGATCCACTACCTCGGATGCTACATCTGCGGGAAGTTTTTCGACAACGTATAGGCATATTTTGAACTTTGCGATGTAATTTTCTTTGCGTTGAAAATTGCATTTAACTGTGCAAACCAAATTTGTACGTTAGTTGGGTTGTAAGTTGGTAAGTTAATTGTTATAGCGGCTTCCATAGGTTCCGTAGTGTGTATATCCATTTTCTATGTGTCTTGATGATTATGGTTATATATTAAAAAAATTTGTTGCTTATTTTGTTGAAGTTTTTCTTTCAATTGGAAATTTGCGAGTTCATTTCACGTCGATTGGTCACCACTTGTGGGGTTCAGCGTACCCGGATTAAAGGAGAATTTAATATGGGATACCCTGCCCACAAAATACAACGCAAATTTCAAGAAGAAACAACACGATAAGGAACGTTTATAGAAAATACAACATTGTATATTTATTATCTTGTGAATAGGGTAAAAAGGATTAATGCTTTAGTTCGTTTAAGCAAAATTGTGATTTTGATGAAAATGTCTGTGTTCGCTGTCTTTTAACAGAGTAGTAGAATAATGTCTGTTTCTTTTGTTTTTGTATAGTTGTAAAATGAAAAAGGGGCGAGCAATTTAAGTTGAAAAAGAGAGTGTGAATGAGGAATAAAGATAAAAGGAAAATGTACTTATGAATTGTTTTGGAATCAGTTGTAAATTTGTTGTTGTTGTTCCTTCCTACTCCACTTTTCGGCTCTTTGTGTAAGTTTGAATCAGTGATAAAATTTACTGTCAATCTTCTGTGATCTTTTGCGCCCTTCTCTGACTGACTGACTGACTTGAAAACTCTGTATTTATTGTTGACTTTTTTTTCGCACTGGCTCGTTATCTTTTTTTTTTTTTATTGGTTTAGCAAATCGCCCCCTTTCATTGGTCAGAAAATTAATTTCACACCTTATTGTGAAATCTGTTTTTGGTCGTTTTGATCCGATTTTGCGGGTGTGCTAATCTACTTTGTGTTTTTTTTTTGTCATTTGTTGAAATATAGGATTTGTATCCTATATATATATATATATATATATATAGAGAGAGAGAGAGAGAGAGAGAGAGAGAGAGAGAGAGAGAGAGAAACTGTTTGATAATTGCATGCAAGCGTATGAAACTAGCAGTTGTAGACGGTCAATTTTCGCCGGAAAATAATTAAGAAAATTGCTGATACGCCCTGAGGATTGGATAATCAGCTGCGCCTCCGAAAGATACACACACACACACTCTCACTCTCTAATTGATATTTGTATTTATCTTTTATTTTTTTCATTAATTCTATCTATTTAGGCAACTATCATCATCAAAAATGTGAAAAATATACAAAAATTATTTTGTCATTCATTTTTGTATATATATTTGGCGATAGCCTAAAGATTGCAGGAAATAGATTGTTGGCACTCGGTATTGACTTCACGGTCCTATTTGCAAACACCCACTTCATGATATTAAGCATAAATATGCCATATCATAAATTCTATTTTTATCTTTTGAGTGTGTACACAGATTTTATTTTGTAAAGGTAGTGTTAAAATACTCACACAAGTTCCTGCAAATAATTAATCGTTATCTGTTAACGCAAGGACAAGGGGTCTAAATCACAACCGATGGTCTACATCGACCGGTGACTTCCCTCACCTTTTTAAAAACTGTTTTTATTTCCTTCCTTTCTTCTTACAAAACTGGCATTTGCTCAGTTAACATTTCATTCCTTCTAAATGTCGTGACTTTTATTTAATTTATATGCTTTCATTTACAAAAATCTAAACAGTGACTCATATACCTTATGACATATTTTCTCTTTGTCAGTCCTGAAGGTGGCGGCAGTGAAACAACAATTTTTATGGACGCTGCTTAGATAACAATAAAACCATCAGACACAGAAAAAGACAAATACTGTCTTTTAATTCAAGTCTGACAAGCTGTTGTTTGCTCGAGAACATAAGAGGTAGATGATTAGAAACTTCTCCAAATGATCACCTCTAATACCTAAACAAAATTTCGAACACAATTTGCGTGAAGCACAAAATTCGTCTTCGCTAAGAAGGCAATAGCAATTTTTGGTCCCTGTTAGATGCCTGATTGCTATTTCAAGTTGCTATTCGCGTCGTCTCCAAAGCAGTCTATCATCTTCGTTGTCTGCTCTGTACTTCTAACATCGCTTATCTATATAGCGATTAATTGTTGATTTTATTTTTAAAAAATTACTTTCATGGATCAGGCTGCTTCATTTCACACCGGAAGTAACTTCACAGATGTTGATGTTGAATCTTCAAATCAAGTAAGTTAATCATATGTTATCTTAAATATAGATTTTCTTAAGTGAAAAACGCTGTTTTTAAACCTTCGTTGCATAATTCTTGAAGATATTAAAATATTATTTTAATGTTCTATAACCGAGATAAATATTTTTCTGACTGCATTTCCTTGTCTACTCTAGTGCAATTCAAAGAAAAATGAACCATCGAAGATAGCAATCCTTAAGATGCCTCAGCCACGGCGAAGATGAAATCCTGTTCTTGTTTTCTCAAATCCCAAATCATAAATGTATAAAATATAATTGTAACATTTGCTATACCCTTTTATATATATATACTATATACTATATTATGTTCTATATGTATGGCCATTTAAAAAATATTGTCTCTCTTTCTATCAGAAACCCTTTCAGTAAACTACAAACGACACTACACACTAAAATCACCGATACCTACAACTATCTACACTTTAAGTCTTCCTCCCTTAAACACTTCTAAGAGAACCTTATTCACAAGCACTTAGACTCAGAAGGATATGTTCCAACAATAAAGAACTAAATAAACACACCCAAGATCTGGAGCATCAATTCACAACACGTGGCTATAAACAACACCTAATCAGAAAACAAATAAATAAAGCAATTTCCACACCTAGAGAAGACACCCTAATGTACAAGATTAAAAATAAACCCAGCCACATCCCTTTAGTAACCACTTTTAACCCCACTCTGCCTCCACTAACCCAGCCTTCTAGCATATCGTAGGCCAAAGAAACTAAAGGAAATTATAGGTAGTAACCACATTTCATGGGATAAGGTAATCCGTAATAAACCAAAAACAAAAGGATTTTCCCAACCATGTAACAACAAAAGGAGCTTATGCTGTAACCACATTAGACCCACCAATTCATTCACTAGCTCAGTCACTAAATCTACTTTCAAAATCTACCACGACTCTAACTGTAGAAGTCATAACAAAATTTACCTCCTAGAATGAACACTATGCCAGAAACAATATGTAGGAAAATCTGAATGGCCCTTTCACTACATAATTAATAATTATCGAAATCGAATTAAGACAGCTCCCCATGAAAGATTATTACCTGTAGAACAACATTTCCGCCTACAAAACACGATTTTAAAATCCATGCCAAATTCACTATAATTGAAAAAATAGAAAAGTTCAGAGCAGATAACATTGGACAGATTTTAGAAGGCCATGAAGATAAGTGGATTCTGCGCCTAAAAACGCTCCATCAGACGGGCTTAATCACAAATTTAACAACATAGATAGAATTAATATATAACCCCACAAATCACATTTCTCACCTACACTAGACAGACATGATTGCGAAGCTGTTGAGGCCTCACACTTATACACACACCCATACTAATATACACACTTACACACATCATACTAACTCACTCCCTAAGAACCAAATAATACATACACTTAACAGAGACACATCCCCTTTCCAGGAACCAGTAAAACTAACCAAGGGAATTCAGAGCAGCATGAATCCATCTAGCTCTTATCTTAAATAACAACTAAAAAGAGACTGTTTGACCAACACAAGGATTGACCAAAATTCATGTTAAAAAATAAAAAAACAAATGAAAACTACAGATAAAATTCATTTTCTCCATCAAGTCATTCATTTCGGTACTTCACTGCTATTAACAAACAGAATTTTTTCTCCTGATGATGGCCATGCTGTCCGAAACTAGTCGAGGAATCTAAGTGAAATAATAAAAACGAAAGAATATTAATATACAACCCAGTGCGTCTGAAGATTTTAATTTTTCAATATTTTTATTGTTCAATATATATATATATATATAGATAGATAGATAGATAGATAGATAGATATGGGAGTAAAATGGAAAAATTCTATGTAACACATTTTATTTTTTAAAATGACTTCATCAGAGTAAAATAATGTTCTTATTGATGGAATTATTTATATGAAAGGAATGGAGGAAATATAAACGAAAACATGGGTTTTAATTATGTACCGGGAAGAAATTCAAATGATAAAAGAACGTTAAATTTAAAATTTATGTCGTTTAACGTGTCTAGACGCAACAACTCAGCCAATTTCATTTAGTTTCCGAACGAGTTTGCTTGTATTTTTATCGCTGTTATTTTAAAATATAGCACACTGTAGCAACAGAAAATTTATTAACAAAGGTGAAATGTTGTAAGGAGAACAACATTTTTTTCATTTTGTCATTCAATTATTCAACACAAACACACACGCACGCACACATACGAGTAAGTTCTACAAGGACAGTGAAACCAAAAGGAAAATAGCAGCAACACAAACAACAACAACAACAATAATAATAAAACAACCAGATTTAGTCCGCCTGGACAAACAGAAAATGTCTTTAATAAATAAATTGTCGGACTTTGTCCATTTCTTAATATATGACGTCATTTGTTTACATTTGATACGCCAGAGCAGTTATGAATGTACGAGATTCCTGGAAGATTGAAGTTTATAAGCAGTAAATTCGACCTTGTCTACCGAACGCTTCTTTGTGGCCGATCGGTAAGGCACGTCAGCGTAAATGACGGTTCCGTATAGGATGCAGGTTCGAATCCTGTCAAAGAACGAATATTTTCTATGAAAATTTCTCGGACATTCAGGCCGGTAAATGTTATTTAATACTGTTTATTATAAACAGAGCATTTACTTAAACACTTGTATCTATAAAAAAAAAAAAAAGAACGTTAAACATAAAAATGCCTTTAATAAATAAATTGTCGGACTTTGTCCATTTCTTAATATATATTGGATTGTGATTTGGAAATAAAGCCGTTACTAACATCATGCCTGCTCAAAAGAACGATCGTATTTCGGAAAGTATTTTGGATAGAGAGCCTGTGTCGATGAAATGATCGGTTTATTTTCTCAAGTCACGAGTGGTGACCGGAAAAAAAGAACTTTTTACCAGCTACCAACAAACTAGTGAATAATAATAATAATAATAATAATAATAATAATAAAAATAATAAAGCTCCTTAAGACATTGGTAAATGTACAAAGTCTCCTCGGCGATAGTAAATTTTATTAAGCACAGCATAGGAATGTGGAAAACCACATTATACCTAAATCACACCAGAGGCACTGCCACCTCTAACCGCCTGAATATCTGACGAGGAATCTTTCAAGGAAACTCCCTATCATTCCTTCTGCTTTGTCTGTCTTTAACTCCCCTTACGCATGAACTAAACAATAATAGCTATGGATACAAAGTAAACAAGAAAGTATTCAATCACTTACTCTACATGGATGAAATCAAACTCTTTACCAAAGACGACAATGAGTTGAAGTGGATTCCCAATATAGTAAAATGTTTCAGCCATGACATCAATATGGATTTCGGATTAGATAAATGTGAAAAAGTAACATTCAAGAAAGCGAGAATTACATTCAATAGATCTAGATTTTGTCACAAAGATTAGGAAACTAGGACAGAAAGAAGCCTAGAGGTACCTAGGAATTAGCGAAGGAGATGGAATACAGCATACCCAAATGAAGGAGAAACTAAGAAAATAATACTACAGGCATGTGCACCTGGTATTAAATACCGAGTTGAATTCAAAAAACAGAATAAAAGCCATAAACAACTTCGCCGTCCCTGTGATGCAATACAGTTTCAACATCCGCAACTGAACCACAGCTAACTTTAAGCGAATAGACACCAAAACGAGAAAGCTTCTTACTTATCACCGCATGCAACATCCCAAGTCCAATGTTGATCATCTGTTGTGCCCATATTTGAAGGAGGCAGAGGATTAGTTCAACTAGAAATATCTTACAAAAGTACAACAAGCAGCCTTCAAAGATACATGGATTGGATGAGTAAGTGAAGAAGTGCAAATAAACCATGATACACGAAATATATAGGGCGTCATTACTATGAAAGTAAACCATAATACACCTACTGCAGCTTCAAAAACCTTAAAAACAAAGCAATGGCAAATGCAATCGACCAGATACAGAAACGATGGCAAGATAAACCTTTGCATGGTCAGTATTCTGCCCGTACCAAACAAGCTGATGTAGACAAAACTCCGCAGATACGTAATGCAGGGTTAAAAGCTGAAACCCAAGGTTTTATTGCTGAACAGGGCCAATGTTTGCTAACTAGAAATTACTAAGCACACACACTGAAAAATTATGTTATCCTAATATAAATATCCAGAAATAATTAACAATCTTGTATCAGGTTGCACCAACTAAATATAACCGAGTGACCGAGTGGGCAATTATCTATATTGGAAAATCTGCAACTTTTACGGAAAAGAAACTGCAAGAAATTGGTATAAACACCACCAAAACTTCGGGACTTTACAATACACACAGATAAAATAATCAAAGCTAATCGCACAGACATCGTGATCAGAGACCGCAAAGACAAAATGTGAATTCTTATTGTATTGGCAGTCCCTGCAGGCTGTAATGTATTTTTGAAGATCTTCAAAAGACTCTCAAAATACATGGACCTTGAGATCGAAATCTAAAAATGTGGCACATGCGGACATCAACAACTCCAGTTGTAGTTAGAGCCTTCGGATTGATTGTAAAAGATTCCAACAGACTCATTGAAGGGATTCATGTTATCCCAAGCCTTAAAGTAATACAAAACATTGTACTCACAAGTACAACCCACACATTACGAAACATATTATTTATCTATGTAAAATATGTGTGATCTTAAGTGTTTTTTTAAAATTTCTTTCTTCAAAAATGCTCAGTGGAAAATATCATGATGCCATTTCTGACCTTAAGTCTCTGGTTAAGAAATGAGTATACACCAGAAATAATAATAATAATAATAATAATAATAATAATAATAGCTCTCCAATCCAGTTAGTCTACAAAGGAAATTCCCTATAACAGTTGTAGGTAAAACATGCGATTTTAAAAGTCGAGAAAAAATTTGAATTCACACACTCATTTCATTGTTTCTGAAGTTTACTTTAAAAGAATAAAAAAGTTGTTTCCATAGAACAAGATGTTTTAAAATTTTCAGTTCACTTGGGCTTTATTCACATTATTTGTATTGACCACACTGCTTTTAGGCGTGTCTACCAATAAAAGACTAGGAGAGAGAGAAAGAGAGCAAAAGAATGAGAGAAAAGGGAAAAGAGAAGGAGTTTAAGAGAAAAAGATCCATTAAAATATCTAAATTTAGTAAATATTCACTACGTCAAAACTACCAAAAATATTGATGGCATCTAACAAGAGATCGTTATTTTTATTCTCTTTGAAAGAATTAGCTTTCTTTTTTTTTTAAGGAAATGTATTCAGTTTAGTCAGAATTTCCAATATAAACAAACGAGCAGCTGATCTCATGAGCCATTACTAGTGTAGAGTTCGATTAGTCTTATGTCAGACTTAACTGTGTTTACTAAATATTTAAATAAACTTTTCAACAAAAACAGAAAACTGATGTAAGCAAAAGAAGTAAAGGTATGACAAGAAAATAGAAGAAACAGTCGAAAGAAGGAAAAAGAAAATGAAAAAAGAAAGAAAAAGAAGGAAGAAAAGAAAACATCCAGTAAGGAAATATATTTATTTTTGATACGAGAGGCTAGAATAACTGTTGAAAATAAATTAAACATGGTAGTAGTGATTGTGGTGTTGGGTTAGTGATAATATGTGAAATGTATTGTGGAAAATTTTTTTAATTTTAAGCATCAGATTTTCTGCAGGAAATAATGAAGAACAGTGCAAATCTGTTGTGTTCTTGTAGCAATAGATGCCAGGTGTTACCTTTATTTGTGCGAGTAGTTGAATATCCAAAGTTGGAAAGGGAACAGAAACAAAAATTCAGCATTGGGTGTCCCTTAACGAAATGCATCACCGCTTTCTTCATTTAGAGGTAAAGGAAAAGATATTAGAATAATTCAGAATTTATACTGAGAGCAAACCGCCTGCATACGAATAGAAATTGAATTACGAAAATAGTAAGGTTGGTTAGACAATGATGTTTCTTCTCCCCCCACCCGCCAGATTTATTCTACCTCTACAACGATGCTCTCCTAGACCCTATCATGATTTATTATAGGTGGGTGTAATCTTAATAATATAAGATACACGGATGACCATGTATCGATGGCCAACTCTGAAAGAAAACGACAGGGCCACCTAGACAGGGTCGTAGAACAAAGTAAGAAAAAAAGGACTAACCATCAACTGCAAGAAGACAGAGAGTATGTTCATCAGCAAGAGAAAAGGCAAAAATGAGAGTTATGGATATAAATCAATGTAAAATTTAAATAGGTTTTCAGCAGTTCAAATATCTGGGAAGCGGTTTAACAGAGAATGGAAAGTGCGACACCGAGATCCGAACACGCGTTAAATTAGCGAAAGAAAGCTAAGCAGGGTGCTGACAAACCGATGAAAAAATTGTTAGAAACAAAGAAAAGAGTAATGGATTGCTATACGGTATTCAGTCTCTTATATAGCAGTGAATGTTGGACAATCTCCCCACGAATGCACAAAAAACTAGAGGCAACAGAAATGTGATTCTACAGAAGGATACTAAAAATAACATGGACAGAGCGAGTAAGCAACAAGGGAGTCTTGGGTATAAGTGTTCTTTCTGTTGCCATTCTCTTTAGAAAATGGCAGCAAAAAGAGCACTTATACTAAAAATCAGGAAAAGACAGCTGAAATTCCTTGGACTGTTAATTAGGAAGGAGGGCTTGGAAAACTCATGTTGAAGGCAAGAGAGATATGGGAAATCAGAGTGCCACTTCTCTGACAGGCTTGTGTGAATGGATGGCGGAACGGGAACGGAAACCTTAGTAAAGGGAAAAACCTGCTAAGAACCACACGAGGTAAGAAGTTGTAGAGAGCCATGATCGTTTATGTCCTAAAGGAAGGCGGTACAGAGAAGACGAAGCGGTGAACGATGTTTGTGCGTGGATGGATAAGAAATGTTTTTCCACTGTATTAGTACATATTCTCAAATGGTTACACGCTTATGTGAAGATGCATGCCTATATACGTGCATACCCAGACATGTTTATTTTTGTCTGTGTTTTCTGATAAAGTGACAAACAAGTTGCAAGCAATTTTTATTCCCATTATATTCATTGTTAAAGATTCATATTGACGTGTAAATATTTATCTATTGAATTTTTAAGATTTATAGTGGGTCTGCCAATTTGTATTGGTTATAAATAGAAATAAAAACTGACCCTCTACAATTTTTACAATATCAAATGTAACAAAGACAACAAGAGAAATAATCAAGTAGAAGAAAATGTGAATTTGTTCAACAATAAATATTTTTTTATAAACACAACAAATACATAATATATAGTGCAAAAGTTGATAAACACAATAGAGTTCTTTGGTGTGTGTGTTACTGAAAGAATTACTACTGTACTGTATGTGTGAAAATGACAAGGTTTAGTTAGCTACATTTGTTTTTATAGGAAAATTAAACAGATGTTTTTTTTTGTATTAAATAGAAAAAAAGTATTGTTCTTGACTCACTGATTGTTATCGCTCATTAACCAGAGATTCTTGTGGAATGGAATATTTTGTGGGAGTGAGCGTTAAGCCTGGAGATGGTTGACAAAGTTTGTTGTTGTATTGAAGATAAAGTTCGTCTCCTTTGCTGTGTTGATTTCCAATGAAGTCAAGTGAATTGGTTTCAATATTTTAAGTGCTCACTGACCAAGTCCCGTCGAAGTTTCGTTTTTATTAGTTCTCTTGGTCACGTGGGGAGGCTCGTAAACATGTTTACATTTTATGGCGTCAACTAGAGGTCAAAATTTGGGTCGGTACCTTCGGACGTAGTTGACGCCACCTAATTAATATTTTACAACCAATCAAAATACATCAGTTGTTATATTTGGCTGGGAGCCTCTATGTGTTTACCTTGCACAAAATTTAAGATTTAAAAAAATGTAGGAATCTGATTCTACAATAACCACCCCGCAGATTGTGAAAGTTTTTGAGAGAAAATTTTCTCAATATGTAATATACGTTTTAAATCTACTAGGCCAATGAACATGTCTGCCAGACTTAGTAGTAACTTCCGCGGGTGGTACTGAAGGTGCAAGCTGCTCTGGCTGGGTCGAAGATGTTAGCTCAGGGCCAGGAAGCGATTTATGAGATAAATCGATGTAAGCCGGTTTCAACCGGTCGACTGACACTGTGTTAGGCTTTCCGTGCAAAAGTAAAGTAAAATGCTTGGACGTTCTATTAATTACTTTATGTGGACCAGAATACGTGGGGGTTAAGGGTCTTCTAACTGCATCTTTTCGCAGGAAGACGTAATCACAACTGTCTAAATTTTTTCGGCATAAAGAACTCCCTTGTTTGGGCACGCGTTGGAGTAAAAGCTAGGTTTTCCATTTTTTGTTTAAAATCCTGGACGAAATAGGTAGTCGGTCTGGAAGGAGTATGCTTTTCCACGAACTGTCCAGGGAGTGTTAGCATACTCCCAAAAACAAGTTCTGCTGTAGTGCATCCTAAGTCCTCTTTGACTACATTTCTTAATGACAGTAAAATCAGTGGTAGGTTTTCCAGCCAAGTCCTGGAGTCATCACTTGCTGCTAGTGCTGCCTTAAGTTGCCTATGAAATCGTTCCACAAGGCCGTTTGCACATGGGTGGTAGGCGGTTGTAGAAATGTGCTTTACGCCTAACAAGGTTATAAATTCATTGAAAAGGACTGACTGGAACTGGGAACCTCTATCAGTGGTTATTATTGAAGGACAACCAAAGATAGAGATCCACTCTCTAAGAATGCACCTGGAAATCGTTTCCGCTGAAATACTTTTTAAAGGAACGGCTACAGGCCAACGAGTGAAACGAGCGATTATTATTAATAAGTATTGGTACCCATCAATGTCGGGCAAAGGGCCCACTAAGTCAACGTGAATGTGGGTGAACCTACCATCAGGCTTAGAGAATGTACCAGGCGGAGACTTGGTATGCCGTTGTATTTTAGTTTGCTGGCATTTTAAACAAGTCTGTGTCCAGTGTTTTATGTCACTGGAAATTTTTGGCCAAACGAAACGATCACTAATCATCTTAGTAGTCGCTCTTCGACCAGGGTGCGACAGAGAATGGAAATGTTCGAATACTTTTTTTCGCAAAGAAGGTGGTACATAGGGCCTAGAGTATCCTGTGCTTACATCACAATAGACCAAATGGCACAGGGTGTTGCTTTAACTGTAGTGACGTTTTTTCTTTTACTGATTCCAAAGTAGTGTCAGTCTTTTGTTCTTTCGTTAAGGAGTCGAAATTCAAGATCTGTGCGTCAATTGACTGTATCGTTGATCGCGATAGGGTATCAGCTACTATATTGTCAGCCCCTTTTACATAGCGGATATCCGACGTATATTGGGAAATATAATCCAATTGTCGGATATCCCTTGGGGTATATTTGTCCGACTTGGCGTGCAGAGCATAAATTAATGGTTTATGATCTGTATAGACCACAAAATTCCGTCCTTCAAAAGATGACGGAAATGACGGATTGCCAAGTATATTGCCAGTAATTCCCTTGAAAATGCGCTGTACTTTTCTGAGATGAGTTTAGCTTGACTGAAAAGAACGAAATAGGTGTTTTAGCATCTCCCTGTTCCTGGTGAAGCACAGCCCCTATGGAGTCGCCTGATGCGTCTGTTGTCAGTGTGATCATTGAGTCATCATCGGTTATATATGATAACTTCGTAAAGTTGGCAAGGGCGTCTTTGGCTCTGTGAAAAGCAGTCAGTGATTCGCCTTCCAAGGTAATCTTTGAGTTCTTCTGACGCTGTTGTTGCAGTAAATGTGAGGGGAATCAGAATCTGGGAACAACCAGGAATGAACCTCCGGTAGTAATTAATGAGGCCGAAGAATCGGTGTAACTGCCGGAGTGAAGTTGGTTGTGAGAAATTTGAAATAGATTCTATTTTCTCAGGTAAGGGCGTTATTCCCTTTTCGTCAATGACGTGTCCCAAAAATTTAAGCGAGGGCACAGCAAAAATACATTTCTCTGCGTTAATCTTAAGGCCAAAATGCTGTAGACGTTGGAAAACTTGTTCAACGTGGTGACGATGTTCAGTCTTGTTTCTACTGGCGATCAGGACGTCATCAAATTTTGTCAAATCAAAACTGTTTAGTTTAATTAACTTGATTCCACGTTTCGCCATCTTTAGATCAGGTCTTTAGATCGGCTTCCTTGGATCAGGACGAAAGAAACATTTTGTGTGTGTGTGTGTGTGTGTGTGTGTACATTCGTTCGTGCGTGTGTGTACTCGCGCGCGCGTGCGTGTGTGGGTGTGTGTGCGTGTGCCCCAATATTAAATCGTTGATGCTTTTTCACTAAGCTAGCGCCACTCGCTTGGGATGAAAGTACGATGCATAAGTATATTAAACATATAATAATTTGGTCAGCAATTTTTCAATTAAAGACGTTTTGTTAAATATAACTGACAATGAATGTCTCTTAGCGTCGTTTAATGTCAGCTGAAAATTTTCTGAATTGTGTGAAATGTTCTGAGTACTTTCCACCATCGCTGGTTAAAAGGAGGTGGAAATTGGGAGAAATCTGATGGAGCGATTATTGTTTACTAAAGAGACTGGAGTTTGAAATGAACATGATATATGTATTAGCATCATGTAACTGTTTTATACTCGGCGCGCACATGTTAAAATTCATTTGAAACGTATGGTCACTTTAGTCACATGTAAATCGACATTCGTATACATATGTGTGTGTGTACGCGCGCGCGCGCGTGTGTGTGTGTGTACATGTGGAAAGTGAAATCAAAAAGCAGCTAAATTCAAATTCCCGTCAATCCTCTTTCGATCACTTCACGCTGTTGCTCTTTCTCCAGCCTACGGATTAAATACCACAATAGGCTCTCTTGCCTTGGGTGACATTCAGACTAGGAAAGGAGGGCTATTTGGAGATATCATACCACACTTTGCGCTATTTCTCTCTGTGATCAATTCTCCCGAAAGTTTGACTGGTTCGATACAGGCCTTCACCACTATAAGCAAGTCATCTGTGTGGGTAGTCTAAAAGTTCAGTTCTAAAACTAAGCCACTGGCTGCTCATTTGTAGAATATATATACATTAAATGAGCACATATACAGACTAATATGAAAAAAAATAAAGGATGCTTCAACAGTACCCAAACCCTATATTAAATATGTCAACAAAGGCCTGTACATATATATGTGTGTACATACATTTTTGTGATAATTTATTCCTGGCCTCTTGCACTGTTGACGCAAAATAAGCAAGTGTTGTCGGTGAACTAAAGGAACGAGTCAAGCATAGCCTCCTCATCACTAATAAATACTCAATGGAGGGGCAGGTCTGCCGATCGTTCTGGCCAGGAAAATTGTCGAGAACAGTTTAGCATGGGTGTCATATGGGCAGGTTCATTATTCTGCTGAATAGCACATCGTTTTCTGGTTGGGCTAGTGCTAGCAAAAGGGGTTAAAGAATATTTACGATGTTCATAGCACTATTCAATGTTACCTAGACAAACACCAAGGTTGACTGTAAGCTGTAACATGTTATCCACTGCCAGGCATTAAATCTGTGGCTCATGGATAAATACACTTTGGAACATTTCGCTTCCCCGGTGTACGTGACGCACGAAAGTGACCATCTGTTGCCTCTGGCGATGTAAATGAAAGACTGGCCAGAAGCTCATGTATCCATAAAACCTGCAGCAATTAAAAGGTATTTGGATTAAACATTTTATTCAATTTTTCTTGTATTCATGTAAGTATTTTATTTTATTGGTATAAAGAAGCGCGTAAAACTATCCGAACGTTTATATATCCGAGAATTTCAATTATTTTATTAGCCATTATCAATGATTTCTTTTAATTTTTAACGGTAGATTTTTATATATGTGTATCTATAGTGATGGCGATTTTTTCTCGTGTGCTCTCTTATAGTTTTGAGATTATCGACTTCTTTTTTGTCTTCTGCTAAAATAAAAATATAATCTACATAGCAGACATATATTTTAGGTTTAGTAACCTTTTTCAATACCTTGTTTTCGATATGAGGCATGTAGTAATTAGAGAAGCACAGACCAAGTGAATTTCCCATACTGACGCCGTGAGTTTGATTATAAATTTAGGCATTATGATCGTAGAAGTTTTGCAGACGTGCATTTACAAAAAAGTTCACAACTATCAAAGAGATTACCGGTCGATAAGTTGATGATTTTAGTTCAAATAATTGATAAAATAATATTACTTTACTTCAGAAAATATTTTTAGACATGTCTAATTTGCAGAAAGAGAGAGAAAGAAAGAGAAGACGAAGAATACATTTTAATTCTGATCATGCAGAATGATAATTTACAGTAAATAAATATATCTTTAAGAAAAGTTCATGAAAATAGTGCCAAGTCTTTGACTTCAGAATTTTGTGGCAACCCCATAGAGTATTTTTTTCGTTAAGAAAATACACCTTTTTAAAATCACAGACTTTTCTCATTTACTATTCTTACTCAGAGTAATTATTTGGAGAAAGCTCACTTTACCTTTAAAATAACATAGACTTTTTTACATGGAATAAAGAATAAATTTGGGATTTAAAAGTGCATAGAATAATAATAAGTTCAAATTTGAATCTTATAACTCAAAATTCAACATGTTTAGTCTGTCTGATACAAACGCAGCTCCTCATGGTACCCCGTGGATATCATAGAAGAACATTTTAGTAATCTTTGACCAAGACTAAGAGACTTTTCTCAGATTTAATTCGTCACTTTTAGAGAGGCTGCTACGTTCAATAAAGAACTAAGATTTTTATTCTGAGAAGCTTATGGTCTCAGGTACCACGTAACAAAAAATCAAATTAGTTAATTGCAATTCTGAATGTTAGACAAGTAGACACTTATGTGTAACTTATTTTGATAATACCTCAAATTGGAATTGAAATGTTGGCATTTTTTCACCATCTGTCGAACATTTCTTTAAAAAAAAATAATCTTCAGATTTTCTTTTATATTTTTCCGTTTACCTAGAAAGTAGATAATCAGAGATAAAATTATTCCCATATGTTTGACAAATATAAATTCCATGAAGACGAATCTTAGAATAGAATTGGCAAAGTTTTAAAGTTTATGTAAATATTTTTTAAGTATTTCAACTAAAGGTGAAATAAACTTTGCATTAAATTCTTAGACTGTCTTTGCCAAAAGCAAATACCAAGCTGTGGATTGTAAATCACTGATAACCATTATCAATCACTCGTTCATTCAACCAATGTTCTCTTTTCAATAGGATTTAAAAACTAGTCAATATGTTTTCAATGGAATACCAGTAATTTGTTCAGTTTCATGAATAGGCCATATTTTTGTGTTAAGTTTCACCTTAAAGGAAAAAAAATACCTAAATATTAATTATGTAGAAGTATAAATGATAACCATGAAAATATAATTATTTTATTAAAGATATCTGCTTGATACTGAGGCATTAATCAATTAATGTTAATTAGCAGGAACCGAATAAATTACACGGGTCCTGCTAGTTAATATTAATTGACTCATGCTGCATTTTTTAACCCATGGTAATTCTCAGATAGTTATAAAAAGTGACAGTATCTTAAAATACTGAAATGAAAGGTAATATCTGAATTACTTGTTTTAATTTTTCTCAATTGAGGCATGGCTCATGTGTACTCTGGAGATGTATGTGTGCATTAGAGATAGACAGCAATAAAAATGTTTCTTTTTGTAATGCATCTAGTTTTATTCCATTGCTGTATTATTAATGTTCTTATAAAGATTTTAACAACTTGAAATAATGTTTAGAATATGAGTGAGGGCAAAGAAACGCAATTAAATTATATCAATTTATACATGATGATAGAAATATGAAATGCGATCAAGCTGCTGACAAATAACTATATTCTAATTTTGACGCATATGTACACACGCTTAGGTCACATGAAAACATAAGCAAAAGAATGGAATTCTTAATAGGTTCGTAAATATTTAAAGAGAAATAATGGTAAAAGTTACTACACCAGTAGTGCACTCTGCTAGTGGGATACAGAGATAAACTCGGGTCCTGCGCCCAGGTTTATTGAAGACTGCAAAAGTAGCCTGACTATTACACTAATTCAGCGATAGAGCCAAGTCGTTGGTATCACATTACTTCGTTATACACGGTATTTCTAGTATACAAACAAATGACATAGATCGTATATGAAAAAGAATCTGGGGATTAAATAAACTTTTCATTCGCAAAATAACCAAGGATTACATTAATTCGTATCCCGAAAATGTGTAAAATCTTAGAAATTGTTGCAATAGAAATTCATTGTAAATCGATCCCTTATCACGGAACCAAAACAAACCAAACGTTTCACTAATTTATTTTGTTTTTTTAGGGAAGTTTCGAAAACAATACCTCATATTACCATCAAGTAAGCACCCTTAGATAATAATAATTAAAATAATTTTTTTCTTTTTCGTTTATCACTCTCCTTTTCAGGACGACAATATATTAGACAAAATTTCTAACAGGATAGAAATAGCTCTCTCTCTCTCTCTCTCTCATTCTCACTCACGCACACACCCATACACTACATTCATCTGCGAATATTTTTGTTTGATGATTTTAAGTGGCTTAAGCATTCTAACGTTAAGGTGTTGCCAGTATGCAGATTTTCAATTCTTCCGTTGCGCAGTTTCTTACACAAATAGTCGATTTCCCTATTCGTTTCCTTAATAAATTCGATCAACATGCATCTTTAGTTGATATTTTCCTTACTTCATCTCATATCTTTTATCGAGCATCACAATGTCATTTTGTCAATTCGGATCACTCTGTAGTGTCTGTTGATATTTCTTTTGAGCTCAACTTTTCAGTTTTTTTCATGGAGAAATATGTACCGACAGTAAATATTTTTACCATAATAAACACACACTCCCAATATTTACAAAATAAGCATTTAATTTAATTAGAGTTTCGCATAAACAGATTCTTCTGCTAAATAATTTAACAAAATTAGAATATACTAGTGTTTTTATTCATATTAAAATTAATACAAACGTGACATGTTTTGTCTGATTGCCGCGTAATGATTCTTATAAAACTTATACATTATAAATGAAGCTTGAACTAAACTGAAAACTTTTTGTTTAATTCATTCCTCGATCTTGATAAAATAAAATTACAGTTTCATCTTGTTTGTTTAAGGTCAGATAGTGAATAGGGGAAACAAATAGACATGTATTTGTCTGCATATTGTCTAGCATGAAGGTTTCATGGATGCCTGATAAGGGATTTACGGACAAAGAAACGTCTGTCCTTTTGTGTCTGAACCTCCTTTGTTATTAGACGAGAAGTATTAAACAAACTCGTGATTATTTTTGTGAAAGTTTCCCTTCATTATTGGCACCAATCTGAGCAGAATGAAATAAAATGCTGACGCCATGAGAAAACGAAGACGGATACACAATGCATGTTCTCACATAAACACGTAAAGTGAGCGCGTTTATCAAAATGGGTCTGGCATCAGAAAAGATAAAATGATTTTGAACGGGTTTGTTAGAGCGGCAAAATAAGAAAGAAATTCTTGGGTCTATGGGAAAAATTTGTGCATTGTGTGTGTATATTCTTAACAGTTAATATAAAGCATTTGCGTAAATTAATGTATTTACTTTTAACATATAAACTTATTTTAAACTCACATAAATAATCGTGTCCATTTTAAACCAGTTGTACACATATGTATAATTGAGCATAAATATCTATGTGTTTTGGTATATGTATGCAAGTAAGATACAAAACACAACAGTAAGTCACTCAGTGACTCAAACTTAATAATGGCTTGCTAATTAGCAAGTCAGTGCTCTCCGGTAGACGTCAAATGTGTCAACGCCATACTCGAGTGTGTGATTGCATAGAATTATATAGCATATAATGGACATTTGCACTGTACAGCACCTTCATGGACATCTGCACTCTACAGCACCTTTATTATTTTATTTTCCCCTTGTTCGTACACTTTTTAATTAAGGTACATTTTAGATTGTCAATGTTTTGATCACTTCCTGTTGTTATAAAATAAATTAAGACATATCTCGGCTGATTTACAGGCAAATAAACTAACATACTCGGACCGAAGAGAAGGGCGAGGGGCGATAATGCTTTGTACCGGTGTTGTCGAGAAAAGTTGCCAGAATGAGGTTGGCTGCCTTGGGGATTTGGGCTACGGATTTATCCTCAAGGTTTACTCCAGTTTTCCTTCTCTTATGTCTTAACCCAGACTCCAACAACATCAACTATAGCACGTTTTTCCACCTTCATATCTGGGATGATTCCTTTTAAATATAATCTTCTTTTCATCAGTGGATTGCGCACATTGATCAATTTGTATGATATGTAAAGAGTGATCAAATTTGTCCGTGTATTGCTGAAGTAGGATTGAATAAGAATAGTCACAACATCAATTCCATCAACAAAAATTATATTGATAAACCTATAGTAGTTCTACCAACAGAAAGCCTATTATAAACTATTTATTACTTTAATATAAACCGTAGAAGGAAAATTATAATACGCAAAATCCAATAATCAGAACAAATTACGTCAAAGCAAGAAACGATAAAAGTTTAATTGTCGTCAAGTAAAAGAAAGAAGCAACGTGACGAAGGAATAACATCCATTATCAGAAAATGCAGTAAATAGAGCCAAAAAAAAAAAAAACTAAAAGGGAAACACAACTGAACGGTGATTACAGTTATATACTAAATATTTGAGTAAATGCCCTGCATTCAATAATACCTATAAATACCAATTGTATTTGAGAAGTCTTTCTATGATTTAGAAATTGACACGTATTCAAACCCGGAGAGGAGAGTTAATCGTTAAGAAAAGGAAATGAAATGAAATTCTGATCAAGATTGGATGCAGCCGTTCCAGAACATTATATAGTAAAACTGAAGGAGATAAAAAATAGATAAATATTGAGTTTTTCCCAATAAAAGTGGTCAAAACGATGTGTCAATAATATAATCTATACTAATTCGAATAAAGTAAATATGTTAAAATATATTTGATAATTCATCTCAAAAATCAAACAAAAATGCGCATAATCATTGAAAAAGAAAACGATCCCAAGGGGTGATATTCGAAGTGGAAAGATACAAATAATAATAACAGAAATACACACAGCGTTGCACTCATTAGATCAGTGCACACACACACACACACATTTTTATGCGTTCTACTGAAACGTGTATTTTGTGGTTGAATTATATACCAGTAGTTTGTGCGTAAGACTGTGTGTATGTATGTGTGAGAGATAGAGTATGTGCCGAATCGGGTATTCAATGTAAAAACGTATGCTAACCCCGAAAAAAAATCTATTCATAGTTCATTTACTGATATATTATTTTCTGTTTATGTATTTTGATGATGTCTTCTTTTCCCCAATTGTGCCCATTTTGCTATGTATTTTTTAGATTTCAGATAAAAACTTGGAAATTTTCTAACATATTTCACTGAAATTTTTACTTTCCAAAATTATAGTTTTTAATTATACTTTAGATATATGTGAAAAAAGTATCAGTTTTAACTGACGCCAGGATGATTTGGGTTAATTTATGATGAAAAGACGCACCCAGGATTCTATAAATTTCAATCGCCTTTGCATGTCATTATTAGTCGGCACCATAGTTATTGAAACGAATAGGCCAGATAAACAGGCTGATAGACGTGCATGTAGAGGGAAGCACGTGTCTATATAGATATATCATAAAAATATTGATTCATATTCTGCAAAAGAAGTATATTTTCTCACGATGAACAACTTTCTCAATTAATAATTTCTATATAAGTGGGTGGGAGGATATATTTCGCTTTTTGGATGACTGAGCGCTTGAGAAAAATCATTATGTACATCCGGTTATTTTTTTTACGGAAGGAAGAAAACATGAAATTTTTTTATGAAAAATGTCGAGAACTAAAGAATTCTTCCAAATGATGATAGAGTGAATGTTGCTTTGTTTTCTGAAGGGATTTCTTCCTCTACCGATTATGACCATTATTAATGTGGCGGCCAAAGAAAGCGCCTTAAAGGAGCGTTGTTTTGAAAGATTTAGATCAAGTTTTCCGACATTTTCCCTTGTTGCGGGGCCGAGTAGGATGTCGCCCCCGCAAGGTTTTTAAGTATACGATAAATGTGAACAGCCAAGACAATGACGGGACAAAGGCAAAGGTTTTTGTTATGAACAAAAGTGTCGTTTTTATTCACACATTTACATCGGTGTGGTCCGAAAACTGGTTAATCGACGAACGTAGCTGGTTCGGTCGATTGTAGCTGGTCTGGTCCGGTAGTTGGTCTGGCCCGGTAGTTTAGGTTTGGTAGGCGAACGTAGTTGGTTCGGTAGAATGTAGCTGGTCCGGTCGAATGTAGTTGGTCTGGCCTGGTAGTTTAGGTTTGGTAGGCGAACGTAGTTGGTTCGGTAGAATGTAGTTGGTCTGGCCTGGTAGTTTAGGTTTGGTAGGCGAACGTAGTTGGTTCGGCCGAAATGCGAAGACGGAGTCCCTAAACAGGGCCAAGGCAGACTAGTGATGCTACTTCACGGGGCGGATCGACCGCGGGAACGGGATCGCGCCAAAGTGTATCACCAGGCGAAGACGGAGTCCCTAAACAGGGCCAAGGCAGACCAGTGATGCTACTTCACGGGGCGGATCGACCGCGGAACAGGATCGCGCCAAAGTGTATCACCAGGCGAAGACGGAGTCCCTAAACAGGGCCAAGGCAGACCAGTAATACAACTCCACAGGGCGGATCAACCGCGGAAACGGGATCGCGCCAGAGTGTATCACCAGGCGAGGTAGGTCAGAGAGGTGTTACACCTTCCAGGGCGGATCGACCGTGGAGACGGATCGCGCCGAAGAGTAACACTCTCGACAAAAGCACCGGAAGTTCACAAAGGTAGTGTACTACACTTTGATCCAGGCCTCCGGGCCGAGCTGCCTAGTTTGGGGAAAAAAAGTGTCTAAGGATATTTGCAAAGATTTGTTCAAGTACTCCCTGGCTAGAGGTAGAAGGCCGTAGATAATAAATTATAGTCTATGGTTGCCGATGTTTAGAATGGCTCAGCATAGTCAGATGCGTACTAGGTATGGTTTGACATCAACGATATTGGACTAGCCGTCCGGTTTCTGGCCTGTTGCTTGACCTAGATCTGCGAGATCGAGAGTTGTGAAGGTCAAGGTCGGCTTTGTAAGGAGCGGATAATCGGCGACCGCGACACCCTCACTCATATGAATTAAATTTAAAGTTCATTGAAGAGTCACAGTAAAAGTCGTTGATCATAAAAAATAGTCAACGAATTGATCGGATGATAAATAAAGTGGATGTGAGGACAGAAAAAATACAGATTACATGCATTTTAATAAATTAGTTTCAGCGTCATTATAGTGGGATATTGTCTATGGATTGAACCCACGTCATGCTATAGCAGATGTTATCTAAAACAGGGTCGCTTAACAATAAGACAAGCTCCTCTGTCTACATGCATTCTCATAGGTATTCATATATATGTATTTATTGTATATGCATGTATTTAACTATTTCACTCCAAGCATATAAATTTCAACTCTTTTTTATTGTAAGTGTCATTTTAGTTCCGATTTCTCTTCGTTGCTCACATGTTCGGTTAATAGTGTTCTCGGTAACCATTGATAGAACCACATATCTGTCGCTTCAAGACTCTTCTTGATCTTTGAAGAAATTGCTCAACATTCACTGCCTTGGATGAGATCGTGTATTACATAGCAGTTCAAGATTTTTTGTTTCTAACGAACATTTCGCATCTCTTCATATTTTTTAACCCCAAGCAAGACAAGAAAGCCACTAAGATGCAAGGGGTTACTAAGTGTTAGAGAACATGAGAAAAAAAAACGTCATTAAGGGGAGGGGAAAATAAAAGCACAATAATTAAGAAGACAGAAAATAACGATTGAGATTACATTTAAGTTTTTGAAGATCAAAGTTGACAGGGAATAGAGTTCCACAAGCGAGAAGTTTGATAGAAGAAACTGTTAGCATAGAACTTACGGTTGTATCTAACTACTTCAATGGTCAAGTGATGAGACCTTGCCGCCAATCTAGTACTGCGTTTAAATTCATAAAGACTAGCTACCATAGAGGAAAGTTTATCGGAAAAATTACCATGAAATTATCTATAGAAAAGACACAGGGAAGCTACGTTACAGCAATGGGAAAGTAACTGAAGCCGAGATGTCAGGTAAGGACAAATAACATTGCATATTTTTATTTGGACTTAATCAAGAATCTCTAAATATATGGCAGAAGCACCAATGGAGACGTGACAGTAATATTCAAAACACGGACAAATGGCATACTTATAAATATGTAAGATAATTTCTGGCGCGAAAAATTGTCTAGCACAACGCAGTGAACCACATTTCCTAGCTGCAGACATAGAAATTGATTAAATATAATTTTTTCATTTCATGTCAGCGGAAGACGTTAGGCAGAGAATACGCAATGAGTCATTCTCCTGGATGTTAGCATCAGCCAGTAAAAAGGGTTCTCTCTGATTATTAAAGAGAGTAGTTTCATTTTGGAGCTGTTAAAATTAACAAGCCATTCCTCGCCACAGTTAACAAAAGATTGTAGGTAATTTTCGAGATCAGCTGTCAATTTGACCTTATCAAATATTGTCATTTCTATATTAGAATTTTTGTTTAATATATTAGTCCTGAGAAGAAGAAGATGGATAAAGGAAAAAGAGATAGCTAACATAGTGCAATAACGAAAACCGAAAACACATGAAAGAATCACCTGAAGACTCAAGAGACAATTCACGTAGAATCTGGATCTTTTCATGCATATGTCTCCTAAAATCTTTTCGGTAGCAAAAGAATTTAAATTAGTTTCACAAAGTGCGAAGATATCTGGAAACTCTGTAAAGAGAAAAGATTGTACATTATAGACATTAAAACGAATGCGACGAATATTGGAAAAAGAAAGGTTGAGAGGGTACGTAATTTTTTGTTTACTGGTTTACATGCATTTCTTTTCATTGTATCTATCACAGAAGACTTTGTTTTAAGAAGAAAAGATATATATATATATATATATATATATATATGAATGAGATAGTGCGTTTATTAATATCGATAGTGTGTATATATGATTAACATTTTCTTAAACTAAGAAATGACTGTGGAAAGTAAAGTAAATAGACTTGGCCGCCAGTAAAATGTCGTATATCATTGCTACTATATATATATATATATATATATATATATATATATATGTGTGTGTGTGTGTGTGTGTGTGTGTGTGTGTAAGAGAGAGAGAGAGTATGCGCGTGTGTCTACATATGTGCGTTTCAAAGTCTTCTTTTTGAGAAATTTAACTTTCGATTAGCATCCCTTTTTATCTTGTATCTGCTAAATTTAGCTGTAAAAAGCACAAAATATTATCCAAAAAGTTTTTGTCAGATATGTTTTAATTGATTGAGTTGTAATTTTTAGGAAGTCCTATAAAAAAACATTTCCCCTGAGAAACAACTTTAGAGTACTTTCTCTTAGTTAGGGACATTTAACAGGAAAAGACTTTTTAAAAAAATTCCGTGTCTGTTTTAAACTAGTCCTCTCTTCCTAAGTGCCTTGTCATGAGTTGAGAAATATTATTTTTATTTTCATATGTTACTGCTTTTAATTTTAGTATAGCAAATCAAGAATATGTTTTTATTATTGCAATTTCATCCTTTTTGCAGTTAGGGTGAATTTGATTTTGGTAAAATATATCGATTATAGTACTGTTAATGTAACCTTTAAAATTAGAGTATATATTATTAAAATTGTTGTTGTTTAAGTGAAGTTTGTTTTGATTCTCAACTATATAATTAGGGGAATAGCAATAAATAATAATCTTTCTCAGCCAACAAACCACAACATAAGAAAAATGTTTACAAATTCATTTTTCCAATCAGAAAAAGTGTATTTGTAAAAATAAACACACTGTTTTATATAGGTTATACAACAACCACTCTTTCACGTAAACACACCTGTCATTTACCAACCAAAGTGCCATTCGAGAACGCATATACAAACACCACAATGATTGCAATAATATTAGACGGCGCCTTTCTAATAATACTAGAATACTTTTAAATTTAACTGCAAAAAACTAAAGTTTATAGAAGCCATTTACATCCAACTAAAGCAACAATCCATAGATAAAATATTATATTTATAGTCTGAGACTATAATCTGAGACTCTGCATTCTTAAATGCGTCTAAAAATTATTACACCTTGCCATTACATGTCTTTAAATCACACTCTATTTCATTTAAAAAAAATGACGGCACATTAAAAAATAATGATATAATTTATTTTTTAAAACACATTTTTTAACTCACACACACACTGATAATGATACATGCGAGAGGAAATTTTGAACTGCACAACATAAATTTTGTCCAATTTATCCACACTCAAAAGCACATTGGCAATATTCGTACATTAGAAAAAAAGATAATACATTTAATAGATATAAAATGTGTAATATTTTAATACAGAGAAACAGATAACGGCACTTCTATTGAGAATCAGAGTATAATTGATATATTTAATCAAGATAATATTTGTCCTCGTAATCGATAAGATAATCCCATCTTTTTATTGATTTCTTGTGCGCAAAATTCTCAGCTTTCATATCCCTACAAACACAAAGCATAACATTTTGGGGTGTAATCTGATTTTCGGCACTTCTCATATATATATATATATATATATATATATATATATATATATATATATATATATATATATATGTAGTGCAGTTTAATTAGAGTAATGTCTCAGTAGAGTAATGTCTCAGTAGAGTAATGTCTCAGTTTTCCCGAAAATTTGCACGTCGGATCAGTTCTTTTAAATAAAATATATGGTGCAGTTTAATTTATATTACAATGAATCATTCATACAAAAAGTAAATTAGTAAAGTTAATGAGATAAAAGTAAATTTTAAAGTTACATTAACACATTAATCACTCGAATGTTATGATCCTTGTTTTTTTTTTTTTTTTTAAATATAAACTGTGTTAGATCTTCCTTAAATATGCAAGTACTTTCGACGGGTTCTCCGGTTATATATATATATATATATATATATATATATATATATATATATATTTACGTATAAAATATCCATGTATTTGTTTCACTGTTGTCAAGCTCTGTGAAACTGTCTTACACATGACGTAAGATACATATTATATATGCAGAATATTAGGAACTGAAATTCTAGTAAAGCCCTACATTAGTAATATCATATTAGTATTCTGATTAAGATATGCTAACAAATTTTATAAATATACCACAATATTATGAAAACAATTCTATGTTCGAACAAAGATTACTGGTGTAACCACAACGTTTTTAATATTCCAATTTTTTCTGAAACAGATAATATTATAGGTACCAGCAAAGATTCGCTAAAAATGAGCATACACGATGAAAAAATGCCCCAAACTTAATAAAAACAAAGTTTTATCGTTAAAATCATTATTTTATTATTAAGAGGAATGGTCAAAGGATATTTGGATTATTAAATTATATTGTTTATTCAATTTGGAACCTTTAAAATTTTGTTTAAAAATTTTGTTTTTCTTGCGTCAGCGGATGATCATAAATTACTTTAGGAAATTTGAGCGTCTTTTTGAGTTGAAGAAATATTGATTTTGAACTTGTCGTAATAATCAAATAATTGTAGGATTTTAATGAAACTATCAGAACTTCTTCACAAATGAATTAAATTATTTTAGAAATGTTTTTTCTTTGATAATAGATTATTTTAAATAATTTCATGAATTTTAAAGATTACTGGATAGTTAAAATATTATATAAAAAAGCGTTATAGCCGTCAATTATTTGTGACAGTAATTGTCGAAAGAAAGAGAGAGAGAGAGAGAGAGAGAGAGAGAGAGTTGTCAACACCTTATAAAAACAAACAACTCCGTGTTAAAAATGCTTTACTGTAAGTACATTCCTATAATTAAGGTTTAAATGTATTTTTCATAAAGGAAAAATCCGTTTTGAAGCTTTCCCCTAACTTCAATTGAACGCTAAATGATTATATTTTCTAATTCCAGAAAAAAAAAACTGTGGACTATTTCAAATAGAAATTTGAATGATTTTTCATCGATTCTTCCGAAAAACCAATCGAAAGGGCTATTTTAAAATTTTTTAAAGAAATGTAAACTAAATTTATGTTTTCGTTTTTGAAAATCCCTCTAAAATAAAATATACATTTCTGAAACGTTATTTTCGTAAAATTAGCAAATTTAAAGTTAAATTAATCTGTTCTGAAACAAATATCACTTACTTATAGCATACAATTTTCCAAACAAACATTTCTTGACCTCGGGGTCTTGTTATTTTCATGTTTCCATCGTTAATTTGATGGCTGAATGTGTTGACAGATTTAGTATGGTGCGCCCGAATTTTATGAATTCTAAGTAAGAACGTTTTTTTTTTGTTTCTTATAATAATTTAAAATACTATAAAATTTTCTTACATTATTGAGTTACCTGTATGATTGTATTTCATTATTTAATAGCTAAGATAATGATAAATAATTTTATTAATTATTACTATTACATTAAATCATTACATTTTTAAGTTAATAACTGAGATAATAATTAATAAAATTATTATTATGTTAATAATTAAATTCTTTCACTCAGTTATTAATTGTCTAAATTGATAAATGAGATAATTTTATTATCTCAACTTAAATTTTAATTTAATAACTGAGAGTGTGATAATTTAATAATTATCTCACTCTCAATTATTAAATTTTTAAATTGATAACCGAGATAATAGATAAGTTTAATTATATTATCTCAGTTATTAAATTAAAAATTAAATTATTAACACACTCTCAATTATTAAATTTTTAACTAACTGAGATAATATATTTATATTCTTTATTATTAATTGCTATACTCTGATGGTTATGAATTGTTAACGCTATTTTATTTAACTTGCAAAAAAGAAAAGAAACTTAAAATAAACTAAAAACAAATTATTGTTTTTCTTAACTAAGAAAAAACTAATAAATAAAACAAATTATGCATGACACACACTATGAAAAGTATACACACTATAAAGTAAGATTAATATATAGCAAAGTTAAACATATTTAATGAAATAGGAAAAGAAAACTTTAAAAATCATCAAGATTTCTTCAAGATTTAAAAAGAAACCTGTTTGAAACGTAGGGACGATGAAACACGGAAGTGAAATGAAAGTATTTCTCGCGGACGAAAACCTTTATGTCAAGGAGTTTTCTCTAAGGGGGACAAGCCTTGAAACACGCGACCTTTTAACCATAATATCACTTACGATACGCCATACTAAAAAAAATCTAGCATTTTGACACACAAAAAATATCTTTAATTATGGTAAAACGTTTTGGGAGTATGATTTGTATTAAGATTTTAGTTCTCGCTTAGCAAATATAGTCTTTAATTAATAATTTAATAACTGTTATGGGACTTTACCCATAATAACATAATGGACTATTCCATACGTAATAAATACTGCGCCTCAAGAGGAAGCAGAGAGTTCAGTCTGGAGTCGGCCGACCGGCTGACCGGTTGAACTCTCTGCCTTCGGGAGGGGAGTAACCCGAACGAGGCTACGCGGAGTCTCTTTCGGGGAGGTAAACCGACCCTGAACCCGTGTATACGGGTTCAAAGGGCATATTTTTGGCCGAGACCACGGGATCGGAGATCCCACGAGCTCGGAGATCCCACGTGCTCGGAGATCCCACGTTAAACCGGCCTTGTGCCGCATGAGGCCCTCGTTTGACTAAATACCGTTCAGTCTGAAGTCGGACGACCGTCTGACCGGCTGATCGGTTGAACTCTCTGCCTTCGGGCGGGGAGGAACCCGAACAAGGCTACGCCGAAGGGCGGAGTCTCTCTTGGGGAGGTAAACCGACCCTGAACTCGTTTATACGGGTTCAAAGGATATTTTTTTGGCCGAGGCCACGGGCTCGGAGATCCCACGTTAAACCGGCCTTGTGCCACATGATGCCCTCGTGGGTGGGGGTGACTAAATACTGTTCAGTCTGAAGTCTGGAGTGAGGTTCGTCAGGAGTCTGTCAGTCAGTCAGTCAGAACGAGCGAGTCAGTCAGTCGAGTCAGAGGCAGTCCGAAACCGAGTCGCGTTCAGACAATTATTACTAAAACCTGATTGTTCGTACTAACACTTTCTACTTCTCTGTATATATTCCTGTTTGTAATATATCTGTGTTATTCCATATCCGTGTTCGAGTTCTTCTTTATTGGTTCTACCTTGGACTATCACCGTGGTACAAGGAACAGGACCATAACAATAACCTACCTTGTACACTGTTTGGAAGAATTTTAAAACATTTTTAAACTTAAAGAAAGGTGAAAACAATTCTTGAAAAATTAAAGAAAAATGCAAACAATTATTGTAAAAATTAATTATTCATCGAATTTTTTTTTCTTCAGACAATAATGTCCTTAAAGTATATTATTCATAAAAACAAATAAAAGCCTATCTAATTAGATAATTAGATAGTTTTATTGCAGTTTTTATTTTACGTTTTGGAACAGATTTTTTAAAAGGTGAAAGTAGTTGTGAAAAAAAAAACAGATGATTTACTTTCTCCAAGAAGTCCTGCTTATAAGTAATATAAAACAATTTGCGAACTGTTTGAAATTCTAGAAAATTTCGTAAAATTAAGTCATGGGCTAGGGAGGGTTAACAGATGTAAAAAATATTTTTACCATGATTTTCTAAAAATAAAAATTTCACAAATAAATTCATTCATTTTTGAATAAGTCCTGAAAGTTTCATTAAAATCAGACAATTATTTGATTTTTGCAAGAATTTCCAAATTAACGTGTTTTACACTGGAAACTGCTACACTAAAAATGTCCATTACCACAAGTCTTACAAAGTTGACAAAAAAAAAACCCGAGAGTTTTCTAGCTAAATTTAGAACATGTTAGAAAGGAGGAAAAAAATTAAAATAATTAAAAAAATACTTTGTTCTTTCCTCTTAATAATAATATAAACATTTTGAGGTTAAAACTTTGTTTTTATTAAGTTTTGGGCTTTTTATCATCATGCTATACTGTTTTTTCAGCGAATTATTAGAGGTACCTACTAGGTACCTCCAAAATGATTCATCTACCGTTTAAAATGAATTTAATAAAAGAAGCTATACCTTGTAGCGGAACCCCGAGCCCCCCCAATATCACACAAGGGTGAATGAGGTCACAAGAGGTTAAATTTAACATTTTTGAAGACGTTAAATCTGACGGTGAAACAATATAGACGACAGAACGAGGATATATATGATATATGGAAATTTATTCTAGAAAAGAAAATAAGGTGGTCGGAACGGTGGAGGGGCAGAAGTTCTAGTGCAGGCATTGATGGTCGAGGTTGGTGCGGGTAGTTGCTAGGATCATCGCTGTTGGTTGTTGGAGTTGAAGCTGATGTTGGTTGTTGCCAGGATCATCGCTGTTGATTGTTGCAGTTGGTTGTTGCAAGGATACCCAACTTGTTGTTGTAGTTGGTCGTTGCCGGGGTGTCAACTTGACGTGTTGGGAAGAAAAGAAGAGCTGGCGTTGTTCGGGCATGTCACAGGTCCAGTGCAGGCGTTGCGTGTTTGCCGGTCGAGTCCGATATTAGTAACCTCCCGTATTAATTACTAACATAGTGTACGGGAAAGGTTAAGGACGACGTACAGTCAGCCAGTAGGGACGGAATGCCGAGTCGAACGGGGCCAAGGAGCCAGGAGTAGTAGGCGAAGGAGAGAGAGAGAAAGGAAAGTTTCCAACTATCGTCAAGTTGGCAGACAAAAAAAAATGGGAGCGTAACTTAATACGCAGCCTGGTGATCGACGTTCCTGGCCAACGAAGGCCAGAGGCCTGCGTATCCGACCGTTTCAGCGAATGAAACGGTCGGATACGTTTGGCTGTTCCTCTGCCGGTTTAAGGATCGAAGGAGGAGGTAACTCCGACAACTTAAATTTAACATACATTAAGCTTTCATTTTAGTTTTAATTTCAAGCTAATAGATTTGATTTAATATTTTCAATAAGCAAAATACTTTGCTATATTTCAAGACGAATTTAAATTGATTGGAATATTTTACATAGATAAAATTACTGATTTTAGCCATTTTAACCATATCTGGCCGCACATCGTAATCCTCTTTATGAAAAAATCTTTTAAAAATAAAATATACTTTTCTGAAACTTTATTTGCGGAAGATTAGCTGATTTAAAGTTTAATTAATCTGATTTGGAACAAATATTACTTACTTTTAGTTTAAAATATCACAGAACTTTTAGTATGGAAAAACATCGTTTCTTCTTTTGTTTTCATAAGTAGTATTTTTCTACCACCTTTGACGCTCGAATGTCGCAGATTTTATATTAAATATTTATTCTATTTCTGTTCTTGTTTTATGATCCACTAGCGTAGACATAACATTAAATTCTGTTTGCTGTTATGTCTCGATCTCCTATTATCTAGATTTGTGTGAGGACGTCAAATATGTTTTTTTTTATCGTTGCCGTCTACAGGAGGGGCTGGAAAGTGGAATATTATTTGTTTTGGACAGTCAACAATGATACAATGAAAACCGCCCCAAGATTAAACTTGGTCTACATTTAACTTCATTGCTCCCTTTTCTCTCCTCTCAGCTTTCTTTTGTCATTAAATTTGTATGTTTTTACTGATTTCTACTAATTTACTTTTCATACAATTCCCATCTTTCACAAGATTATTATACCTACTTCTTCTTCTTCTTCTTCTTCTTCTTCTTCAAACTCCTCCTCCTCCACCTCCACCACCATCACTCTCGTCCCCCATTTCTGATTTGGACTTTGTTCTTTTCTTTTGACAGTTTGATCCATAAATGTTATTCATTAGTTTGGTGTGTTACATCTTCGTGAAAGTCACGTAGGATCTCCATTGTTGAGGCAAAGCCTGAGCTGCTTATTTTGGTAGCGGAAAAAAAGAAAATACTTTAAATACACCCACAATGAATACCAATCGAAAGAAATATGTAGTAGGATTAATAGACGGTATTGCCACATGGTTACTTTGTTGCCAAATGCCTTCTGTAGACGCTTTAAGTTAAATCATATTTGTTGTTGGAAATGGAAATCAGTTCCTCTTCACAATTAATCGGTATTTTATTCTTGGTTTTATTTTTACGATAAAAGCACATTAACTTAGCAGATCATGATCAGGAAACATTCACATCGAAATATTCAGAACGAGAAAAATAGAACTTATCTAAAATAGAAGATAAATAATATATTTAACAAGATTCTACATGATGGACCGCGAACGAAACTAACAATAATTTCTCCGTAAAAGTTGTCCGTTTTTCTTAGAAAAAAATTCAGCCGGAAATCTATTCGACAACAGCTGGAGAGTAACTCAATAAGAAAAAACTGGTAGCAATATTCAAAGAATATTGCAGTAGTTTTGATGGAAACACGCGTTCCTGCAGGATTAAATCTGTTAATCATTTAAACTAAATAAAAAGTCGTTTGGTAAAACAAGTATTGGGTTGGCCAAAAGGTTTGTTCGTTTATTAAGTAGAAAATTTATTAAATCAGACGAAGTTTTTGGCCAATCCAGTATATGCAGCAATAGAGACACTTTAGAATCCAGATAATTTTCAAATAAAGCACCTTTGACGTAGGTTTTAACGAAAACATTAACTTTTGGAATATTTTGTGATTGTTTTTTTGACAGAAGGGCATAAAAATAAGTAAATGATGATTAGCACAATATTTCTAAATATTGCTCCTAATGAATTAGTTATTTTACTAGATGCTCCATAAAACTAACCATGTGTCAAACACAGAGGGTAATATAATAACATTTTCTATTATTTGAATGTACTCAAGTAGAGTCCACAATGCTAATAAAATGTACAATAACTATCAGTTTTGCTTTCTAGGAATTAATTTCAGCCCAGAATCCTGGATTAGAAACAAGTTTTGGATAGCCATTCTCTGGTTTTAACCACGAGACCATACTCAAAATCTGCAAATTAGCTTAATTATTGTTCATGAAGTAATTATCCGGTGATTAGAAATTTTTTACTTGCTACTTACCATCTATCTCTATTTCAGCTGCAACATCATAACTGGGTTTGGAATGATATCTTTTCAATGTTCTTTAAGCGTATCACACTTAAAGCAATTGTCAAATAATTACATTTATAGCCATCAGCCTCGTCTGCCTTTTTGCCCCTGCAATTTTTGTAACACATTTTGCAGTCAGCAAACTATATAATTAGCGTATCTAACCAAAATTATCTGAAGTTTTTCAATGAATTAAAACATGTCCGTATAGTAGATTTATTTCATTATTACTATTATAAAATAATTACATTTATATGTAACCCGTTTTTAGTAATGGAAAATTATCTGTCGATTATAGTTATTTTTTATAATACCGAACAGAATCTGATGCAAATTTACTGGTTTGTGATGATGAAGACATAAATGAAATGAAAAGAAATGTAAATGGTTGGTGTGTTGCGGACTGGTTGTTGTGTTTTTACTAATCAGAAGGAATTTCGAGGGTGTGTTCTAAAACATTCGTCCACAACAATTACTTAGAACAAATCATGCAAATAAAGTTGGAAAAACAAGACAAAAGTTGAATGCATAACAATAACATTAATTTATATACAATTTAAATATATACAAATGAGTTGGTGATTTGTCGTATATTGGTGTAATAAGACATGTAGTTTGTTGTTGATTATGTTTGAATGCTTAAATCAATGTTTTGATGATTTATGGTAAGAATTAAACAGTTTGCTGTTCAACGTACAAAAGTGTTTGATTTTACAGTTCAAATGTTAATGTGTGTATACGAGTGTTATTGTAAATATTCTTAAGTTGTACGAAGTTGCGTACCTCGAACTGTTAATTGTTGAAAGTTTTGTTTGTTACTGTTACTAATATGTAGTGAATATATATTTCACTTTCTCAAGTAAAGTAAATGAATTTTTGAGAAGTTTGTTTGATAGAGAGATTGAGTAAACCATTAGGTTGCTGAGTCAGGTTAATTCGCGCGGGAAAGTCAAAGTTTAAATTGGCGTGGAATTGGTTGGCATCTCTCCGAGTGTGAAATCCTGACATTATTTATTGTACTAAGGTACAAATGTGGCACAAGGCCGAAAAGGGGTTGGGGTAAAAAGGACGGTCATCACTTGTCTTAGATTAAAACTTAGCTAGCCACATCCACTGACCCTATCATACTGAACAATATTCCTTTCACCAAAACAACACATTTAACCATACCTTCCATACTACATACACCAAAATGCCTCTTTGACTCCATGAAAAAAACTAAATAATCCCCTTATGAACAAATATTGTCTGTGGGGGGGGGCATAAAAAACAACAACTTCTAAAAAGATCCCCAATGAAATATATACAAAATGACAGAATAATATTTACAAGAAACCAAATAAAATTAGTGTTAGTAATAAAACCCCCCACAAACTATTGAATGTGGCAGAAATATCAGTTAACCGGACGAAATCGATGCGGGACTTATGAAAAATAAAGCCACACTCATTCATCCCAAGCATTCACACAGGCACACACTCATTCATACACAACAACAAATACGAAAAACACACGCACGAAAACGAAAAGCGCCCCTGCATCTACCAGAGAACTGACATCACTGACCACCTAAAACGAGGGAGGGATGGGGAGTTAAACTAAAGGAAAAGAAAATGGGGACAGAAATAAAAAGGGGACCAATGAGCAAATACACCCTAGCTAAGTTTACCAGAATAGAAAAACTAAAAGAAAAAAAAATACAAAAAACTAATCTAACCTAACTCCGGGATGGGTTGCCTATGTTAAACCCAGGAAAACAATATCCTTAATGCCTAACCGGCATCCAAATGCCACTCAAGGTCAGCCCCTTTACTCGGCACATTCGCGCAAGAATCACCCACCTTTTGCTGAATTCCGATGAGGTGAGCCGCCGTTTTTCCGTCCTGATCTTGACTTTAAGCTGATGCTTAAAGAACAAGATCAGTTGGGAAGAAGTGAACTTCTCGCACTCATGGAATCCCTTCTGACGCGTCGTCCAAATCACGACTCTCATAACCCCTAGTAAGCAACAGAACACATAGTGTTCAGCCTTCGTCATCTGCGGCACCACATTGCTACAAACAGAACTGGCTTCCAGGACAAAAAACTTTCCGTGCAGCATGCGAACCATGAGGCCTTCAACAAACCTGCACAACGGCACTACCGCCCTGCACTGAAAGAAGGCGTGACCAATAGTCTCGACTTCCCCCGTACAGCGACGACAGTTTGGATATTTCTCCAAGCCTGCTGAACAAAGTCTCTTGCCGACCCAGAGGGCTTCACGAATCACCAGCCAGGTGAGTGATGCCTCATCGTTATTGAGACATTTCAACCCGGGCGCCCAAGGCCATATCGAGCGAGCCTCCTGCTTCGTAAGACCGAGCTCGCCAATCAGATCATCTTGTACGGACCCCCTAACTAAAACTTGATATAATGCCTTGCGAGACAACGCCTGGGCGTTGGAGAGACCATCCGAAGCCCGTAAGAGGAGCTTCAGAGCGCGACGACATTCACGATAAAAAGAGCACTCGGCACGTGGTGTACGGCCGGCCTCTTGTTCGCACGAGTGCACACTTTTCAGGGACGGAAAATGTTTCTGGACGTCTTCTTTCCAAAAGGCACCCTCCTCATTCGACCCACGACACATTCGGTCTAAAAAGGTAATGCGGAGCATATATTGACGAATCTCAATGCTAGGCATCCCCAGACCGCCCTCAGAGGGATGGAGGCAACAGACCTCGCGAGATACCATAGGGGCCTTGCCTCTCCACAAGAAAGAGAACAAGGTCCTGACTAATGACATTAGTCGGGCATACGGGAGTGGAAGCACAGAGAGTCGGTAGAAGAGGATCGGATAGATGTGTGAAACACATACTTCCGACCTTCCCTTCAGGGAAAGTCTCCTCCGAGACCACAGATTAACCGCGATCTCAGCCTTCCCTTGTACCTCCGACCAGTTCATTTCCAACTGGAGATCAGGACCGAACCAGACGCCGAGTATCTTGATCGGCCCATCCGTCCAGAGGAAAGGTCCGGGAAGAGAAACTCCCTTCCACGCACCCAACCGCAAGCCCACAGACTTATCACGGTTGATCTTGGCCCCTGTCACCATCTCATACCCACTTATTTCTTTGCTGACTTCGTCAATCTCGGCTCTGCTCGACACAAGAGCCGAAACGTCGTCAACATAGGCAGAATACCTGGCCGAGGTGGTAGCGCCAGGCAGGGTAATTCCGCGCAGGACCGGATTCGCCTTTAACTTGCGAAGGAATGGTTCCAACGCAAGAACGTAAAGCAAGGGCGATAGCGGACAACCTTGACGAATGGAGCGAGACAATACGAAAGGCTCCGACCTTACCCCATTCACTTCCACCAGCGCACCGGGGGTCGCATACAAGAGTCGGATCCAGGAGCGAAAGTCGGCTCCGAAACCGGCCGCCGACAGGACAGCTTCCAGAAACCGATGGTCAACCCTATCGAAGGCCTTGGACTGATCTAAATTGATCAGCGCGGCTTCACTGTCGACTTGTTCTAAGATCAAGCGTACCATATGAAGGTTATCCTGAATCGTCCTGCCCTTCACAGCACAAGTCTGTTCGGGGCCAATCAGACGAGACAGGACAAGCTGCAAACGGTTGGCTAAGATCTTCGCCAAAATCTTTAAGTCAGTATTTAACATCGTCAAAGGGCGAAAGTTCCCTAACCCATCCCCACCGTTCTTGTCCTTACGCAACAACTGATCACACCCCTGGTGAAGCGTCGAGGTAAAGACCCCTGCCTCATCCAGTGGTCGTAAATCAGCTGCAGCAAAGGAACAAAAAACGGGCGACAGCCTCAAGTACACTTCGTAGGGAAGTCCATCTAGTCCCGGAGACTTATCCAGGCCAACCTGCTTCAGCGCTTCCCAGATTTCCGACTCTGTTATGGGACCCTCGCACCTAGCCGCTTCAGCTGCCTCAAGGCAGAGAAAGTCAGCCAAATAGGCATCGAACTGAGCAGAGCTCAGGCCGGGCTCCCTGGTGAAAAGATCCTGAAAGTAAAGCCGAAAGGCCTCGCATATGCCCGCGCTTGTAGTCACGGTTCGCTTATCCGGCAATGTGACGCACGCTATATGTCGCTTAGCCGCGTTCCTATTCTCCTCTGCACGCAATTCAGCGGCCATATTCGTCGCCTCAGAAGACATTCTTTTTAGCCTAGCCCTAACTACCAGAGCTTGATCCTTCTTGATAAGCAAGGAGGCCAACTCTGCCTTAGCTAAGACTATGTCCCCACTAACACGGGATTTCACGGCCCGATCAACTTTATCTTCTAAAGCCGTTTGCGCCGCTAATCTATCTAGATTGAGTCGACGACTAAAATCGGCAGCAAACGTTCTAATCTTAGATTTTAATTTCCACCACCAGGCGTTACCCACAACCGCCCCCGTCAATTCCCTCTGAATCATTAGTAGCAGCTGGTCCCGGAAATCCTGCTCACCAAATAATGAACAGTTAAATTTCCAGTAACCAGCCATTCTAACCTTAGGCTTATCTAAGTTTACACGGACCCGGACAAGCCTATGATCCGTATAAACTATATAGTGGAAACTTGGACAGCCTAAGAGCCCTACATCGACTCTCCTAACTAACACTCGGTCCAGGTAGCTCGCAAGCGAGCCAGGATCCGAGTTGCCACTAGTAGTCCAAGTCCATGCTACCTCCTGAGGGTGCTCATTCCGGTACTTATCGACAAGATCAAACCTGCCGATAAAGTCCCGAAATGCCTTCACATCAGGATTGTTAGTACCCGGTTTTTTACCTATACGATCTATATCGGGGTCAAGGACGGCATTCCAATCCCCGCTAAGACTACCCGACGAGAAGTCGTCAAAACGGCTCGATCTGCCGAAACAAAGCAGGCCGCTCAGCATGACAATTGGGCGCATAAACCCCAATGAGACGTAAAGCCTTATCCTTTATAGTAACATCCAGCACACAAAGCCTGCCCGCCGGATCTGCTAAGACAAGGGAACATGCAGCCTTCAAAGACTTGCTCACTAGCCAAGAGACACCCCTCGAACGACCATCAAAACATGCTGAATAAAGGGCGAACCCCTTAGACAGTATATCCTCATAGTCATGAGAAGAAAACCGGGTCTCTTGCACACAACAAACATTCACCCCGAGGCGCTGAAGGTCACGAGAGAGCCTCGCCCTGCGAGACTCGGACCTCAGGCCCCGCACATTTAAAGTAGCTAACCAGAGAGCCATGAGAAAGTCCGATTAGGGTTGTTTACCAGGATTAAACATGGCCGGGGTAAGGATACCGACAGCCTCTCCCATAGACCCATGGCCCATCTCATTCTTGATGGAGCCGTCTTGGGAGATACCGCCGACATCCCAGGGGAAGGTCAATTTGAGAGCTCTATATAGGGATGGGTGAACTAAAATGGGGACCCTCCCTGCACAGAACTGTTGTAACTTTTTTAATTTATCGTTATCCACGATGGCGATGGGTAGAGCCATCTTGCACGTGTTCACCGCTTCTTCTACCATCGCCCAGGTTTGATTAGCCGCAGGTCCTGACCTAATAACAGTCAGGACCCTCTGGGCATTTGGGAAGTTATTTGGATCCTCAATATCTTTGTCTCCAAACTGCTTGATAGAGAGCAGGTACTTTAAGTCTTTGACTCTGTTGCCATAATCCCTGGCTCTCTCTGCCTGTGCTGGGGAAATCCGGCACACCTCCTCGCCAGTGTTATAAAGGAACCTTTTCTTCCTTTCCTTTCTCTCCTCTTTAGTGGGGCTTCTATGCCGCTTTGTAGCAGGAGGAGGCATTTCGGCATTTTTTGCCGGTGATTGCTTGGGGGTATGAAGGGGGGTAGATTTTTGTTTAACGGGAGAAGGAGTGGGAGTATTCATAGGGGTGTGAAATGACCTGTGTCTATAGGGGCTGGGATCTCTGCTGTGGGTTTTGGCTTTGGATGGTGAAATGGGTGAAGG
Organism: Acanthosepion pharaonis; assembly: GCA_903632075.3. NCBI lineage: Eukaryota > Metazoa > Mollusca > Cephalopoda > Sepiida > Sepiidae > Acanthosepion > Acanthosepion pharaonis. Next base: position 140,374 of record CAHIKZ030001256.1, read on the forward strand.
TGGGGGTTGTTTCTTTGGTGAAGGGAGGGACTAGCAGGAGACGATGAAGGGATTGGATCTTTCCTTTTTGAAACCTGTTGTTTTTAAGTGCTTTTAACTTTTCAGACTTTTCGTATCCGGGGTCGAACTTTTTTGCATTTCCTTGAACGTTAGATTTGAGGCCGGGGCATCGCCCTTAACGTTGCTAGTGGGAGTGGGACTGTGAGTGCCCTTCTTCCTTGGGGGCTTCAGGGGACTGAGGACCCGCTGTCCGGCGCTTCCCTCTGGCCTTACCAGCAACCAGCCATTCCCCCTCCCCTTCTCCACAACTGCACCGGCAGCGGGCGAAGGCTCTTTGGGGAATGTGGCTTTAGGTGACACGCCGACCGGAGGATTATCCGACCCGGTCCCGGAGGCTGGTACGCCCATTACAGGCGAGGTGGAATTTTGAGACGCGGTCAGAGGGGATCTTGTGTAACTGGCGCTTGACTTCCAGAGGCCTTCTTCTCTGGGCAGGAGGAGGAGATGACCAGTCCTCCACACCTCCAGCATACCGGTCTTCGACCCGTCACTATGACCGGTAACTTCAAAGCGCCAACATCCAGACAGTTGGGGATGGAGCGGAAGGCCTTCTCGTCCAACATGATATCAAAGCTCCACCCCCCGTTCAGGCTATCACAGGAAGCTCCCAGAATCTCGCCATACTGGGAGAAGAAAGCGGCCAGATGTTCCCCGATAACCTGAGGAGGGACCTCGTATACTGTTACGCTGGTCCTTCGTCGGCCTTCGTACTCCGTACGCAGTATCAAGTCGTTATTGATTAGTTCGCAGCTAGCCGCGGCTACGCAATCTTCTGGTGTGGGCAACAGTACGTCCCACATGAAAAATTTAGCACCCTTAACTATTCTAAGGGGCTTGAACCCGAAGGATTCTAGTGCTTTCAACACTGTGTTTTTCGTCGAGCGACAAATTTTGCGCGTACGCTTGTCCACGACGAAAACTGACACTATTCTTTTATCAATTCTCTTTAATTCTTGGGGGTCTTCCAAAAGACCACCTTCAACAACAAGGTGGGCGTAACTCTTGGCACGCTCCAAGAACTCCACTAAATTGATTATGCATTTAGGAGGGGACTTCCAACAAGAGGGCGATTCCCCGGCCTCTGCATTAGTTTTTGTGTTGTCCGATTCTTTGTCAGAATTTTCACTTTTTTCAGCTTCTATATTTTTGGAGGCTTTTTTCAATGTCTCCACAATTTCCTCGTTTGTGGGAACACTTGGGAGGTCAGGATATTCCTCCTTATTGTCTTTATCGGGGGGGTCCTTCTTAGGGTTAAATAAATGTTTTCTTATACTTCTTTTAAAAGAAGCATTTTTAATTTTCTTTTTTACAATTAAAAAAGAAGGTACTTTTTTTTCCTTCTTATCCATATTTTAAAAGGGGGGGATGGGGAGGGGGGAATGGGGAGGGGTGGGAAATAAATATATGGGCGAGAGGAAAAGAAATAAATTAACTAAACAAACTCAACAAAATAATTATGCACACCAAAAAACAATTACATTAAGGGAATAAACACGGTTCACTTAAACGTATACAAATATCGCCTAAAGGCGAAACAATAAAAGACAAACAATAAAAATAAAACCGTTAGACAATAAAAAAATCAGAAAAACTTCGACAAAAGCCGAAGCTAAAATAAAATCAAAATGGCCGACGTCAACAAAAAATTACGAAACAATAACACAAAGCTAGTTACAAAAAATGGCCGACGTCAATAAACAAAAAAATACGTAACGAAGACAGACGAAGCTAGACACAAAAATTAAAAATGGCCGACCCTAAGCGAGTCGAACCAATAAACAAAAGAAAATAAACAAATAGATTAAAACGATTACAAGCAAAAAACACACGTAAAAAGGATGAAAACAATTAAATAAATAAATTAATAAGAAATTACAGCGAAACACAGAATAACGAACAGGACGAAAATAAAGAAAATGACAATTAACACGGAAAACTAGAATGAAAAAAAAAATTAAAAGGGGTAGGAATGAGAAGAAGAAACTGCGGAAATTACAGGAGAAAAAACGAAATTCAAAAAAACAAATTAGATTAAAAAGGAAAACGAGTAAAAATTAAAGGGAGTAAAAATTAAAATAGGAAAACTAGAATAAACAGAATAAAGAGTAAAAATTAAAGGGGGAGGGTGAAAAAAAATGGAGAATAGAAAGAAAAAATCAAAAACTTTTACAATAAGGTCGTAAATATACAAATAAAATAAACAAACTTTAAACAAAATGCAGTTCCAAAGGGTAACAGGTAAAATCACACACAAAAAAGGTCGAGTTGTCCGCAAAAGTCCAAAAAATAACCAGAAACCAGCCAAGAACGGCTCCGAGTGTGGAGTCCTGACATTATTTATTGTACTAAGGTACAAATGTGGCACAAGGCCGAAAAGGGGGTTGGGGTAAAAGGACGGTCATCACTTGTCTTAGATTAAAACTTAGCTAGCCACATCCACTGACCCTATCATACTGAACAATATTCCTTTCACCAAAACAACACATTTAACCATACCTTCCATACTACATACACCAAAATGCCTCTTTGACTCCATGAAAAACCTAAATAATCCCCTTATGAACAAATATTGTCTGTAGGGGGGCATAAAAACAACAACTTCTAAAAGATCCCCAATGAAATATATACAAAATGACAGAATAATATTTACAAGAAACCAAATAAAATTGGTGTTAGTAATAAAACCCCCACAAACTATTGAATGTGGCAGAAATATCAGTTAACCGGACGAAATCGATGCGGGACTTATGAAAAATAAAGCCACACTCATTCATCCCAAGCATTCACACAGGCACACACTCATTCATACACAACAACAAATACGAAAAACACACGCACGAAAACGAAAAGCGCCCTGCATCTACCAGAGAACTGACATCACTGACCACCTAAAACGAGGGAGGGATGGGGAGTTAAACTAAAGGAAAAGAAAATGGGGACAGAAATAAAAGGGGACCAATGAGCAAATACACCCTAGCTAAGTTTACCAGAATAGAAAAACTAAAAGAAAAAATACAAAAAACTAATCTAACCTAACTCCGGGATGGGTTGCCTATGTTAAACCCAGGAAAACAATATCCTTAATGCCTAACCGGCATCCAAATGCCACTCAAGGTCAGCCCCTTTTACTCGGCACATTCGCGCAAGAATCACCCACCTTTTGCTGAATTCCGATGAGGTGAGCCGCCGCCTTTCCGTCCTGATCTTGACTTTAAGCTGATGCTTAAAGAACAAGATCAGTTGGGAAGAAGTGAACTTCTCGCACTCATGGAATCCCTTCTGACGCGTCGTCCAAATCACGACTCTCATAACCCCTAGTAAGCAACAGAACACATAGTGTTCAGCCTTCGTCATCTGCGGCACCACATTGCTACAAACAGAACTGGCTTCCAGGACAAAAAACTTTCCGTGCAGCATGCGAACCATGAGGCCTTCAACAAACCTGCACAACGGCACTACCGCCCTGCACTGAAAGAAGGCGTGACCAATAGTCTCGACTTCCCCCGTACAGCGACGACAGTTTGGATATTTCTCCAAGCCTGCTGAACAAAGTCTCTTGCCGACCCAGAGGGCTTCACGAATCACCAGCCAGGTGAGTGATGCCTCATCGTTATTGAGACATTTCAACCCGGGCGCCCAAGGCCATATCGAGCGAGCCTCCTGTTTCGTAAGACCGAGCTCGCCAATCAGATCATCTTGTACGGACCCCTAACTAAAACTTGATATAATGCCTTGCGAGACAACGCCTGGGCGTTGGAGAGACCATCCGAAGCCCGTAAGAGGAGCTTCAGAGCGCGACGACATTCACGATAAAAAAGAGCACTCGGCACGTGGTGTACGGCCGGCCTCTTGTTCGCACGAGTGCACACTTTTCAGGGACGGAAAATGTTTCTGGACGTCTTCTTTCCAAAAGGCACCCTCCTCATTCGACCCACGACACATTCGGTCTAAAAAGGTAATGCGGAGCATATATTGACGAATCTCAATGATAGGCATCCCCAGACCGCCCTCAGGTAAAATCACACAAAAAAGGTCAAGTTGTCCGCAAAAGTCCAAAAAATAACCAGAAACCAGCCAAGAACGGCTCCGTGTGTGGAGTCCTGACTGGTGAATTGGATTGAATTCCGTCCTTTTATTTAGTTTGGGAAACCAAAGTAGGCTCCCAGTGCCCTGGCGGGAAAACAGATTTTTGACCATGGATACACATTCTAGGGTCGTCTCGACCAATCACAAGCCGAGTTTCACAATGTGTGGTGTTGATTGGTCAAAGCTAATTCTTATAGAAGAGTCTATTTTTAACGAAGGTGAATAGACAAACATTGACGATTCTATAGGTGCATATTCTTTCATTCTTTTAGATATAAAACTGCTAGGCTTCATAAATTAAATTTCTTGAATTTTTCTATTAAAAAGACTTGCAATATTCAGAAAATATACATGAAAAGTCTGTCCATAAAGTTTGTCACCTATCAAGTTTATCAAATAACTGATACAAAAATAATCAGATGACACTTTAAATATAAAATACTGAATGAAAAGTTCAGGGTGAAGAAAGAACTTTGAAAGAAAGTTACTTGAACTGTTAGAATTTAATAAATCTAACAAACAAAAGTACAACAAACCTCAAACAGAAGCTATCAATATTTCTACCACGGTGACCAATCGATGGAACGGCACACGAAAAGGTTATACTGTCGAATGGAACTCACAACTTGAATCATTTTGAAATATTTTAAAATTTGCTCATTTATCAATTCACCAGTTAAAATAAGTTTGCGTGTACTTAAACCACCAACCATCAAATACTGGTTATGTGTTAGTCTAGAAAAATTTAAATATTTGATTGAAATTAGAGACAAAATTTAATCTGTTGATGAAAATTCTTTACGAAAAAATATTCTACTTTGATTGGTATTTACTTGGTTCAGCCATGACGTAAAAGTAAGCAACATATAATCATTTTTTTAAAGATTAAATAATACTGTACCGATATCAGTCATACACCCAAAGATAATTACCCCTGGGTGATTACTCATTAGAAGTGAAAAGGAGAATTCTTTCGTTTTGTTTGCTGGCTGTCACACTTCGAGATGTTTTTCTCCACTAAAGACTTAACAGTTTGAATACATATACTACCATTAAGCTTTGCTTCTCTTCTATTAATGGCAGCACTATTGATTATCAGTCTATATCTTTTCATGCCAAGTTGTTTATACACTCATAATTATATGATCGTATGGACAATTCGCTAAATAAATTTTGTACCAAGCTAAACAGTATATAAATCTTTAGAATTAAATCAAATTGTCTTTTCCTTATTCAATTGTTTTGAGCAGCAGTTCTTTCATTACCACATTCGGATGTCGTGGACCGTTAAAAGATTTAACTTTATAACGTCAGTCTTGGATGAAATAGAAAGATTATTCGCATTTGAAGCTGAATTTGAATCTGAACTTGCAAGGCGACTATTTGAAACGAAGATAAATTTACAGCAGATATTTTTACGAAGATAAACTTTAGTACTTGCTTTATTACCTTGTAAAGGAAAAAGTGTTGTGGTTTACAATACAAAAATCGAATCTTTATTGACAGAAGTAATTTAATTAAAAATAAAAGTTTTTGTAGGTTGAATAAAAAGTGTTATGACAACAATTCGCTTTCTTATGAAAAATAACAATTAATTGAAAATGTATCTTTAGTGTTGATCTAAGATATATCCATACTTTTTGACTGATTAGGTGACATATTTAATTCAAATTTTATATCGTAAAAATAAAACATTTTGCTTCTGGGTAATTTAAGTCGAAGCGATATATTGGCGCTACGATGGCATCTCAGATGTTATGTCAAATGTTTCATGCAAGGAAAATACGAAGATTGAAAAGAATAAGTGTTACAGGGCATTGTCTCTGCTTAAATGCATGAAATTACAGGATGGTGATTTGGATGGCCTACTAATTGAATAATAATTATTAAAATTCTCAATGAAATAAAAGAACAATTCCAAGGAGAATGGAACCCAGATTTAACTAGACAAGATTCACTAAATTTGAGCAAAACCAAGATTCCTAACACTATCCTCTTCCCGCCGATAAGAAAAAGACGATTAACGTGTTTTGTCGGAATTTAATGTGTCCTGAGAAACTAGAACGCGGACGTTTGTTTACACTGTGCTATCTCTAGAAAATGTGTGGTCACAGAAAAAATGATCTAAATTATTTTTTACAAAGAAATGAAACATCATGTATTAAAATTTGTGATTTGTTTACGTTGCTCGCCCTAATTATCTTTACAGAAAAATATCTAGGGATATACAAAGAAAATACCATATTGTTAATTATTAAGATCGCCTAAAACTAAGATGTCCATTTTCTGCGACAGTCGTTTGCAACTAGAAATGATTTCCCTATATAAAGTCAGCGCTCATTTCGCATGGTGGTCATTTTTCCGAGTGGGTAGCAGACGTCAGACACGAGAAACACACCTGAATTTCAGTTGCCTGAGCGAACACACACACTCGCATGAAAAAAGAAATGAGGAATGGTCGACTGGCTGGCTATTACTTTGGCGGATGCGATTACAATTTCCAAATAACCAGCCTGTATTATAGAACTTGATTTGCAGTGGCTAAAACAGACATTTTTTCAACCAGTTTTTCTTTATATTCAATAAACTAGCATTTTATTCAAATAGTAAAATTCAAGCAAAACACATATTCAATCTTTATACTGAGAAAAAAAGAAAATTGTTGAGTAATCATACCAGTCAAAAAATAAATAAATAATCAAAAATATATATGTAAAAATACGGCACTCCGAGATTAAAAGAAAAAACGTTTCATTGTTCTTATTTGTGCGTGTGTGTGTGTGGGTGTGGGTGTGTGGTGTCTATAGAATAGGATGACAAGGCGAATTTTTACAGTGAATTTCCTTTTGTATGTTTCGTCAAGATGGTTTCTCAAATTGTGCATCAGACGTCGCTGCATGATTGGCGAAACACAACGTTAGAATAAATAGTTGTGTCTTCTTTTTTGGACCATGTCCCTTCCGAACGTGGATGATCATAGTTCTCCCCAACTTCTTGTTCGAGGTATTTTAACATGTCTATCAGCCCTTTTTGTTCCTGTGCTGCTACTCATTCCCACACACTCTTAAGGATGGATTGTTGGCAATTTCTTCAGCATATCCTGTGATCGTTAAATTCTCTAAACATTATTTCCTTATTATGTGCCTCATAAATTTCAACTGTCTCTAAATAAAAGTGTCCTTTTAGTTCCGATTTCTCTTTAAACATATTCGTTGCTCACATGTTCGGCTAATAGTGTTCTCGGTAACCATTGATAAAAATACATCTCTGTCACTTAAAGTCTCTTCTCGATGTTTGAAGAAATTTTTCAACATTCACTGCTTTGCAGGAAATCGTGTATTACATAACAGATTCTTTTGTTTCTAACGAACATTTCGCATCTCTTCATGTCTTTTTAATCATTTCACCCTAAGCCAGACAATAAAGTCACTAAGACGCAAGGGGTTACTGAGTGTGAAGTAATAAGAGAAAAATAAAACATTAAGGAGAAAGAATAAGAAGAACAAGGATTAAGAAGACAAAAGATAACAATTAGCGTAGCATTTAAAATTTTGAAGATCAAAATTGAGTTGAAAGCAAAAATCCGGAATAAATTTCCAAAAGCGAGAAGTGCAAGAGAAAAAAAATCTCTTAGCAGGTTACATCTAGCCATTTCAACTATAAAATGATGAGACCTAACTGCTATTCTAATATTGTGCTTAAATTCGCTTTACTAATGAGGAAAGATCATCAGAATAATTACCATGAAAACATTTGTAGAACAGGTGCATTTCGGCGGGAGAAAAGTAACTGAAGCAGATATGCACATAGCACATTATTCTTTGGATTTTGTCAAGAATATTTAAATACATAGCAGAAGTACTAGACCAGATGTTACGACAATATCCAATGCATGTACGAATGGTAGGCATATAAATGCATAAGATAGATTCTGGCGAGAAAAATTGTCTCGCACGACACAGTAAGAGAACTTAGTAATTGATTCAATATAATCTTTTCACTTCATGTAAGCAGAAAACGTTAGACCGAGAAGATGCAATGAGTCATTCTCTTGGAGGTTAACATCAGCCATGCTGATGGAAGGCAAGAAAAATGTTCGCTAAACGATTAAAAGAGAGCAGTTTCTTTTGGGATCGTTAAAATAAACAATTCATTTCATTGCCTCAGTTAAAAATCAGACTTACGATTAAGACAGGTGTAATTAGTTGTGTTATCAGCATATATACCGAGTTAAGGACTTATGACATAGGGAAGGTCGTTGATGACAATTATGAATAGCGTAGGTTCAAGGATAGAGTCCTGGGGCACACTCACATTAATGCAAAGAGATCTAGAAGAGTGATCGTTCAAGGCAACATACATCTTGCGATTTGATAAGAAAGGTTGAATCAGATCAAATATTAATCCAGAAATACCATATTCTTTCAACTTGTGAAGAAAATGCGTATGCTAAACCCTGTCAAAGGCATTCCAGATATCCCAAACAATAGCCCAAATTTCACCATTATTTTTATCTAAAGCTTAATAGATTATTTCAGCAATAACCGTTAACACATCAGCAGTTGACCGAGTGAAAAGAAAGCTATCTTGCTTGTCCGAAAGAAGACCTTGCGAGGTGAGATGTTTAGTCCAATAGGCCAGTAGTCAAAAGGATCAGATGATTCTACGGAGTTCTTAAATATTGGAACTACTGGATTTCCAACAAGCAGGAAAACAAGAAACAGCAAGGCACTTATTGTAGAGTTTTGAGAGATCAGAAGCCAGGGATACGATCATGTCTACATGCTTTGTGGGGATCGAGTAAACAAATGACCATGGATGGTATTATATGCATATGACATAGTAGAGACTCAGTTCTAAGTGGAAGGTTAGGTAATGATTCTGCAGATGAGTCAAAAGTAGTATTTGGAGGGAATTTACGAGCAAAACATTCTGCTTTAACAGCGGAAGATCGAAATTGAGAAGACTTACACTTATTTAACACACTGTTATAGAACTGCCAGTAGTCATGAGATCAAAACTTATAGGAGACTTTTTTTCCCTATTCCTTCATTATTACATTTTCCCTCGTCTATTACTACACTGTCTCGATAGTTCAACTTCGTTACCTGCTTGATTTTAACATCCCCAAAACATTGCTCACATGTTGTTTTTTTTTTGGGGGGGGGGTAATAATTTCACCCCAAGCAAGGTGGTAATGCCACTAATATGAAGGGCAGAAAGTGAAAGAGAATAGAGAGGATTGAAAAAAGGACAAAAGATGAACGGGTACAGAATATGGCAGTTGATGTTGTATTTAAACTTTTAAAGATTGTAGTTATCAGAGAAGCAAGAAAACAGAAAAGAGTTCCACAGACTGGAAGTGCAAGAAAAGAAACTGTTGGAATGGAAGTGGCGGTTGCATTTAGCTATTTCCATAAGGAAAGGTTGGGACCTAGTTGCCAATCTAGTAGCACGCTTAAATTCACATATTCGGGGCACCAGGGAAAAAATCTTATCAGAACAGTTGCTATGAATATATATGTAGAAAAAACAGAAAGAAGCAATGTTACGTTGGTGAGAAACTTACTGAAGTCGAGATGCCAAGTCAGAATCGATTACATTACAGATCCTTCTTTGAATTTTGCCAAGAATCTCAAGTACAGCAGGAGCACCAGACCAGATATAGCAACAGTATTCAATGCACGGACGAATGGTAGATTTGTAAATGTGCAAGATGTATTCTGAAAAGAAAATCTTTTGGCGCCATACAGTGACCCAACTTTCCTTGCAGCAGGTGCAGTTATTGATTCGATATACTCGCTCCACTTCATGTCAGTGGAAGACGTAGGGCCAAGAAGTCGCCGTGTGTTACTCTCCTAGAGTCTAGCATCATCCATGCTGATGGCATGCAGAAAATGTTCTCTCTGATGGTTAAATGAAAGCAGTTTTGTTTTAGAGGCGTTAAAATTTACAAGTCGCTTCGTGCTCTAGCTAACAATTGATTGTAGGTCCTTCTCAAGAGTAACTGCTAGGTTTACTTGTCAGATTTGGCGGATTTGTGATTGAGACAGGAGTAAATGGTAGTGTTATCTGCATAGATACCTATTTGGGAACTGATAACGGAGAGATTATTCATGCAAATCAGACCAGCTATAGATAGAGCCTTGGTGGAACCCCGCATTCATATGAAATGATCTAGAACCGATCCCGTTCAAAACGACCTTCATTTCACGATTTAATAGGAACGATTGGATTAAACCAAATATTCGTCCTGTGGCACCGTAGGCCTGAAGCATGCGTAGAAGGTCAACATGCTATACCCTGTCTGGTTGTCTTTATTGCAGTAATCATGCATTGTCTTTTTACAGTTAATACTTAGTCTTGGATTTACTTATCTAAGGATTCTTTCAATTTTTCTTTACAATATGTCATCAGTAGTGTCGCGCACATAGCTTCCGTTAAAATTATATCCGCTGATAATAAATCTTGGTAGGTCTTCTAGTTGTGTTAAGATCATCTCGCTATGTAAGTTAAATAAGTTTAGTGGGAAATCTCATATGTCCTCTATTATTTTAGTAATTGGTCCCAAAATGGTCCAAGGCTGATAACATCACTATCATGGTCCCATTTTGGCCTGCTGTTTTGGTAATCTTAATCTTGCTCAGTGGTGATCTTGCTTAAGCTTTTAATATTACAGGACCTTCCATGGCATTATCTCTTAAATGTTTCTATCCTACATTGTAGTAGAAGAGTTCTCAGATGTCTTTCTCCTTTTAGGTTTTTATGCATTCTGTCAAGGAACATTTTTCTAGCCTGTTAATTTTTTATCTTTTCACGCATGTCTGCTATGTTTATTTTCCGTGGTATTTCTATCTCTGCACACGTCTCGTTGAGGCATTCATATTTTGCTTGCTTGTATTTATATATATAATGTTTTTGCTTAACATACTATACACACAGCCATTCCTTATTTAAGGAACTAACTAAAATTCTTTAGTAAGAATTTGCAGTTGCATACTTTGTTGAAGAGTCTGAGACGATAATAAAGGGTGGAGCAATTAAGGATTTTATATAATAGCAATAGATCATGAGATTAGCGAGTTTACTCTCTCTCCATATATATATATATATATATATATATATATATAGGGTGAATAAATTGTCGTCTAAATGACGCAAAAATTAAAATAACATTGGCATTTCATTTTAACATATATTTACCAAATTAGAACAAAAATATCTTAAAGAGTAAATTTATTCAATAAAATCGCCATTGGCTTCAACGACGGCCTCAAAACGACTTCGAAATCCTGCAACTCTTCTGGACAGCCTCTTAGTTTAAGTTGCTGAATGCTGCCATAATCCTTGCCTTCAGTTCATTTTCAGTGTTACAATGAGTTTTGTTGGTTTCTCACTCAACTGCGTACCACACACAATAATCAAGGGGGTTGAAGTCTGGGGAGATAGGTGGTGATGTGGTCGCAGAATTTGTCTGACAGCCATGATTGGGTTCTCCTCCTTGTATGGCATGGTGCAATGTCCTGTTGCCTGACATAGAGTCTTCCAGCAGTCACCCTCTTGACCCACGGGAGCATTACCTCCTCAAGGCACTTGATGTAGGCTTCCGTGTTGAGTCTGAGGCCCCCACGAACAAATCCAGGAGTCATTTTCTTATCAGAACTATCAGAGTGTGTTTTCCGAGCTGCCGTTCCTTCGTAATCACCATCAGAGTCATTCAATTCTTTACGAATCCTCAGCACTGTCCTGATATTGGCACCCAAAAACTTTGAAAAGGTCGTATTGGAGCTTCCGACGAGAATTACAAGCAGTACAGTATGCCGTTTCCAAATTCTTGGGTGAGTGAATTGCGTCATGGCGCTCCTTTTCTCACTGACGGTGCCCAGCTGACCCTAGTATACTGTGCAGTCGACAAAACCAAAAACAAACAACGGTCATGTGCGAAATTAAAAATATAAAATGGCGACAATTTACTTATCTCACCGTGTATTTTGTCCACACGAACAAAGAGATATCAGTGTATTTCAATTCGGTACTCTTGGTCGATGTTCAAGCAAAGGTAAACAACAGGATTTCAAGTACTGATTTTATTTTAAAGGCAGACAGAATTTCACTACGAGGAAGATTGGCATAGAGTATGATAGAGGGGGCACGGTAAATACCTCGCCTCACACACACACACACACAAAAATATATATATATATATATATATATATATATATATATATATATATATATATATATATATATATATATATAATTACTTATTCGAAAATTATGACATAAATATGTTATACAATAACTACAAAAATAGCCATTTTGTTTCAACACTTCTGGTGTCTTATCAGGTGAAGATGTTGAATGTAGAATAAAGGGTTTTAAAAGGTTCAAATCAATCATACACCAATCGCTAAGGGAAACGCTGTTATATAAGCTGGAAATATATATATATATATATATATATATAGACAAGTATCCCTCTGTCTATATATATATATATATATATATATATATATATATATATATATATAGAGAGAGAGAGAGAGAGAGAGAGAGAGACAAGTATCCCTCTGTCTACAGTATCTCCCACAAATGAATATACGCCTGCTATATTTAAGAAAGTTAATTTTCTTCTAAACAAAACCCAATGAGATTTTATCGTTTCTACTGTAACGTAACATAATCCACACGGATATTACCCGTTATTATTATTTTTCACCAAACTATAAGGTATTGTAACCAGAAAAAATTAATTCTGTCGTAGTGGAAAACATTCTAGTGACTGTGAAAATCTAGTAAATTCAATATCCTCAAGACTACACGCAGTAACAGAAAATAAAGGCTGTCACACCAAATACTGATTTTAAATAATCTCTCTTTTTAATTGGGTGTATCAATTTTGAACGGTAACAATTGTATAGAGTTTGGTCATAAATAATACTTGATAATATCTGTTTTGATTGTATAAAGTTTCACTAGAAATAATAAAATGTTATTTTTTTCTAATAAAAATGTGGGAGAATGATGTATGAACGATAATCTACCTATCTGTCATATGATACCACACATCTGTCAATAATATCTTCACAATATGTATATGAATCTCTATATGCATTAGCTTATGTAAATTTGTATACTTGCATAAATATATTATATTTATTTAAACAGGCATTCAAAGATACTCATCAGAATGAATAAATATATTTCATTTGGCACACAAGCACTTTATATTATTAATCGCTGATTTACTGCTTTGACTTGCAGTTCACAGCACTTAGCAGGTATTAAACAAAATAATTGGGTTCGACTGATCATTTGTTTCTTCGTGGACAAGTTGTAAGGCACAACGAGCTAAACATTGGTTCCTTATACCCTGAGGGACGCAGGCTCGATTCATTTCGTAGGGCGCATATTTTCTTTAATAAAATTTCGGGAAATATTCAGGCCGGTAGGTGAAAATAATTAAATATACTGTTAAATAAATGAATGGAACCCCTACTCAAAAACGAGTATCCACTAAAAAACATGTAAAGTGATATAAATCTGTCGGATTAATAAAAATCCACTCTAAAACCTCTTTTTGTTTACGTTTTGGTACGAAATTACATGTAGATATGAAAAAAATTCGAGAGATCTAAGCTTGGATAAATTTCGCTTGAAAGCATGAAATAAACGAAGCACCTATACAAATACGAGTATCCACGAAAAATAACGTTTAAAGTTATATATATATATATATATATATATATATATATATATATATATATATATATATATGACAAGACCATCCTCTCCCCAAATTCCACCTATTCACTGAGAATAATCTCAGTAAAATATTCATTTCAGTAAGAAAAGTCTCTAGACATTCTAAAAGCCTCGATCCGAAAAAAGCCATTGGCCCAGACAAAATTCCAGTGGTCGTCCTTACGAATATCAAACCAGAATTATCCCCGATAATCACGATAATCGGATGTCTTCTCGAGGAGGCACCGTGCCTTGAGAGGATATTGATCCTCAAATTCACACCCGACCTCAAGTGGAATTCCGATATACAATCCATCGCTAAAGATGCAGGTAAAATGATCGGCCCCCTGTACCGCTTAAGTAAGTACCTGACTCCTCATGCTATCCTCTGCATTTATGAGTCAGATCAGGCCCAAAATGGAGTACTGATTGGGACCTCACATTCCACTCTTGATAGAGTCTCTGAGCCCTTGTTGGAGAAGAATTATTTTTCACCCTCCAAATTTCTCTCACAGGCGGGATGTGGCGAGTCTCTCGCTGCTCTATCGCTACTACCATGGAAAGTGCTTGGACGAACTACATTCCTTGGTCCTGCCAGGTCTAACCTTCAAGGCTAGGACCCGCCATGCCACTTACAACCCGCTCAAATTCCCTCTGTATTCCATCGGCGTGAATAAGTTCTATTGAAACAGCTTCTTCCCACGAACCACTGCCCTGTGGAACAGACTCCCAAGAAGATTTTTCCCAATTACTACAATCTTAACCTGTTCAAATCTAGAGTTAACCGTTATCTTCCCCTCCTATCGATATAAACTACCCTTTAACATAACTCTCTACCACGAGTGATACCTGGCCTTTTACAGGGTGAACCTTACTGTAAAAATATATAAATTTATTTTTCTTGTTTTTGTCCACTGCATTTGTATTTCTTTACAACGTTTCTAAAGAAAGATTCATCCTGCTTATTTTTCTTTCTAAGGTAAGCAGTAGAAATAGTGAACATACAGATAAAAACAATAACATTAACATTTTCTATAAAAATCAAATGTATAATAATTATAAGCGGGAAGAATCTTTCTTTAGAAACATTATAAAGAAATATACTTCAGTCAACAAAAACAAGAAAATTAAAACTGCTAAACTCATTGTCAACAATAATAACTCCCCTGAAGATTCAAATTACATTGAACCAATATTCACAAATCATTAGTGGTATAATAAATCCACTCACCACGAAATAAATTACTGTAAATATTTCGCATAAAAATGAATAAACTTACATTCACCTAGTGTATTTATTTATAAATATATTCTAAAAGTTTTACCAGGACCTGTTGCTTAATAAAATAAAAAAAAAAACATTATTGTTAAAAAACTGACTCGCGTAATAAAATTTAATATTGTAATTTAAAAAGATAGTATTGTTAGAATTAATCAAAGTTTTAGTGAATAGTAATAAACCCAAGCCCGCATGCTATTTTTAATATGAGTAAAAATTACAATATGTATGCGTTAGTGTTTCAAGACCTGTTCATGCATTTCTTAGGATAAAGAAATGAAAGATAATGAATTTAGAAAAAGACGAAAAATCAAAAATTTGCTTAAATGAGAACTTTAAAAAAAAAAGCCACTAATGCAATTTTTTTTATATACAGATATCGCGTACTTCGAGATGTAAAGCCAAATACATATCTCATGTATCTGAACCAAAGAAATTGATAACCGTAAGAAAAACATCTTGCCACGGAAATCTCTATTTCCCAAACAGATTCACACACATTCGCAAAATTTCGATAACAATTTATATAAAAGAATTTGAAACATTTTCAAAGAGAGAAGAAAAAAAAACGTCAAAAATAAAGAAAGTAATGAAGGAAAGAATGAATGAATGAATGAAGGAAAACCACACAGTAAAATAGAAAAGAGAAAAAAGGATAAAGCAACAAGAGAAACAATGAAAATGAACAAAAAAAGGAATAAAGTAGGAAAGAGGCATTAAATAGGAATAAAGAGAATAAAGAAACAGAAAGGATAAAATAATAAAAGGGTATTAAAATATAATTTAATCTAAACTTTGTTGGTGAAATGGACTTCTCTCTTTTAGCCTGAAATCCCATAAAAAGTCAAAAAGATATAGTTTGATTACAGCATAAAATAAAGCATATTTATTTTCCCTTGAAACAAAACGATATCAATGTGCACTTTTCTATCATCACATGACAGAGCAAGTGGTGTCCAGTTCAAAATAAACTCAGAGCCACACCCAACACATGTTTATATAATCCAGTGAACAAAATATCGGAGGTAATTAACTGCCTCGAGGGACCAATAAATTTTGCTGACACCCCATGATGAAGTGACAAGATTTGTTCATATTCATATGATTTCTTTTGGGCTATATCTTCATTGGAAATTGACACAAAGAATTTTTGTTTGAAAAAAATAAATATATAAATAAAAATAAATCATATACATATTATGTGTTATGTACTCAGTTAAAGAATTTCTGGATGTCCTAATTTGAGGAATCCAAGGAATAATGTGTTACGCTTTTAACAGAGCATATTTATTGAAGCATACTCATAAGAGATAAAAATATGTGAAAAATCTCTGGATGGCGTGAGGTCAGTGGAAAAGATTGAGTTGCTTTGTTCCTCTCACACACATTTTATGACGCTTAATGGAGAGGTCGAGAGATCTGAACTTTTGTGATGAACCCCACAGTGTCCGGACACAGGTACTGAATGATGAGGCCCTGAAGGTGGCCATAGAGGAGGACAACAGCCAAACCTATGATGAGTTTGCTGAACGCTTTCAGGTTTCTGATGAAACAGTCAGACTTCACCTGCACCACATAGGGAAGGCATACAAGATGAGCAAGTGGGCATCCCATGTACTGTTGTAAGCCAACAATCAACAACGAGTAACAGCCTGTTTGGTCGTTTCTTTCTCGGTACCGCAACGTACCCATATTTGTTCGAGTGCTCACCACTGACGAAAAGTATATCATGTATGACAATCCCAGGCGTGCCAGACATTGGTTTTCATCACGAGGCCCTGTGTACTACACTACAAGTACACGTCTACAACCACCCAAAATCAGACTAATCGGGATCTAGTGGACTAGATGAGCTTCTACCAAAGGGCTAAATCGTCAATGCGGACCTGTACTCGCAGCAGTTGAAGCGTGTAGAACAGGCATTGAAATAGAAGTAGCCAGTAATGGTTAATTACAAGGGGGTACTGTTCATCCATAACAATGCCAGGCCACATATGGTGTGGGTGGCCAGGGATACCATACGATGACTTGGCTGGGAGACATTGTGTCAAGATTAGACTAAGTTTAGAAATATCAAACATGATGTAGACAACATGAATATATGCTTCTGTTATTTGTAAAGTTTAGAGAGTTGTTGGTGTACCTTCTCATTTCTTGAATCAATCGTCCTCTGTATGAGCTCGGTAGAAGCAAGGAAATTAGTTTTATAGTCATACGAAGCATAGACGGGAGAAAAATTACATTACTATAACTACAGATGATGTATACAAATAAATGAAGGAATATTTTTAATACAAATGCATTCTTATTTATTTCATGTGAGAACAAAATCTAATTAAGGCATTCTGATATTTGTTAAATGTGAAAATTATTATAATTATATTATTATGATTATTAATATGGTGATCATGAAAATTAATACCAACCAGTTTCCTCCTTTCCATTATGATAATTATATTTTAATAATGACAACTGCAATCATATAGTGAAACATCTGCTTTTATGCAAATCTAATCAAAATCTCTTTATATGATTGTTGCCCTATGAACAACACAGAAAGAGAGTGAAGAGACAGAAAGATAAAAGAAAAAGAGACACAGAGAGAAAAAAACAGGGAAAAAGAAGATAGACAAACAGACAGACATACGCATGCACTCAAATATGACACACAGAGAAAAGAGGTTTGAAGTGCTCCTTCTAAATATAACTCAAACTGTGCAGCACTAGGAAAACTCGCCAACGACCATATGTTGCAAACGGAAGTGATTCGGGTAGCAAACGAAAAGAAGACTAGAAAAGCACGCATGTGTTAAGGAGAAAAACGAGATAGAACATACCACACCTTCAAAATAAGGAACATGCAAAAGAACCGCGTCACTTCGAACGCGCCTTTTATTTCTCACTGACCCGACGCTGGCATTTTCCCAATTACTGAATACAGTCAAGTCTTGTAAAAAAAATCAAAAATGTTTGTGTGGGAATTACGAGATCCTTTGATTGTCATTAGGAATCTACCTTTCTTAAAAAGTTTACTTTACCCAGTAATTTATGTTGACGGGCTTTTAACCGAAAGAGAATGTTGTACATTATTGTCCAAATTAATATGGCGAACCAAGTAGTGGAAATTTTCTTAAATCAAAGATTTATGCATGTGTATAATGGTTAGAGTCATTTTATAAGAGTGATTCACTATCAGTGGAACATATTCATGTAGATAGTTAGACACTTTTGTTTCAAAATTTTAGTTTAAAACTATAATTGTTGTAAATATAAAATTTGAAACTGCAAATCAAATTTTCTCCACTTCTATGACCCATAATTGCGTAGGATTTAATTTCATATTTGGCTTATTTAAGCAGGAAATATTTTATTTTATTAAATTCTCAGCCCAATTTCCACTCCACAAACATTCATATTTTGTATTTTAATGATTGGAAAATAGGATCGCTAACGCCATAACATACCGAAAATTAAAGATTTGTTTTTAATATTCTAAATTTCACAAAAAAGTTATATTCAGTTTGATAAAACCAACAGGCATCTACCACCATACTAGATTATTGTCATATACATAATTCTCTATCATTTAGCTGAAGAAATACAAGAAGATAAATGAACTGCGTAACGTATATACACAGGAACGAACGAAAATAATAAAAAAAAAAACAGATATAAACGAACAGGACCAGTGGAAATTCTAGGAGTGTTGGCAAATATAATTATTATTTTATACCCTCTGCTCTTCTTTAGGTATTGTTTTGTATTTATTCTTTCTCACTATTGTTCAGTTCAATATTCGTTGCCCGTTCATGTTTTTATTGACATTTTATACAAACATGGATTAGTTTCATATGGGAAAAAGTAGAAAGGACAGCACAAATATTTTCTACTATATCCTCTTTTATTTTTCTTTTGTACTATATCTTCAAAAAGAATTTTTCATAATTTTATGCCTTTCTATCCCCACATTGGCTTCTTGATATCCAGTTAGCTAGCCGTTTCTTAATATAAATATATATATATATTTTAAGATATAATTAAAATGATATAATATTAATAAATAATATAAATTAATATATATATATATATATACATGTATATAATTAGAATATATGTATATATATATATACATATATATATATATGTGTGTGTGTGTGTGCGTGTGTGTGTGAGATTAGATCGGAGTTGAAGTATATCCTAAAAGTAAATTCCCACATAGAGGGACTAAACAGGGATTTGGGTTTACTCAAGAAGTACAATTTCCACAAGGAAACCCATTATCAGCAACACCACTCCTCGGATGTGTAAGCCTTCCACCCACATTTTAACTGAATTTTGACAGCCATTACCTACCTACTATATTTTTAACAGCCATCACCTATTTACTCTATTTTTCTATTCTATCACTTATGATTTCCTTCATGACGCACTATTCAGTAATGGAAGTATTGCTCTGTAGATTGAAGGCTACTTTCCAGTCACTCTCTTTCATACTGTCATCGATTCTATCATTATGGCTCCTTTACCTAAAAGCTTATATAAGGAGTGGGGAAGGTTAGTGTAGATACATATTAATCTTGCATATGTATTTATGTCTTTATGTGTATTGAGATTCATATGTTTGCGTGGTGGCTTGTGTATATTTATACATTATTATGTGCATCTATATACGTATACACTTTTCCTTTCAGTTTTCCTTCCTTTTTCTTTTCTTTTTATTTTATTTTCTGTACTCCCTTTTTTGTTAACAATAGATTTCTAAATTTTTATCCATTTTTTGTTCCTTCACTTTTTTCTTTTCATTTAATTTTATTTAATAATATTTTTCCTTCCTCATTTTTTTCATCACATCATATTCTAACCACAGCCCATCTTTCTACATTTGAAAACTTGATCAATCAATTTTTACTACAACTTGCTACACGAGAGACGTTTTTCCCTCCCAACCTATAACTCTCTTCATCTTGTTTGCAATCTCACTTACCCCACAACACACACCAGTAATAATAGGCCTACCTAACTCTTTTACCCCGATCAAAATTTTAAATTTAAGTTTATTTTCATAAAAAGTTTCACACATCGAGGAATCAGACAGAGATAGTTTTTGCTAACAATACGATATCCCCCAGAAAACACACCATCTACAAAAACATCTGCCGGTGAGTAATTCCTATTTCTCTGTTTATTCCTCAGTCCATTGATGAAAACCTTTCTCTCCGTGCTCCATTTCTGTCATATGGTTAATAATTAATATTTAATAAATGTTTATTGTACTGATTATATTGGTACCCTTTCGCGTCTCCTTTTTTATTAACTAACCTATATATATATATATATATATATATATATATATATATATATATATATATATATATATATCATAATTCATAATTATAATCAAAATCAGATTAAGTTAAGGTGGGAAGGGGTGATGGGCTCACAAACAATGACATCCGTTTTTCGCGTGTTGTCTGGGTTTTACAATGATACAAAGTTTCTGGCATTTTTATTTTGCCGCTTAATTTATAATTTTATACAGAAAGATTTCTTAAAAGGGTCGTCTGAATATGAGTAAGTCGTATTTTTAATATTTAAGATCTATTCTTACAAATTTAAAGTACTGTTCCTACTTCTAATAACTAATATACTACACGTTATTTTTAACAAATAAATATATTAGAATTACATCCGTATTTTTAAAAAAATTATTAATTTGAAAGTAACTTGTATTTGATACATATGCTGTCTAGGGAAATTAAAACCCAACCACCCCTTATGAAAATGATTGAATTTTCCGTAACCTTAACAATTTAAAATATTAAGATTGTGCTTATAAATGAAGTAAATTTCTTAATAGGTTATTCCAAAATTGAGAATGGAACGGAGTTAAGGATTTTAAATTTAATTCTATAATTAAATCTGAAAATTTAGTTTCTGTTTTAAACATGGTAATTCTTGTGTAGCGATGGAACCATATTTTTAAAATAGAAAATAATTACAGTATTAGGCTCTACTGTCTTGTATCGAGTACTGTTTTTTTTTAAATAAAAATAATTACTAAGAACACAGGATTGTAAATTTTACTGTTCTTTCTAAATAAATTTTAATATATATATATGTGTGTGTGTGTGTGTGTGTGTGAGCATTCTTGTTGCTTATTAGCTCTGTTACCTCTTACCTTTCTACCTTCGAAACATCTTTTCCTTTTCTCTTCTCTCTCGCTTTTTCCTGCTTAATGTTATTATGAAGCTTTTTCGCTAAGAAAGTGTAAGTGTAGTATCAGTTTTTGTTTTTGATGATTGACTCTTCTGAACTGAAACGTTCAGAAGAGTCAATCATCAAAAACTGATACTACACTTATATGCTGTATTATTCTATTCCTTCCTACAATTGTAGGATGTGACACAATCAGTGATACACAGGCGTCAGAATATTTAGAAACACCACATTGATGCAATGGGGAATGCTTTTTTATACTTTTGTTCAATACTAAGAGGCAATCAACGTAGTGGGTTACTGAATGAGTTAGTTATAAGGACTTAAAAGGAGGATGTAAAAAGTGCATATTATGAAGATATCTGGGGATAGATAACAGTTGACCCTAGATTTGAAGAGGTTAAGATCGTAATGATCGGCGAAGCATACTTCCGGGAGTTTGTTCCACAAATTGGAATTCCCGGGAACAGACTTATTTCGTTACTTTGCTAGAACTACCCGAATGCACAAACATGTCTGAATAAAGTGGAACAAATATGCTTGAAACTCAGTTTGAACGCAAAGCAACAGCATCCTAATCCGAGGTAGAAAACAAACATAATAATGGTAGGGATAACATTCTGTTTTAGCCCGTAGTTGAAATGAACTCAATCTAAAATAACAAACAGTTGCTTTTATCATCCAACAGACAGATTCAAGATTGAGAAAAAGAACATGTTTATATTTATTTGAGAAAGAGTTTAATTTTTATATACTAGCATACACTATGTAATACAGTATATTGAATGAATTGCGATGTTCAGTTATTGTCCATTTGGAGTATTAATAATATTAATAATAAAATTGTCAAAAGACTCCAATGAGCAGTAGATGAGCGTAGTTGTTAAAAACATTCATAATATTTCGTTTCTTGACGTACCGAGTGGCTTGAATAGATTCTTAAAAAGAATGGAAAGAGATAGACAGAATTGGAAAGGTAGAGACAGAGAAGAAGGAATAAGAGTGGACATTATTTTAAGAGAAATTGTATAGAACTTTCATAACTCTCCAGAGGCGGATCATGTTGTTTTCAGTAGAGAATAAAAAAAAATGTAATAAAAAAACGTTCATTCTTACGATGGCTATCTGTGTGTGTGTGTGTGTGTATGTGTGTGCGTGTGCGCGTGTACGCACAAAACTATTCACTTTACTGAGAGTAACTCCTGCTTTTCGGAAGCCAGTACAGTTTTAATCTAATAGAAGTCCCGAACCTAATCAAGGGTTAAGTTGAAATATGTAGAAAATAAAAGGAAACGGGTTGTTATTGTTAATTAGTATATTCTAAATATTTTTTACGGATACCATCAAAATATGATGCCAATATGTAAATAATTTTGTAAGTGTATCGGTTGTAGCTTCTGCATGAGGGATTTCAGATTTTCATCTTTACAAAATTAACTGTATTGCTACATGTAAGTAATCATTCTAATTATTAAATCATTAATATATGATACATATCTATCTATCTATATATATATATATATATATATATATATATATATATATATATATAATGTGTGTATGCTAACAAGAGATAAAAACAATGTATTTGCACATTGATCTTTTTATACTTACTAATGGGATATTACATTGTTATGGTAGCACGTGGATTCCTCACTTATTGGCATCAAGTAATATCAGACCTTTGTTTAAGACGCCAATGACTTTTGTTCATTATGGTGTTGTAATATAAAGTTCATATATTTTATGAGCCTTCAAATTGACAAACATTTAATTCTTGGTGACGGCATTTAAAAACCAGCGACTTACGAAACAAATTAAAACCGACATCAACTTCCTTCCAAGATTAAAATACAACAATACTCCTTAAGAATAAGTTTGGGGAAATTCAAACATCCAAATGTAAAAAAAGAATTTGGTAGGAAAGTGAAGAAATTTGTTCAAGCTTAATAAACAATGAAGCATTTTCTTTAATATGTTGTATTAATAAATACGAGCTGGTGCTGAAAAATTATCGGCCCAAGCAAAAAGAAAAAAAAGAGAAAAGATATTTAGTTATTTGATCTAATTTTAGGAAATGGGTTGGATTGAGAATGTGTCTCTACTCCCCTCATACCTATAGAGGGGCAAATTGGCAAATATATTTAGCACGGTTACCATCAAAAGAATGTGTTGCTGAGATTTGTCTCTCCCTCCGAGTTCTCAGCCTAACTCCTTTTCTAAAACCTGAAAAAAGCATCAGTTTTAAAAGCATCAGATTTTTATTTGAGAAGGGCCACTTGAGCTGACCGAAAAAAAGTTATCAACACCTCCGTTTTATTTATATATATATATGTGTGCGTGTATGTATGTATGTATGTATGTATGTATGTGTGTGTATGTACAATATTCTTGAATAATATTTCTTATCTTTTTTCTCTATCACTTGAAATGAGAAGCAGAAACAACAAACTAAAAAAATTACTAAAATTGAATATTGAGTTCAAAATAGAAAACGAGTTAGAAAATATGTTAGAAAAATTACCAAATCAAATTACTCAACCATGTTTCGAAACTCACTGCTTGCCCTCTTAAATACAACTGACACTCATTTTTTCTCGCTGTACGTACATAGTTCAAAAACGCCAACCCATCCAACACCCACCCCCTAGTTCGTAGATAAGCAAGTAAGCCGTTTTTCGAGCGTCCACTGATAGTTGCCCGTCGCCATATCGGATAAGGACGTTGCTGAATCAACATCCAACTGGGCTGTAACGATAAATGTAAATGGAGATAGCAAACAAATGAGACTCTCTAAGAAACGCCATATTTCTTTGTAGTCCCCAATACCTGTTATAACATGAATCTTTTGAGAAGCCTTTGTTGATACAGAAAAGTACAAGGTTGCCTATTGTAGAAACTTAGTTTTCTTAACGACCATTGTCACTTTAGTGAATTTGATTCTCACTGAAAGCCTTTGTAGTACGAATTTTGTCAACCTATAATAATCTGTGAGATAAGCAATCAATTTCTGTCAACTGTGGCTCGTTATTCATATATGCTTTTCATTATACTCAGTCTGGCGGCAGATCACAAGTACAGAAGCACCAGCAAGGATCGAAACAACTTTTTTAACCAATATTTATCAATTTGGGACCCTTTTCTTTTCCCGGTTATACAAACATCAATTGCAGTCACAACCTGTTAGTAAATTCTTGAAATATTTGTATTGATTTGTTTTACATGGTACTTGTCGCAGGTTGACGATGCCGGTTTGTGATAGTACTGCCAGCTTATGTTGATTTCATTTGGGTCGTTAGTGAATAGATCAGATTTGAAAATGTAGGTGACGTTGCTCAAGAAAACTTACTCTCTTTTTTAGTCAGTTCTATATGAGGATGAATCTCATCGAAGATTCCTATTTTTCTCTACTCCATGTGGTGTTTTCCTTTATTGACCAGAAAACGAATCGTTTCTTTTGGCTAGTTCTTGTTACATTTCGAACCATTCCTTATTACAAACTGTGAAACGAGTACTTCAGAAATGATCAGATCTGGTGTGATAGAAAATGAATAAAAAATGCAAAAATATATAAAGAGAGTCAAAGTCAAAGGAAACTCTGAGCAGAAGAGGATGTCTTTCGTGGATATCATAAAAAGAGAAAATATAATTTTTTTAAAAAACAGTTAAAAATATTTTGTAAAAATATAAAACTATAAATGATATTATTTATAGTTAATTTTGCATTGGTGAGAATATGAAAACATATTTTATTGCTAAATTACAAAATGATTCAAAGAAATCTTAACTAATTTAATAAAACATCATGCCTTTTCACCACATAAAATAAAAGTCACAACTAGTCAGTATGAGAACACAAATCACTTTGTTAAATATAGTAGAACCTCACCATCTGCGAAATTGCCAACCGAGACTTCACTTTTCAACATGTAGCCCAATCAGCAAATTCAATTTTTTTATCCAATTAAAACTACTTTACAAAATATAGTTCAAACGAGAAAATAATATGTTAACAAAAAAGACATACAGTAGCGTTCAAAATTAAGGAACAAAAATTAAAACATCGATATCTCAAATATATAAGTCTGGTCCAAGCAGAGTGAAGTTGTACAGTAAAATAGGAGAAATACAACACTTCAAATAATATTAAAAAATATTTAATATTTTTGTATCGAGCACTGCGTACAATGGTTTGTTAATAGTTGTAAGGTCGAGGTGTTAGCATATAGGTGTTTGTCGACCCAACCCGTTCCTAAATCGGACGCAACACTAGGTTAAGCTGGTAAGGTTTGGCTTGCGGAGTTAGCGAAGTTTGTTTAGCTAATTTGGTAAGTTTGGCTCAAGGCCGATGTCGGAGGTTCCCGTCAGCAGATAGTCACGCGCTCGGCGACTGTGACGGAGTCTCAGGCGATCTCTCTTCTGTCTCACTGAATTCGATTCGCGCATTCGTATTTATTGATATCTGCCCAAAACTGGTGCAGTGGTGGGGGTGATGCAGTTGGGGAATTGGTATTTCCTCCACCTGTCATGTTCATTTTTTGGTCCTAAGTAATTAATTATTTCTCAATTTGGAAGTCTCCCTCTTTTCTCGGATAACGGCTTTAGACATTATTCTGCTCACAGCTTCTTCCTCATCTTAGCATCTCTCACTAATGCTTGTCAGTGGGCGTGGGCAGCTCCTTCACCCTCCTTGGTGTCTCGTCTGTATCTGCTACAATTCAGTGAGTGCAGACATCCCCTCCTCCTTCCTTGATAGCTTTTTTTGTGCCTGCCACCGCCACCATTCAGCGAAGACTAATTTAAAAATAAACATTATTGTTCAAAATACTATCACCTCATAAGTGAACTGACACCAGTATTGATGTCTTCTTTCTGGTCTGAAAGTTGAATAAACAATTGGCCTTCTCGACCCAGAGACACTTTCCCATGGAAAATCTTGCAACTTACATTATGGTGACAATCGTTCGGCTGAATCGCCGTGTGTTTTTATTAAAAAAAAATATAAGCCAGATAGTTATTGTCTTCAATCCTGACATCTCTGCAGAAGGATTTTGTCAAGTCGGTTTTATATTTCCTTAAACACCCCCCACTCCGTCCGAAGTCAGATACTGGACACCTGGTTCTCATATCCTTTGGTTAGCTTTAGAAACATTCCTTAAATAACCATTTCACCTCTAACTGGCATTTAGAATTTTACCCAGCTCTGCTCATGTCGATTCCACAGACATACTCATGGCGGCATTATCTATCAATTGTCAACACCTCGTCTGTCGTACAAATTAAGTATTGTTCTAAGCCGACCACTTGGTTCGTTTTAGAATTTTCGATTCTCTGGGAACGAATTGTTATCAGTCTATCGTTCTTGATATCCATTTAATCCTTTCCATGCTAGTTTATTTATCAATATCTCGTTTTTGTTTGATATTCAAAGCCCTTCGAATAGTGTTACACATGCTGCCTCCGTCAAACTTGACTGTCTTTTTGGTGCACTTTGAACTCAACCTTTCGCCAATTCGTCTTCTATGGTTCCATCAGAAGCAAATAAATTTACATTCAACACTGAAACATACGCTGGATCACTGTTCATTTGACCACAACACGTCCTTGTTTGCAAATTCCAGTCTTGCTGTCTTATTCTTTTTGCTTATGAGCAGCTTCTTCTGTGAGCACCTACAACGCTTTTTGAAGGCTTCACCTGTTCAGCAATCTGGTCAACTGTGATTTTCCTTTTACAATTTGACAACATCAGCTCTTAGAGGCTTTCATCGGTTCACTATATTAAAAAAATGACGTAGTGATGATAAACAATCTTTATCTTAAGCTAGTTTATCAGAAATTCGGTTTATGTGCGTTATTCTCACATATTTCCCGATTTGTTCCTTAAATTTGGACACTAGATATTTGATAAAGAATTAAATGAATCATAGCTCTCTCTTTCTCTCTCTCTCTTTCTCTCTCTCTCTCTCTCTCTCTCTGTATTATTCCAAATAACTTACAGTGAACTGCCATTTGTCTACAGTTAGTGAAAATTTTAGAAAAATTGGACCTTTTTATTTTTTGAGATATCGAAGTTTTCATTTTTGTCCCTTAATTTTGGACACTGCTATATAATCTAATTATTTAATATTTTGAAAATAGAAAAACAAATCAATTTATATGTCCCATATCTAAGCTACAGTAAATCACTGAAATTATTTTAATTTCTATAAGTCCAAGGAAATATTAAGACCATTGAAATTACATTTAAAACTTCACCCAAAGCTTAGAAAAAATTTCCTGGAACTTAAAATAAATACTTGTAAGAATATTTGTTTAGTGTTTTTTCAAAATTCTTTCTTTCTTATAATTCTGAAACATTAAATAAAACTGTTAATATTCGACAAATCTCAAATTTAAAAAATCTAATAAACCGGAAATTATAATACAAGATGGGAATTATTTTTATTGCGTAGAGTAATTAAATAAATAAAATTACGATAGAGCATTACGAAATTGTAAAATTATCCTCTTTGACTCCCCTTGTTAACATAAGAGCTTGAACGCACAGAGATAATATTGTTTTTGGCGTTTTTAATCACTCATACTTCAACAGTCCCATAAGAAGATCGTAAATTTAAGCGGACTTTCACCAGTGTGACGTAAATGAAATAATTTTAAATCACGTCAAAAACAATATTTCAAACCTTACTATAAGTATACCAAAGTATTTTCTTTACTATTTTTCGATGCTATTAAATCATTGCAAAAGTTGGGCCCGAATAGAAAATTAAAAACAACTAAAATCGGGCGGAACGTTTGCAATTATTCAATAATTTGTATTTTTTTCCTTCAATTAAAACTAAAGAAACATTGTGAAATTATTGAAATTCATTTTAATTTTTGTAAATGTGGATGTACTTGCGTGGCGAACTACCATAAAACTATCAGTTTATATTCATGTTATAGAAAACCTGAAAAAATCCTGACCGTTTTAGGGAAACAGTGGTGAAATGAGTAACGCACTACTGCACTGTAGTTTGCCTTCGTTCAATCGGCGCACCCCATTTTATTTCGACGTTTGAAGCTATGTATTCAGTCGCAACACCTGTGCTTGGTCAAACAATCTATCACCACCCACGAACTCCAGAATACCCTTCATCTACCGAGGTATATGGTACAACCTCGCCAACAGGCTGGATGAACAGGTTGATTTGTTAGAACAAAACAGTGTTACAGAAAAGGCCAAAAATTATAATCCAGCTATAGTTTAAGGTTACTCACTTGTTTCAGTTTTTTTCTTCTCTCATTCTCCCGCAACATCGAAATTCTCCAGCAATCAGTTGTCAGACTTCCCTTCTTTTCCATTATCGGGACTGATAATCTCTGCCATGGTTTCCATAGAAATCTTTTTGACTTCTTTTCTTATTGTAATTCCTTTCTTTTTTTTCCTTCTTTAAATGCTAAATAAGCATTCTGAATAAGCAAAACAGTAAAAGTATTTTCTTAACCAAATTGTTTTCTCCTCGAAAAATACATTTTCTTCATTTTCGTAGCTTCTCAGACCCCGTTTCTTTTGGTACAGGGAAGGAACGGTTTCTTAAGGTCTTTTTCTTGGAATTAAAAGTATCCAGTATCCAGTTTGATGCGAAGCCAGGTGCTGATGAGCGAGTATGTTGTCAATCTTCACTCTAGAAAAGTAAGCGATCAAATGTTTCTTGGACAATGTTACCAAATGATTTTGTTTTTACTACCGCTACTGGAGGAAATACATTTAGAATTGAAATCCCCTTTAAACACATTTATAGTAATCAGAAGAGTAAGGGTCCGTAACAAGCTCTCTAATTCTTTAGACGGCTATTAACTTTATGCCTTACATGTAAACACTTCAAAGACTGAACGAAAAAACAAAATTAGCAAAGACTGAACGAAAAAACAAAATTAGCAAAGACTGAACGAAAAAACAAAATTAGCAAAGTGAATGAAACTGAAATTTCCGAATTTTTCAGCAATTAACTCAGGTGAAAATTGAATTCCATTGGTTATAAATCAGACAGTTTAAAACAACACTGACGATAAAAATCCTAAAAAGAATATCGGTAAACAATCATTATTTAACAAGCAAGAAAGCGTGTTGAGTTTTATTGCTATTTCGATATCCATTTCTAACTTCAGAAAAACGAACGGTGATATTCTTGATCACCAGATCTTCCAGTAAATTTTTACATTCACTTTGTCGCATTGACGTTTATTTAAAAAAAAATCATTTTTTCTTTTTCTGCTGAGTTGAAATCAAAGTTATTTCAACTTTGCTATACCCAATTTTGTATAAGACCGACCCGAATTTTCCTTGTTAATATGTTTTTTACAATAATGTTCACCCTGTACAAACCACAAAAGCCACTTGGTGTAGGGGGTTACAAAGTAAGTGGCACGACTTATTAGGATATTTGGGGAAGATAACGGGTAATGATAGACAGGTTAAATTGTAGTGATCGTGGAAGCATCCTCTTGGGAGTCGGTTCCACTAAACAGCGCTTCGTAGGAAGAATCTGCTCGAGTGGAACATACATTTCACCGATGGAATAGGAAAAGAATGAAAGTGGTTCGCTAAAATGTGCGTGACATAGCTATTCTTAGTCCTGAAAGTTAGAATTGGTGGAACTAAGGAATGCAGGGTGAAAAATAATTCATCGCCGACAATGACGCGGAGACGCTTTTGGACTTTATCAAGATTGGAAAGTGAAGATTAGCCAGCTCCTGTCCATATATGGCAACAAAAAATTCAAAATTCTACTCTACTCTAGACAACGCCAGGGATCAATGCACATCAATTATAATTGTTATAGGAGACTTGAATGCGAACGGGAGTAATGGTGAAATAGTTGGCAAATTCGAACTAGGAATCCATAATGAACGTGGAGAAGAATGGGTCAAATGGTGTACGGCGAATAACAAGGTAATAACCAATACCTGGTTTCAAGAACACCCAAGACGAATATGGACATGGAGAAAACCAGGAGGAGAAAAAACAAACAGACAAACAAATAAAAAAAAACAGATCGACTACATAATTATCAACAAGTGATTCAGGAATGCAGTAGTTCACTGCAAATCATATCCAAGTGCCGATTGTGGAAGCGATCACTTTCCAGTGATATGTAAACTTAAAGAAAATTGCGTTACGACAGATTCTCGGAGTAGAAATATATGGACAGTGTGAAAAGCAAATACTAGGAACGAAAGGAAAAATGGAAACTCGAAGTGGACACATTAAGAGGATCTTTATTAACATCAGCAATCGATATCATCCTAAAGGAAAATAAATGAAGAAAAAACAATGACAGATAAAATTCTCGATATGATGGGAAGGAGACAAAAACAATGCCAAAACACGGTACAGAATATAGGGCACTACAAAAAGAAATAAGGGACAAACGCTAGCAAGCTAAAAAGGCATGAATCAACGAAAAATGTGCAGAAATAAAAAGAATGACTATCACAAATAAGGACATTTATTGTAAAATCATAGGTTTATAATTAATGTTAGCAAATAGCAAAAACCAAATACAAAATGAAGGATTCACCAAGTGAAAGGAAATAGAAAGTCATGTCCTGTTGCAAACCATGAGCTGAGAAAGAAAATTTACGGATATTGTCTCTGATTCATTTATAAAATAATAAACTGAATAATTCTAATATTATCAAATTTACAAACAGAATGAACAGTGTTCTATTCGTGATGAAATTAAGTTTTATTTTCCCTTTAAGAACTGGAAGCAACAAATCTTATCGATCAAATTTTGAAAAGGATATCTCTACTCACACCACATCTGTCCTTTTTTTTTTCTTACACTACCTCTGAATGAGAAAATGCTAATTGTTTATATCAAATATCTTCATTATACAGCCTTAGGTATTGTTTTAATTTAGTATGGCATTCATCGAGGATCTAACATTACGTAAACCGATTTCTGGTGGAATAGAACGCTCATACTCTCGTCACTGTATGAATTGGACTTCTTTCTTCTATCTTTTTTTTCCTGTCGAGCCGATCCAATAATATGCAGTATTTAAATTATTTTTGAATATATCCAAAACGCTGGCATTTAAGAAAAAGTAAAATAAAAACACTGAAACAAAAAGCCAATCTTGCATTCTTTATGTTTTTGTTTGTTTTTGAACGAGTTATTAATAGAAATACTTTAACTTAATAAACTATGTAACCTTTTCTAAAATCTTATTCACTCTTGTATTACGGAGATAGCGTGATATACATTTTTATTAGAATCTGTGTATAAGATATTTCATGAAATATATTCATCAATGTTATTATTAAATCCATAAAAGTTTTCGACTGTCAAAAACTAGTTAATGAACGATAAACTGGATTTTTTAAGCATGAAGTGCATTATTGAAAAGTTGTAAGCATCTTCATCATCAGAAGTTTTTCGACTTTGACATATATCAATTGGGATTCTCCTTTTCAGCGTGTTTGCTCTCGTTCCCGTGCATTTCCATTTTCTCAGGCCTGTTTTTGTTTCTTCAGCTCACATAGGACCAACCCGTGATTTATAGTTCAACTATGCTAAGTGGACATTAGTTGCAATTCAAGTATATCTCCCACGAGAGCAACATACGGTTTTGAAATTAGAGTTGACCTCCACCTAAACTGGCTTCCCGTTACTTCTATGTCCTGCTATTTAACTCTGGTAGGAGGAAGCAGAGATTGATATTTGTGCGAAAATGAATATAACAATCTCGGAATTGGAACTTGTCTCTACGATTTCTTCTTCCGAGACCCTAACCAGATCCTGTAATCATCTTGATAGAGTTAATTTGTGTATTTTTATTCCGAATTAAAACGAGTTATACAGTCGCTATATTATGCCATCTTTGAAGTTAGAAATGTATAATTTAATTGCTTTTCTTAATGCCAAAAATCATCGCACCGATATTTGCATCTCTCTTTAACAATGATGCGATAGGTGTTCTCATCGAGTGATTCTTGATGAATTAAAAGAATTTGTGTATTGCATCACATAAATGAAGTTTGCAATGGAACACATTCTGAGAAACACACTCATGCTTTATGCTATATGGTGATATTTGGTTAAAATGGAGCTATTTTAAAATACCCTTTCATTTGTAATCAGAAAATATGCGTTTGCCTTGTTTCAGAAGTGTAAATGGAGATTTAAAATTATAATTTGATTTCAAGCTATGAAAATAATGATGATAATAATAAACAAAGACTTATTTAAGGAGACTGCATTACTTATTTTACTGAAGCTCTTTTCTCACTTTCTCTGCACCAACAGCTCACAGCCCAACCTCAACCCGGAGCCAGCAAGTAAACACGTGTCGGCTGAAAACTGTCGTCCAGGTGAGTTTATCACCTGCCTCTTCACTTTCGTCCAGTCATAGGTGACATTTCTCCTTCACACAACGACCACTGCTTCGATAATCGTCGGTGAAAACAGGAAATTAGTCACAACTATCAGTATGTATCGACGCAGACACGAAACACCGAATATACAAGATCTTCTTTCTCTCCCTTTCCAGTCAGATGTACATCTCCATGGATCAAACGTAGATACTAAATGTCCATGTATCCAGTCAATATTTAAAAAAGAACGGATTTATTTAACTGCCGATGAATTGGAACGATATGGAACTTATTTACAGGTACGTGAGACTTTTATTCTCCCATATCAGAATCATTTCAATTGCTACACCTTATTTGAAGTAGTAACTTAGAAGAAAATAGGTCTTTTTTCTTTTCATCAACTGTTTGCAACTATTCTTTTTCCTACTTTTTGTTTTGTGAATTAGTCGACTTATATCAGTCTTCCCTTAAAAGTTCAAGAATATATTTCCTAAATCAGAAGTTTTTCCTGATTTTAAACTTTAACTTTCAACTTCAATTTTTAAAAATATATGATGCTTGGCTTAACAACGAAATTAAAGTTTCTAATATTTTGCGATATACTCTCAATACAAAAACTTGTTATTGCATTCGTTGCAGCGTTTTTTCAACGAATGCAATAACAAGATAAAAAGAAATGATACTTGGAGATTATCGCTTTTTATGCCTGTAATTTTCGTTTTCATCAGTTAATTACAACATTGAAAGATTTCAAATAGTCGCTCACACGATGTCATCTCATCTAGATGTGAATTGCTTTCCATAATCAAGTCTCAATTGATACTTCAAAATTTGTAGGTCATAAGTTTCATTTTTTGAATGTTTGCTTTAAAGTGGCAAATTCGGGTGAATTGTACCAATGACAAGGTTAATCCATATTTATATTGTAAATTTAGTTTTAGTTTCATTCAAAAATATGATCGGCTGCAACTAACAATCTCTAACAACTGAAAGAATTAAGACTTTCTAAGGACAAAATATATATGTAAAACCAGAGATACGTAAATGATATTCGATTAATAACTTTTATTTAATCACAACGTTGTTAAAATATCGAATAAATTCCGATGAGCAAATTCAAGACAGAACTTGTTTTTGTTAATTATACATTATGTATTTTCAGAATTGTTCTTCGGTTTAATTTTAACCTTGTAATTTATTTGAAAATTTGAAATAATTTCTGCATTGCACAATTAGAAGAAATCAAAAATAGATTTTGTAAAGAACAGTATATTATTAGATTTTACAAGAAAGATAGAAAGTTTAGGTTGTAGAATTAGAATAAGATACAAATGAATTTTGAAAAAAATTATGAAATGCACAACATACATGGCTCTTTAGTTGGAACCGTAGATGATTCCCACGATGGAGACACATCTATAAGTAAAGCTAAAGGCTAATAATCTAAGGGTCACCATTTGTCAATCGAGTTAGAAACATTAAAAAGATTAAAACACACACGTATATATATATATATATATATATATATATATATATATATATATAACTATTAAATATAACTAATATAAAAATTTGTTTTAAATTTTGAGATATTTTTGAGCTGAGTAAAAATAAGCTATCCAAGGGTTAAACCAAAAATATATGCTGCTTAAAACTTCGAATATAAAGTTGAATACCTCCTGTTATACTGAAAAAAATATTGAAAAAGCGAAATAGCAATGGCAGATAGCCCTTGGCTACACGTTTTGCCTGCTTGTCTGAAGAGATTTGTAAATCAAAATTTACTGGTAATCGTTAACAGTTTCGCTTAAAAAAGACTATTACCGATAAAATATACCCATAAAAATTGTTTATTTCCAGTTACTTTGTATTCGATTAACACATAAAAGAAAAAGATGTTCGACTGGGAGCAAAATAGAATTAGACGCTTAGACCTCAAAGTAAAAAACTCATTCTCAGAAAAAAATCAGTTCTTTATCTCCTTTATAAGTTTCCTGTTGCTAAAGAAAATAATGCTAACACTTACAAATAAAAATTAGGTTACTTTAGAAAAGTATATCGCACATTTGGGTATTTTTTTCTCTGTTTTTGTACTTTTTTCCTTTTCAACATGTCCAATAAAGAAATCCTTTACTTTCAATCCATAATTTAATCACTGTTTAATTCCCCTTAAAATACTCTTGGAAAATTTCTTCGCATTTTAAAATTAATTCATATGGCATCATTAGGAAAATATGAGGAATGTGCTGAAATGTTTTAGACACAACAAAAAACGCCTGCCAAAAAAAATTGATGTTTCATTACTTAGTCAAATTTTGGGAAGTTAAGTGAACCGAGAACTTTTTAATACACTCTCATTTTTCGTTTATGATTGGCTAATTTTCGGAGTGGTTACTCTCATTTGAAAAGTAGCCAATAGACGATTAAAACTATAAATTATTTTGAACTTTTATATTTCCTTTCCTATGAGTTTAATGTTTTTACATATGAAGGGGAAAACGAATAATTTCAGTATAGACCTAATAAATTAAACATATTTCAAAACTAATTTCAACCGTTTTAAGCGATAGTTTATTAATAATTCAATAACAATCCAAAAGCAATTCAATTAAACAACAAAAGTTTATTTTCAATAGTAAAGCAGTTTTTCATTTTTGTTGAAAATGTTACTCATCTTTGGTTTGATGTGAGAAAATTGATTTCCTTTTGTCGGTTGTAATCGGGACTTTAAACCTTTATTCGGAACTGAGATGGTTATCTTTTTAATTCACTTCTTTTACGCATAAAGGAGATTATATCGTTAAAAAGATATTTTTTTAAATGTTACAATACAAAAACATGGATATATCATAAAAGCTTTGACAGAGAAAACAACCGCCATTTTAATCAAAACTTTATATGACTATCTGAAAATAAAAATTTAATTTATTTTATAAAGAGTGACAAGGCATTCTTTGAAAATAATTCGTTCTTTTAAGCAAATCTTAATATTTTTCTCGGTTATCATGTGTTGTTGTGGAACTGCAACTCAAGGGAAACGAAGTTATGTAATGTATAATTGAATAAACATATGCTGTTTATACTGAGAATTTCTAGTATAGATTTATTTATTTTTTTAAATGTTATTAAAGTCCATGAACAAATAATGAAAGTTGTTCAACATTCGAGATGTTGCTAACGCTATATAAGAGAATATATATGAGAATTGTCGTGAAGATCAGATATGTCATTTTCAGTTGTTCAGTTCTGTTTGTTCTTCTGAGCTTCCTACATTACATGACGGTATTTAGCTCCTGTGATTACTTCCCATTGATACTTGCAATAATACTTTTAAACAGTGTTGTGCTTGAAAGCAACATTTATTTAAATTATAAAAAATTCTGCAACACAAACAAATTACATCCTATCCGTTTATGGCACTTGAAGATGTCACTGTGTTAGACATATTGCTGACAGTTCTGAAAATAAATTTTAGCAACAAATCAACAATAAAAATAACACGTTTTAAGCACCATTCTATATCACTGGAAAAGTATTGTTAAAGAAATTAAAAGTTTTTGCTGTTGCATAATGTGTATAGCCGTCAATAGGCTGGAAAAAAACCCGTTAAAAACTTACTTTCCTAACAATAATTGGTGAGTTACATCAAAGTGAGAGATATTGTCATACCTACCTTCTTTCTTGTCAACCCTTTTTTCCCCATTCGATTTTTTTTTCCATATTCTCTTTTATTCATCATCATGAATGTTGAGACAAAATGTAAATGTAACGGACAAAAGTAATGACTCTATTTTCTTGGTATTATATTCATGACTATGTGCTTTGATTGGAATATGCTAATTGGATTATTCCCCTATGTTCAGATGCCAGGGTTCTATATGAGTTAACGTCTTCGTTTTGGTGTCTATTATTAAACGTCTACGACTATGTATGAAGCTACTCGTGTTTAAATGCATGTAGATATTTACTCAACTAAATCTAATTTGATACAAGGAGACAAAAGTGAAATAATGCGAATCGATCTTGCTTGCAAAGAACCACAAGATTTGCTTCCTAACCATCGCTCTATAGCAGAGAACCAATTTAGGCATATGTTCTTTTATGTACTTTGCCCATTTTAGGACGAGAGTGATCATGGCTGTTAACTTCCTATAAATTGTAGCAACTTTAAATCCCTTGTAGCAATGTTTGTCCCCTTACTATACATCACAGTCTCTTTTTTACCATTCATTTACACAAGCTCTTTAGGTATATTACTCACTGCTTCCCTCTGTCCTGTGAGTGCAAAATTATCCAAGCTCTTTTTCCTCATTATGTGCCCTCAAAATTTCTGATCTTAAGCAAAAGTTTCCTTTGCCTTCACATTTTCCTTAAAATTTCTTCGTTGCTCACATGTCTTCTCTATTGTTCTGCAGAACAACATCTTTGTTTCCTCTTAATTTGTGAGGAAATTGTCCATCATTGACTATAATATAAAAGGACAGATATTACATAACTGTTGAGCACTCTTATTTTGTTTCCAGCAAAAGTTTCTTGTATTTTAATATACTGTTTAGATTCAGAAAAGTATGTTTCGCTATTCCGATCCGCCTTCGGATCTTTCTTTCACAGTTTCCGACGTCTGTTATAACACTTCACAGATAACTAAATTTCTGTATTTGTTTTATTTGACGTTTCCAATTTTGGCTCACATCTTGGGTTGTTCCTCCTGCTAATAGCCATACATTCTGAATCTGTCTATATTTCTGAGATGAGGTATTATGTACATTATTTTTGCTACTGCGGAAAGAAATATAAAGGGAAGACAGGCCACCCCCTTAAGGTAAGGCTTCAAGAATACCAGAAAGCTGTAACACGAGGGGGAGTGGAAAAATCAGGCGTGGCTGACCACATATGGAGAGAGAAGGGAAATCAACGCCCTCTGTGGGATCAGGTTGAGATCATAGACAAAGAACACTATCGGAAAATTCGTAAACTTAAGGAATCAGCACATATGCTAGGTGTTATACCGGAACGTACCTATTCTATTGTAAATAGACTCTCCCACAGATAATAAGTAGTAGTAGTAGCCGTCGCCAGGGGAGCTCAGTGAGTTGTGTGAGTCAGTCTATGTCGGACATTAAAGTATGAGCCCCACAACTAGATTGCTGCGTAATTAACTATTACTGCAAGTTCCTAACGTTTTGTACATCGAACCTAATTTAGGACCGACTTAGTGAAATACAAGCCTCCACTGTGAAAACTACTCTACAACACATTTGGCGACGAGGGATTCGTTTCTCATACGGAAAAAAAAATTAAAGAAAAAAATTCGTTTCGCCATATACTTGGCGACGAACGTATTTTGGATTCATACGGAAAAAAAATTACAACACTTGTTGACGTGGATTCGTAACTCATACAGAAGAGAAAAAAATTCACCCTTCATAACAAACGTGGCGTACGAGGGATTGGGTTTCATACAGTGAAGAAAAAAAAATTCGCTCGCCACGTTATTTAGTGACGAAATTCGTTTTTCATACGGAGGAAAAAGAAAAAAAATTTGCTCGTCAAATTTTCGGCGATAACATCTCGGATTCACATTTAAAAAAAAAAAAAACTTGGAAAAGTTTTTTCGAAAGACAAGACGTCAACTTAGTGACGAAAAAATCAGTCGTATTCTAAACTGAGAAAATTTTTTTTTTTTCTTCTCGATAAGACAGTTTGCTCAAATAGGTCACGAATTACAAATTCATTTTGGACCCCGCTCTACAATATTTAAGCATTGTGTAAACTTTTTGCGAAGATGGAGGAATGCAAAAATATATTCCAGGAATTTTTTAAGTTCCAGACGGAACAGCAAATGACAATATTAGAGCAACAGAGAACATTCCAGATGCAACTACAGGAGGAAACTTTAATAGACAGATGCACTTTCAACGAGACATGGATCCGATGCATAAGGAGTTTCAAAACAAAATTCTGGAAATAACTGAGAAGAGGAAAGAGAAAAATTTACAAAATGATTCTTTCCCAGAGAATACAATATGGAAATTCGATTGAAATATTCACGTACAGTCCAGGCAAAGAGATAACTTTTGAACAGTATTATAAAAAATATACGGACGTGTATAACGAGGACTGCCACACGTGGTCTGAAGGAAAGAAGGTTAGACTTCTTTTAAGCAAGTTAGGAACTGCTGAGCATAACAACTTGGTAAACTACATTTTACCGAAAAAAAACTAGCGAGTTAACTTTTACCGAGGCGGTAAATATATTAAGTGAATTATTTAGTAAAAAGACATCTTTGTTTCACAAGAGGTGGAAATGTTTGAATCTGATGAAAGATGAAGAACAAGACTATATAACGTATGCAGCCAATGTGAACAAGCATTGGGAAGAATTCAAGCTAGCAGAATTAAGCGCTGACAACTCTAAATGCTTAGTGTTTGTTCAAGGACTGGTATCAGAAAGTGACGCAGAATTGAGGAAATTGGTATTATCAAAATTGGAAAACCAACAAAGTCTTACGATACTGAGTTTGGCAGAAGACTGCACAAGATATGTTAACGTAAAGAAAAATTCGAAAAAGATAGAACAGTCTGACGTTTCGCATGTAAGGAAAATACGTTACAAAAAAGAAAGTCAGTCTACCAAAAAGAATTCTAAAATTGCGGATTATCAAACAAAAAGTGAAATACCAGAAAAAAAAAATAAACAAAAACTCCCGAAGCCATGTTTTGCCTGCGGTGAACTTCAATGGTACAGATATTGCAATTTTAGGAATAAAAAATGTTTCAACTGTGAAAGAGTGGAGCATAAAAGCTCGCACTGCAGGTCAAAAAAATAAAGACTTCAAAATAAGATAATTAAAGTCCGACGAAGTGAACGACGGAATAACTAGAAACTAAAAGTTCAAAGCGGAAGGTTGCTTCTGGTAACACTATGGAGGTATAAAAAAAAATTAAAAAAATAGAAAAGTGGATTGGCTATATGAGGTACTTGGTGAAAGGGGAAAAACTCGCGTGCAGTAACGAGATCAGACGACGTTTTTCAGACTTGGTTGACAGAAGTCCCACGAAAAAAAGAAAACAAAAAATATGCCGATGGAGGTGATTTTCAATAAGTTTGATCTAACAACCCCTGCAAATAATTTTACCTAAGGTACGCCGATCCAGAAGAAAAAAAGAAAGGCAACTGATTATTTAAAAGTGGATAGAAAAACGTAGGAAATACGCAACGATGTTGCTAAAAGAAAAAAAGAAAAATTTTGTTGTTTTTTCTTCATATTTTCTGTAAAAAAATGAAAAATAAATAAAACTTTTTACTCCTACGGAGAAAGGTTTTAGGGGGTTGTTATACCAGAACGTACCTATTCTATTGTAAATAGACTCTCCCACAGATAATAAGTAGTAGTAGTAGCAGTCGCCAGGGGAGCTCAGTGAGTTGTGTGAGTCAGTCGATGTCGGACATTAAAGTATGAGCCCCACAACTAGATTGCTGCGTCATTAACTATTATTGCAAGTTCCTAACGTTTTGTACGTCGAACCTAATTTAGAACAGACTTAGTGAAATACAAGCCTCCACTGTGAAAACTACTCTACAACACTAGGCCACAAAAATCTCCTGAGCCGACCAAGCATAGAAATGAATACAATATGAGAACTAGTAATAAGGAGTGCCAGAGAAAAGCGATAATAACAACAAAAATTGCAATATGTGCTCTGGTAAAAAACATGATATGATAACAGCAAAAATTGTAATATGAGCACTGGTAAAAAAATAGGTGAAGACATTAGGTTTATAATACCCAGAAATTCATACAGAGATGTCCTCAAGGACACATGGCACAGTGGATAAAGGTGTTAGTTAGATCCAGTGACAGGACCCCAAAAGTGTGAGTTCAATACCCGGCTAAGGCAGTTCAGTTCAGAGGGAAATTAACAGGAGATAACTGATAACTGACATCCATTAAACATGACACGTGGAACTAGAACAGTCTACCCCAGTGGGCGAAATAAAGGGTTCACTTCGACATTCCAACTACCTGAAGAAGGCTGGAGCGTACAACGGCTGAAATGTTGTAATAAATATGGCGACATGATTACCAAATATCTGTATTGACACTACTGAGGTCACATTTACTCTAATCTGTACCGTGGTTTGCCGTAACAATTCATCGATCTTGGTCAATAGTCCGAATAATGTAAATAACTATACATTCTGTCTTCTCGTTTTCCTTTAGTACCTGGTCTAGAACTACCTGCAGTTCTCAGCTTTGGAAGTGTATACATAAGTCGATAAAAAATAAAGTTACAACACTCTTAATATTTAAATCTATTCAATATTAAAGGAACAAGTAATATACTTGGATTACAATAATTGATCACGTATACAGATGAGTATGTATACAAGTATACAAAATAAACAATATTTCAACATTACTCAATATGTCCTCTTTCGGCGCTGCATTTTAGTATGTACAAAATCATACAGGTGGCGAATCCAAAAATACATGTTCTCAAACCTCTCACATCTATTGATGCAATAGAGCAAAATTTATATTTGAACTAACGAGTCATGTTCAGTGGGTAGAAGGTCTGGAGAATCCGCCATTCCCTGATGTGAAGCATAAGTGTCGTAAGAGAATACACTTTGGAAGGTCTAAATCACACACATAAATTACGATTACTTATATGAAGGCAAAATCATTTGACACAATAGAGAATCATTTTATTTCCCAGATATGTCTGGCAAAATCACTGAAGACATGCATGTGTCCGTGGACTATCTGCTGATAAACAATTGCCAGACGTCTGTATTGACACTACTGAGGTCACATTTGCTCTAATCTGTACCATGGTTTGTCCTAACAATTCATCGATCTTGATCAGCATCTGTATTACGTGGCCGTCCAGAACCTGATCTATGTATTTAGGTATGTTATTTTGAACACTGTTGCCTACATCGAAGTACGAACAACGTACCACTCCAACATGTGCAGCCCTTCTCTGAAGTTACTATCCAACCTCTTGAAGATGCACAATCTAATCATTTTAAACGATTCTAATTGAACAGAAGCTGTGTATGTGCGATTCCGCGTCGTGATGCTTATATACACTATGCTCTCCTGTAGCATGTGCCACCATCTATGGCTGATATACAGACAATGAACTAGGTTGAGTGTTGCTACGCCACAAGATGGCCGAAGACTTTTAACATTTTATCAGAATATCTACTCACCCGTATCTCATACATATACCCGTGTACGCAAGTCAAATTCAGTATCGTTCTTCAGGGTGTTGAAATTTTATTTTTCCTCAATGTGTAGACAACTATTGACATATGAATTAAATGTAACGAGGCATAAATTATAAAGCTGTTAACTGTGAGAAAGAAAGAAAGAAAGAAAGAAAGAAAGAAAGAAAGAAAGAGAAAGTGAAAGAAAGAGAACGATAATTTTATGCTTCTGAACAGCAGAATCAATTTTGATCGATGTTGAATTATTTTTTAAGAAAACAGCTTAGTTGATAATTTTCTTACGATTGCGCAAACCGAAAATGTGACATATGTAATTTGTTACATCACTAAAAGCGCATTCGGCATTTTCCGTTAAGCTCGTACAATCAAGTTTGAAGAAAAGCATTTCCAACTAATATTATTAAGTCGAAAAATTTTGAATATATTTTGGCAAGAATTAATTTTTCCTTGACGCACACACAATTATAAAGTACAGCAAACAAAATGTTAAGAATTACGAAACCATATGACTTATGATCTTTGAGGAACTGTCGATAGTACGAGATCGGATTCATTGCACTTCCTTACTTGTCAAATTAAATGAAACTATGGCAAAGCAGGGTACATCGATGCACGGGGTAGGTTGATGCGCAACACATATTTCAGAAACAGAAGTGACTATTCGTTTGCAAGTAGCATCAGCACATGCGTATTTAAGCCTTCCTGTTTCATTCATGAATACAGATTAAAGCTTTTGAATCGAAAATATTTTGAACCAAATTTGGTAATTTAGCGCGATTAGTAAATAATATTTTTGTTCTAATTTTTTTCCAAGTCAAACTGATTTGCAAATATCTTTATGCTCTTGTAATATGATAAACTGCTATCATTTTCCTTTAAACGAGTTCACTTGCCAAAGTTCTGCGAATAATGTGGATCAAGACTTTACTCAAATGGCTGGGTAGGTTGATGCAAGAAATAGAAAAAGCGAAATTCTCACTGACACACCAGTGAAAAATTTTCTATTAACCAAGAAAACTAGCATTGATAAGAAAATCTCAGGTGGAGGAGGAAAGTGTCAAAAGAATGGAAAAGGCAGAGGGGACAGAAAAGAAAGCCCCTGTCAGCAAAAGAAATGATCAAAGATTGTTAATCAGACGCAGATGAATAGTACTGCAATTACTGTTGCGATGCGTATGGAAAATCTCAGGGTGGGGAGGAGTAGATCCAATGTTCGAGTTGTGGAGACTGTTCCTGGGTTTACTACACTTTTTTTTACTTTTATTGATTCAGATATTCTCTTGACTACATTAAAAATAGCATTTAAGTCCAATTTTAGCGTTGTTAATTCGTTGCATCAATTTATTTAGTCCTACATCAACATGATCTACCGCGTGCATCAGTGTGCCCCACGGATCATGCAGGTTGATGCATTTGACATAACATCATAAAGGTATAATATTGTCAAAATTCTGCATTCTATGTAATTCAAAGTAAATTCAACAAACGGCCAAAATACTGGAGTATGTTTGTCAAGAT
The DNA here is from genome assembly GCA_903632075.3 of Acanthosepion pharaonis. NCBI lineage: Eukaryota > Metazoa > Mollusca > Cephalopoda > Sepiida > Sepiidae > Acanthosepion > Acanthosepion pharaonis. Next base: position 183,883 of record CAHIKZ030001256.1, read on the forward strand.
TCAGCGCAATCAGCGGGGTTATTGTTTGGAGTCAATTAGGAAAAAATTGCATCAAAGTGCCTTGCATTCCTCTATAATGAAGGATGAGGGCAAATAATTAAAAAACATGTCTATAGATAATACCTCCAAAAGATATGTCTGATTTTGTTTACTCCGTAGAAAATTATTATTTTGATAATAAACTAATAATAATAATCTGAGGACTTTATGTATAGACATCACGATATTAATGAAATAATAACCCCACCTTTGTTAATCGACTTACAAATTTATTTTTCCACTTTCATCCAATATATCTGTATAAATTTATAATTGTATGGATATATATACTTTATTAAAGCGTTTTGTTTTGTTTTTCTTTTAGTGGGTTTGGTACTGTCGGAATAGTCATTCACCATCTGCGAGCGGAACTCTCCAAACACAGGAGATGGATATATTCGCCGAACGTTTGCTGGAGAGATCAGCTGCAGGAGATATCCACGAGGTGGCACATCTACTGCAAAGTAAGAAGAGACTTAAGCATTTTAGATTATTTATGAACTTTATTTTTATTTTGATACAAAAATACAGAAGTAAACAACACAGTAAGGTTCGAATTCATTGCATTAGTAAATAGCTTGGTAACTATCATTCTACGGTGGACGCCCTACTTGAGTGTCTATAAATGTTTTCGGTCGCAAAATAAAAGTATAAAAATTGATAAAGAAAACTTGAAAATTACAAGTTTTTCGAAAATTTCCCTTTAAAATCTAACAGATTATATAATTATTATTTAACCAAAAAATTTATTTCGAAATGACAAATTGGTATTTATTATTTTTAATATATCGACTATTATAGAAAGTAGATATATTTTTATGAATTCGGGCAATGATTTACAGGCGAAAAAAAGAATAACGTATACGCCAACCATCGGAAGATTAGTGCACCTGCTATCATAAAGCATTTTCTCAGTCATCGTAACTGCCCATTTAGGTACCTCCACTAATTCGCTATACGTAAGATTTAAAATGAATTTTTTTTAATTGAAAAAGCTTTCTTGAAGCTTACATTTTAGCTATAAATGAAAGCTAAAGGATTTAAAATTTACTATTTCCAGTAAGCAAAATATTAATTCTCAGTTTTAAAAATCTTGCAAAAATAAAATATATATTTCTGAAATGGTATTTGATGAAAATTAGCAAATTTAAAATTAAATTAATCTGATTTGAAAGAAATATTACTTACTTATAGCATAAAATGTTGTATACAAACATTTCTTAACTACGGGGTCTGTTTTTTCTGACGTGTTAAACAATTTATTGATACCCAATTGACAGCCGAACGTGTTCATAGTTAAGTATGGTGGGGCAGACGATAAAATTTGAGAGTTTTTTCGTTGTAAATGAAAGGAGGGACAACCCTTAAAACACGTAATAGATAGATTTATTGATTTGTATATCCAGGCTTCAGAAATTCTGCACGTAATCACACATACAAAAACAAATCGAAATTCGTTTAAAAATATTCGGGGCCGTAAGATTGTAATAAGCTTTACAATATATGATTAGTAAGTAAGTATAGTTTTGCTTCATAACGTTATTTTCTAAAAATTATCACATTGAAAATGAATTTTTAATTTTAAAAACTTTATAAATTATTCAATTTAAAATTGTAAAAAGATAAAAACAAATTTTATAAAAATTCATTTTTCATCGAATTTTTTTTTCTTCAGATAATATTATCTTTAACAAATATTATTCGTAAAAGCAATTAAAGGCTTTTCGAATTAAATAATGTCTTAATTTTATTGGGTTTTTTTTTTTATTTTTCGCTTCAGGACAGATTTTTGTAAGACCGGGGTCCGATTTTACAAAAAAATTCTGTTATTTAAATTCTTCAAAGAATTCTGCTTTTAACTAATATAGTCACTAGAAATTATCAGGTTGTATATCTTAAGTTTTCATAAAAGGGGCTGAAACACAGGTAAAAAAAAAATATATTTTTACCAAGATTTTCTAATAAAAAATAATCAAAACAATTCCATTCATTTGTGAATAAGTCCTGAAAATTTAATTAAAATTTGACGATTATTTGATTTTTGCAAGAATTTCAAAATTAATGTTTGTCACTGAAAAAAAGAGGCCAAAATTTACTATGCTAAAAGTTAGTAAAAACATATTTCATTAAAAAAATGAAGCTTTTATTTATTTTTGCATCGAAAGTTAAGAAAGCGAATCAAGAAGGAAAAGTCGGCAACGCAAAACGAATTAAAAAAGTGAACCCATAATTTTAACTCAAGTTCTATGATTCCACAGAATAAGAGCCACTCAAGAAATTCACATATTGAAATATCTAAGGTTGACTTCAGGAAAATGTGTTTACGTGTATTATTTACATGTCTGAGCTTGTATAACAGTTATCAGTCTAGAAAACGATTTTTGTTGATACTATTCGTTTTCCTCTTGCTAAAATGCCTCTGAGAAAGGCACGAACCCGCAGACCATTGCATTTCGTCACATCAAGTATGTCTTGTTACTGGTGTGCCACAATGATTGAGGGAGAAAAGTGGGCTATGTTCTGTCATAACTATCTTACTATCATGGCATTATTAACAACGAGAAGCTTTCACACCCACTGCTAAACATATCAGAGGCCACATGCGCATCAATATGTCTGTATGTATTTGTGTGTATATATGACAGAAAGAGAGTTAGAGAGACAGAGATTAATGTACCCTAAAGTGTGCAAATTTGAAATGACTGAAAATCTCTACAATCTCTGTGGCATCTCTCATGTAAAAATATAAATACATAATCCAGCTTATGTACATGTATGTAACTATCTTTCATGTTCTAAATGCTTTGCTCTTATCAACTGTGGCCACTTGCTTTCTATCGCTCTGTTACATGCGCATTTTACGATTCATTCATATGTACATCCATTTACTGTCAAGTTGTAAACGCTGTTATTATGTATTTCTGAGGAACAATAACAAGAAATAAACAAGAAGTACAATAATTTTAATGCAATGCAAAATCATCTTAAGAGATAGTAACATCAAGTCTCTTCAAAGCTGTGATTTAACTCTTGATTTTTTGTCTCTAATACACTCAGTGTTTTTGCAAGGATTTTTGAGATAGTTCCTTGTGCTCAATGGTTATGGAAACGAACTTCTATAAACCATAGTTTTCGCAACGTTATTGCAAAATCTTGATAGAATTTTATCTTTTAATTCTCATTCAATGTCCATCGGTGACCTGTTATGATGTCTGCATCACATATTGGACGCCATTTCCTTTCTTTGTTTACAAGAACTCGGCCTGGATCGTCTGTGGGCGCAGCGTTCCATATCTACAGCCTTCTATTCACTTGAGCAAATAGAATGATGAGAGAATACAAGTGAAACTTACGTTTCTTCGGTTTGTGAAATTGTAATGAGTACTGGGAGTGCTTATTCTTCTTAAGTGGTCAGTGAAGAAATTTCATAAAAAGGACACTTACACAACATAGACATAAAAAAGAAAGGATGAAGAAAAAGAAAAGAAAATGATTTGTGGGAGTGCAATAATGTCTTTGGCTTGAGAGTAAGTTCCTGTTGGGTCACACGTCATCACTTGTTTACTCGTTCCGCAATCTACTTTTTACACTTGTTTCAAAGTAGCTTTGTTAAAGGAAGTCATTGGATTGCTTGTCGTTTGATAGCTGCATCATTCTCTTCAACTTCCGTCTCTTCTTTTCCGACAGCAATCCGACGCTTTGTTTTGCGTCCAAATTATTCTCCACATTTTGCTTTTTTGTATTTACATTTTTACATGGTTTCTTCGTCATTTTCTCTTCTTATTATAAGTACTTTTATTATGGCGCCCAGTCTCTCTCTCTCTCTCTTTCCTATGTTTTGTCATTCCGTCGTCCCACCAAGTTTTTCTCTCTCACTCTTTCTATCTCACTCACACACACACACACACACACACACACACACACACACACACACACACACACACACACACACACACACACACACACACACACACACACATATGTTGTGTATGATACACCTAATTTACATAAGCGGACTACCGACCATATAAATATGGGTTGGTACCGGAAGACGGGGAAGATAGTAGAGATTAAGAAATTGAATCCAGAGACTGCCCGACTGCGATTTAGTCAACCCATTATGCAGGAACAGTCTTCCCAAGAATATACCAAACTAACTGTAAATATTGTGTACCTATTCTTTGTTTCAATACATTTTGTTAACGTACATTTTGTGTTGTATTATTCCATGCTTATTTAAGCTTCAACAACATATATATATATAATTTTTACATTTTTATTCAATGAAAAGGAAGGCATCTTTCCTGTGCTTTTCCTCCTTGTTTTCTCATCCAGTCTATTGTTCATGGCTTTGTAACCACTTTTCAATTGTCTCGTAAAAAATCGCTCTCTTATATATATATACTTTGGATACTGTTGAAATCTATTCAATATATTTGAACGGACTTTCAGCAATTTCATTATCACGCTTTGTATTTTTTGTACAGGCTGAAGAGCTAATTCATGCTATATGAAACAATGTCAATCATAAAATCTTATTTTTATAAATCTTCAATTTTCTGTATAATTTTGTGGTTCGAAGACAGAAACAAATGCGAAATTTCGGTTTTTTGAAGGAAGCTTTATCTTTATTGCAGCATCCATTCTTCTTTTATTACTTTATTTTTATTCTTTCCCTTTTAATTTTTATTCAGCAGTATTTTCTTTTTTTTGTTCAGTCTTTGATACGCCTCAACCTTAAACGAAGCTATAAATGCAAGGCATCCATTCCAATAGTTATAGTCTGATTGATTAGGTTGTTAACAATTATTCCACAACGCGATGTTTAATCAGTATCAATAACTAATTTTTCTGTCTCCTTTGTTATATCTTGATCGATGTGATAATTGTAAGATTAGAGTTGAGATTCAATGTAATTATCTCTTTCGGGAAATTTAATAAGTTTATTTGAACTGAGAGAAAATTGATACTTGCGCTTGAGTAGCATTATCTGGATGCATATTTGTCATCTCGAGCCAACCGTTTTTTTTTTTTTTTGTATAATAAACAAGAAAACTCATAAAATAAGTTTCTATAATCGCGATATTCTTCGTTTATTATTTTATAAGTTTTCGCCAAAAAAAAAGTGTAAAATCTTTAAATTTTCGTATAGATTATTGTAATATTTTATTGCTATTTTTTATCAGACTTCATGACAGGTTAATTTTCATTATTGTTTATTTTTAACTGCTATTTAAATAATGACAAACTCGGTTACTTTATATAATTTTCATACTGCACAGGTCATTCGTTGATTTAATCTTCACTAGTGACGGTTAAGACCTTTTACCAGTCAAAACTAACCTTAATAAATAGCTATTTATGATTTTATAAAATGATGTGTCAGAAATTAGTGACAGCAGTACACTGTATGATTAAGCTCCATTGTTAGAGCCTGGAGAGTGCTCTTTGAACTGGCAAATCAACGACATTTGAAAACTACGGATCCCTATGTCGTCGGTGTATGTACAATAATGTTAACTAGCTATTGAAAGGGAACATTGCACCAAATCATATCCCAACTAAATAATGGTCTTAACTTTTCAAACAACACATCGTATAGCATTCACTGTATTATATGCGCGAAGTTTTCAAACAAAAAGGGTACTATTATTGGTACAGAATAGCTACCATTGGACGGAAGAAGGCTCGTGCCGTGTTGCCTGGTCAGACGGTCGAGTACTTGGAAGAGACTGCTTGAAGCTATTTATCCAGCCTCTCTCTTGTTTCTGTAAAATAGCAAAACCTCCCCATCGTAGTCACGTGGCACGAAACTTACTTCAAAGCAGTCATTTGACCTTCGCACTCTCTAGACTTAAATCCTGCTAAACGTGTGTGGGTCATGTTACAGATATCACTAATTTCCCCGCAAACACATCCATCAAGCACAAGTTAGTTATAGGCACTTCTGCAGCGTGTATGGATATATATATTACGGCGCTACGACTTTACTTCGTAGACTTCCTACAACGTCGCATATCCGGTATTATTCAAAGCCATTTCAAAATGCTACTCTATGCACTTAACACACCACGATTCTACTACATTTGCCCACCTTCCGCAAAAAGTCCGATGGAGAAATCCTCTCTGTCTGTCTTCTCTTTTCTCTGCCTTCCCCCCTCTCTCTCCCTCTCTCTCTCTCAACATTGATCTTAAGCTCAGGAGATAAAGACAAATCTTCACGAACTTCTCTTTTCGCGTTACCGAAATCGCTAATAGCATAGCGTGTAATAAACAGAAACACAGCGTTTCTGCATAACAAGAAACAGCCTCAGGTTGCTGCAAGCAGAACTGACTTCCAATGCAAAACAAAATTATCCCTGGAACATACGAAGCATGTAGGCTTCACTAAACATGTACAAAGAGTGTAGAGTCACACACTGAAAAGAGTGTTTGAGAGACTCTCCATATCACCGCAAAAGAATCTTTTCAAGGAAACTGCCAAGATTCTTTTTGCCAACTCACAGTTCGCCTCGAATCATCAGCCAGATGAGAAAGACCTCATCATTATTACAGAATTCCAACCTGGACGAGCAAGGCTATACGGAGCGATTTTCACTCTCGCTATATCTTGATCAGAACTTCACCCACAACCCTCTTTACTTCATATATATATATATATATATATATGTGTGTGTGTGTGTGTGTGTGTGTGTGTGTGTGTGTGTGTGTGTGTGTGTGTGTGTGTGTGCGCGCGCGCTTAAATAATTTATATTTATGAGGATGTATGTTCGAATCGGAAGTAGTGCATTTGCACATATAAATAGTAGACATATGATCTGAATAATGCTTGACGCGCAAGACTAATAGTCACTATGCCGTGTAGATCTATGTCTCTCTCTCTTTCTATGGAAAAACTTACGCCAGTAATAAGTGCATAGAAAAAAGATGGAGAATATAAGCAGTCATTTGCTGATACTCCCTGAAATGTGGACGGACGTGCTTGTATACAAAACTCTGGAGTCAGGATACTGACGGTAACATCAATCAGCTGACAAACTTTTACTTATATATATATATATATATATATATACACGTTTCATTAAATAATATAGACAAGTGTTGTCTATTTATTTTATGTAAAATTTTTTCGTATCTTCTGATAAGTTTGGTAACATTATCATTAACCGAAAAAAGAAATTCACAATATTTATCCATTATTTTTTAATAAAATCTAAGCTTTCGGCTTACTCAAGCCATTATCAAAGATGTAATTACAAACATATCAAACAATATACGATCCTAGCAAAAAAATTAAATTAATCATATACTATCTCTACAAATATTCTTAAATGTCTATAATTTCTATAATTGGTAACAGAAGCCATTGGTTTATACCAACGGCTTTCCTTATTTCATTTTACAATTCACTCTCGTGTAGTCATGTGTGATGTCATGAGATGCGGTGCGATTTTCGCTTCTAGCGTCTTATATGCGCGTGTTCATCGTTGCTTAGTGATCCACTATGTAAACAAAACAATGACAGACTATCATCACTGTCGTGTCCGTATATTGTTTGATATGTTTGTAATTACATCTTTGATAATGGCTTGAGTAAGCCGAAAGCTTAGATTTTATTAAAAAATAATGGATAAATATTGTGAATTTCTTTTTTCGGGTAATGATAATGTTACCAAACTTATCAGAAGATACGAAATTTTTTTTATATAAAATAAATAGACAACACTTGTCTATATTATTTAATGAAACGTGTATAAATGAAAATATGCTGCCTAAATAATATACAATATATTTATATATATATATATATATATATATATATATATATATATATATATATATATAATTTTGCGCAGTTTTCAAGCTATGACTTGCGGCACTAACTTGCTACGATCGCATCAGGCTTCTTACTGTATAATAAAAATCCTGGCCTTTACTTGAACTTTAACCTATCATTTCTGACCACAAGCTATTTTTTACTGTTGAGATTTCTTAAAAAACTTTTAGAAAATAACACGGAAGTCCTGAAGAGATTATCATTTTAAGAGATATAAAAATTTTATGTGCTTTTATATATAACGAAGACGACATTTAGTATAAGTGAGGCACAGTCTGAACAAAATAACGGTTCTTCAAAACTTTTGTATTGGTTGGTGAAATTTGTCGCAATTCGGTATTTATAAATTTTCTTCTGCTTTTTCATCTGATTCAGATTGCATTCTATTTTTTTTTTAGCTGGAGTGACAGCAGATGTTCAAAATGAACACGGCTGGACTGCCCTGATGTTTGCTGCCAAAAATGGACATAGTCAAATCATTGACATGCTGCTTGAAAAGGGGTAAGCATTTCCATATAGACATCTTCTTACTAGCTCAGTAAACACCAATGAAAAGAGAAAATATATATTTTGATAACATTTTGTGCTCAAATAATTTTTATGAAAATATCCATTTAATTTGATGATTTGTCTAGAAAAACATTTATTCAGTGATAAAATAACGATTGAAAACTTTTTCTCAGAATTGTTTTCCCTTCAGTAATTAACATTTTTGGCTGTCAAGAATGATTGAAAACTCAATGTTATACTCAATTATTTTTTACGCCTTAATTATATGCAATATGGAAATTCCAGATAAAAACCGAAATTTGTTGCTAACAAGTATCTAATTTCTCCTAAAGTCTGTTTTTAGGGATTTCTAATGGCTATTGCTTAGAAATTATATCATTTATACAATATCAGATTTGGAATATTTTTGAGCCATCAACGATGATCGATCATATTATAAATGTTTAACAAAACCAGCACATGAAAGATGGTAAAAATACGAACGTCCCAAAATTTATAATTGACTTTATATTTAAAGAAATGCTAATTTTTTATTTTAGATATTTGTACTAATCTTGAAGTTTTTACATGCACACAAATAATATGACTACAAAGGATAGAGAATGTTATTGGTTTTTGACACTGTTGACAATTATGACCATTTATAACAGAGTTATTATTTTGTAGTATACGACCAATTCTAACAGTGCTGAGGGATTGAAGCAGGACGAATACATTCTTAGTCACTTAATCTTTGGTCTGCTCAATAGGAAGTGCCATACATCTTTCTAATCTCGACTGGCCTTTGCCTGCAGTTCATTTTATTACGAGATATGTTACTAATATGAAACAGCTGTATGATCAGAAAACCTAGGAAGAAGTAGCCAACCATTTATGGTACAAAATAGAACGCTATCTTTGCTGTAAGTTGTACACCATAGTTCTCAAAACCAACTAATACCTAATTAGTTTGCTGTTAATGCCTATATAGCAGGGTAAAGGTTATCTGAGGAATGGGGTAAAATTTCTGGCATCCGTTCTCAGAGTATCCAGTTAGAAATAGGTTCCATTGTTTAGAAATGTGATAAGCTCCTTTAACAAAGGTTATCTCAATAAGGTATGAATTGTTTTTGCATCCTCTGCTTGAAGTCATTGTCTGGGTATTAAGGTGTAAAAATAAAGCAAAGTGTGAAAACAGCATTGTATTTAGATACGAAGTAAAAGAAGACTTTTTACTACATATCAACTAAATTCAATAAACTCATATAAAACACCAAACCTATCTTAATCGTGAATTTTTTGTATGATCTATAGATCATACAAAAAATTCACGATGGGCACACCACTGATAAGACTATAGACAGTTTAATTATGAATAGTGTACATTGGTATTCAATAGTTTGAATACAGATGTGAACGGAGATATTTATACACATTGGTAACTACTTATAAAAATGATCAGGTTATGGTAAAATCCATTTTTATAGAGCCATCATTCATCGTTGAAATATCACATTACTTTTTATTAATAAACTTGAGTTGATTACAATTTTAGATTTTCAATTTATAATCTGAAAATCGTGAATTCACTCGATAAAAAAATGAGGTAAAATGAAAACTTTTGCCAAAATTAAACATTTTGGTACAGAGGAAACACTAACTAATATGAAAAAAAAATTGACATCATATTTGGATTGGGTGTCTTCAAATTAGTCAAGAAAGAGTGTTTCCATCTTTGCACCAAAATAAGTGTTGGCCAATGCTATTTTAAAGTTTCTATTTTCAAAATGCTTTCTCAATCTGAACATGGGGTTAACCCTGTGTATAAGTTGTCATATTTCCGTTTTTTGTAATTTAGAGATTACTTATTTTGAAAATTTTTCTGGCGTAAATGACTGACAATTGTTTTAAAGATTTTCGTATATTTTTAACTCAATGGTATATTATTTTTGGAAACGTGATCAGCATTTCCTACATCAACCACTCTCAATTTAGATTTTTGAGGGATAAATTCTCGGATAGCAAACGAAATGCTACATCACAGCAAAACTTCCAAAGTAATCAGGCGACCGGGAAGCTTTACAAATTCATTGAAATGAATTATCACGAAGTAAGCAAATTGGTTGGATATATTTTGTAGATTTTTTTTTTTTTTTTTTTGCTATTTAATCACTTCAAAAATATATATTCTTTATTTCTTTTTTAAATCCGACCTGTACCAGCCAGTTCTGTTTTAGACATAAACACATATATTTTCGGTTATCTGCAACGATTGTCTTGGTAAAATTCTTTCTTCTTGTTAGTCTTGGTGCCCATTGTATTTTCCTTATCGTAATTAATCAGGAATCAGTTATTAAATTGACATTTTCAAATCTGTATGAAAATGCTCTTGATAAAGTTGCGTGAAAAGAATTCCCAAGTGAGTTGACTGAGGTCATAAAATTCACAGAAGATTCTATTTACATTCCAATTGTAATGGGTTATTTTTATCTCTTTTAATAGGGTTTCTGTGTCGGATTTATTTCGACTACTTAGGGGTGACCTATCTTAAGAAGTATTTATGGATTTCTTTCCACGGCTTAGGCCAGATCCACATACCAACTTTATCGGCAGCATCTGAACAAATATTTACTGAAGAAATAACTAAGCATCTTAATGATATAAGCATTTGTACGAGTGGGTGCTGAAAAGTTATCGACCCAACCCACTTCCTACAATCTGGCCAAATAACTCAACATTAAGTTTTATATAAGGTGGAGACTATAATATCATAACACCTCTTCAAACGTTTTTTTGAATGTGGTGTAGAAAGTATGCCACTAAACAGAATCTTTAAATTTTACAAATCTCTTTATCTTTTTAAATATATTCTCTTTGCATCTTTTATATAAATGCTCTACATCACCGATGAATATCTGAAAACGAATTGAATTACTTTCATTAATAATTTATTTATATTTAACTCAATCATAAAACAATGAACATCATATGCTTCTTTTAAGTACGTTTTCTCTTCTTTTTTTTTAATATAAACCTTTTCAGGAGACAGTGAAGTCATCGGGCCAAAAATAGATCAATTTTGATACAAAGACTACAACACAATGGGAGCAAAACGAGTGGTTTCATTGTCAATATAGATGGTTGCATCTTCAATACAAACTCTAATGCTTATCTGTGGTCAAGTTTGACTCTTGAACGAATACTTTCATATCTGTTCACTGTCCGCTTAATAAATGCTCTTTTATACAAATTTCTAAATTTACGTTGACGTGACAGCAATTAAATCGATATAGGCAGCTAAATATGGCCATGCATAATTTTACTTTGTGCATTAGCATTGGAAAGAAATGCCATTTAAGTGAAGTTGAATGTAGTATGATCGTTGGTACGAAACTGATGATCTACTCAGATTTTCAAGCACAATCATCCCTAATATTTATAAGGAATGGTTAGTGTTGAAACTTGACTAATGCATGGAATAATAATGCAACACAAAATGTACTTAGAAAAAAATGTATTGAAACAAGAAAGTGTACACAATATTTACATATAGTCTTTTGTATATTCCTGGTAAGACCGTTCCTGGAGAATGTGTTGACTGAGTCGCAGTCGGGCAGAGTCTCTGGTTGAATCTCTTGATTCCACTCCTCTCTTCCCGGTACCAACCATATTTATATGGTCGGTACTCCACTATGCAAATTAGGTGGATCCTACCACAACAGTTAGAAAAAGAAATAAAAATAGTAAATCGCAATTATGCGTGCGGAAATCCCTTATTGATAAAAGAAGAATTGTCAAACTGATTCCAGCTGACAGAAAGGCAGCAAAACTAACCTGACCGTTGGTCTCGAAGAGGACCTCTAAATCTGTGGACTGGGACTGGGGCAGGAAATAGCTGGTAAACTCTAATGCCTCAAAAAGAAAACTGCTCTCCCATTAGAATGTCTGATACTCAACTCCACGAGAGCGCCTTTCTGCGCCTGCTTGGTCTCACATTGTCCGCTGATCTAAGATGGAACAAATACATTGAATCAATAGCTTCATCTACCGCAAGGAAAGATGGTTCTCTGTGTCGCGCCAGAAAGTTTTTCTCGCCTGAGCTCATCCTTCAAATCTATAAATCAACCCTTTGCACTTTCATGGAATACTGTTGCTATATATGGTCTGAAGCCCCCGCTGTTTGTCTCAAGGTCTTCAGCAAAATCCAGATAAGGAAATACAATGTGGTTGGTCCTTGTCTGGTATCTCGCCTACAGTCACTTTCTCACAGACGTGCCGGTACTTTCATGGTAACTGCTCCAACGAGCTATTTTCGCTGATTCCCAAACTGCAAGAATTTAAACGTGTTACTGGGTTGGCATCTCTGTCCCACACTTCCATTGTCGAGACTGTTAAACATAGCCGTCTCTTCTACTCTAATAGCTTCATGTCTCGGATTTCCCATCTGTGGAACTCCCTTCGTCATACTTGCTTCCCTGACAGTTATAGTCTTCAAATATTCAAATATAATATCAATCAACATTTTCTGATGCCTTCATCTAATTCCCCGTCCTTCTCTTTATCTTTTCCTCAATCACGTTTCTTTACTCTTGCCCCCAACCTCTATAACCTCTTTCGTGCTAGTGACACTCCCGCCTTGCTTGGGGTGAAATGATTAATAAAAGCTCAAATAACTACTTTACACTGAGGTATACAGAAGAGTAACTATGAACGCACAATACATATAACCTTGAAGTAAATAGTCTACAGCCTTAGAAATTATGGCGGGTTCCACTCTCGTCAGATAAGAACAATAATTTGGGGCTACAATTCGCTAAGGATCACAAAAAGTGGATAATAAAAGATTGGCTGCTCTAATGAGTCTCAATTTCTGCTGCAACACATTTGGATGATAAGTCTAGAATTTGGCGTAAACAATATGAAAATATACACCAATCCCGCCTTGTATCAGTAATTAAGGATTCTGACGGTGATTTAATTGTGTGGGGAATTTTTCTTGATATACATTGTGACACTTGTCACCAATAAAAGATCGTTTAACTACTGCAGCCTATCTAATTATTGTGGTGAACACTTACCTCAGTTTATAATTAAAATCATCAGGTGGCTACTTCCTGCAGGACAATGCAACATATCACGAATCAGAAATAGGACCAGATAGCTTCCTAGAACACAGCAATGGGATATATGTGTTAAAGTGGCTCCTACTGTTACGGGATCTGAATACCATAGAGCATTGGGATGTTTTTTAACTAATGTTCACCTTGTATAAGGCCCAAGAACAATCCAGGTAGCTTGGTTGGTTGCATATCCGCAATTCGAATTACTCTTTCCATGACTTCACGATGTCAAACCTGAACTTTTGTTCCTGTCTGAAACTGGTATCGGTCTATCTAACCCAGTGTAGGAACTCGCAATTCCGGACTGCTCATCCCTAACAGTGGAACATGACCTGTACTACGAAATCGACGCCTACATAAAATACAGCAAAGATTCCCAAAAGGAGGACCCTAATTTCCTGTTCATGTGGCCCTTTTTTACAGTACCCATTTCATCTTCACTCTTTAATGACTGGATGATAGAACTGTAATATTCGACAAAATAGCTGAGAAAAATGATGATAGTATCTCTCAGCATACTTCAGCTAGCATTCATATTTGTAGCGACTTCAATATTCACCACAAAAAGTGATTAACCCACACTAAGAAAAGCAACGAATGAGGCAGATACTTTCGACATTTCTTCATTGCTTACGATCTGACACAAATTGTTGATATCGACTCGTGTTCCCGATATAACAGGACACCACTCAAACCTCTGAGATATCTTCACATCTCGTCTCGTCCTGAAAAAATTCTCCGCTATAGTGTTACCACCTCTGAGCACTTCAGACCATTCACTGGTCACTATTGAAGTTGATGCAAAACCAAATGCGTCCCCTAATGCGGACGATCTTTCGGTACTCCAAAGCTGACTGGGATAGATTCAGATCTTATATGGCGGAAGATCCTCTCAGCATTCTTCAAATATAGGGTCTTCAGATCTGTGCTGCATCTATAAAACGGTCGGCAGGGATTGTTTCCAAGCTGGTTAGGACTGCTGCCAATCAAGTGATGATTAATCTGCTTTCCGCATCGTTCCTTCATCTGCTTCTGTCCTACGTTGTGTTCCTTGATCACGGAGCAGTAAAGTTCGAATTTTGTCCGTACTTGAGAGCTGGGTCGAACCGCGGTGGGTCCGTGCTACAAAAGGACAAGAATGCTTCCGCTGGCGAAAATAAAAATAGCATAACAAAATAATGAAGAATGTCACTGGGTTAATTTTCAATTCTTATATATATATATATATATATATATATATATATATATACCGAAATTAACCCTTCCAGTTAAACTCTCTATCGTGACACTTTGTATTTTTCTTCTAAAACTTGGAGCGAGTTCAATCAACAAAGAAAGAGGTCGGTCGGGAATTTTCTCAGTAGCAGGTCACGTGCGGTTCAACAGCTCCTTCGTCCGCTGCTATTTCATCTCTTCTATGTCTCTTGTCGTGTCTCGCTCTAACTCTGGTTCGCTTAAGTGCTCTGTTTATATGTATTTCGCCCGACTTCTACCGCACCTTAGGACTCATCCATATTCTTATCAATTATTTTCTCCAATTTTGGAAAAACGGCATTGATCTTCAAACAGAACTGTCAGTTATTTTAAAATACATTCTTCGGCAACAAACTTTGTTTGTCATTCCTTTCTATATCCTAACGACAATCGGCTCGCAATCGGTTGCATAATCAAAACAATAATATTTCCGATAACACACTTTGAGTATATAAATTATTTTCTATGTCCTTGACGTCAAAGAATCTTCTTTGTTGTCGAATTTTCAATCTGACCGATTAAAAACTTTGCCCACTTTGTATGTTTACAAAACCATATTTCAGATTGTTTACATTATCGTCGGCCGCAAAGCAATTGACAGTCATCGTTCTCAAATCATATTTTGGACTCAATATTCCATTTTGCGTTTCTGTTTATCAGAAAGGAAATATCCCACATCAGGCAGGGTAGATCACCGTCTAAAAAATATACTTATGTTCATTAAACCATCTTATCTGACGATCAGAACAGGATGAAGGTTAGGGTATAAAAAAAATATGTTAATCTTTTACAAAAACAACCGCCAGTGAACAATAGAGATGAGTGACAGAGATATGGCGATACAATATATTCGTTGCAAAGCCTCAGCAAAGCATTTGGTACCATCATTCTTGTGATGCACTGGAAACAACTTTCCACAATTGGGGTACCACTTAAGTTTCTTTCAGTCTTGCAGTAACTTTATTACAGAATACACACTTGTGTTCCTGTCGGGACCCTCCAGAGTTTATATTGAACTTTGATATTGTCTACTAATATTTGTCTTATGTTGATAGGTGTACTGGGCCATATCACTCAATGATCCTAACAAACACCCAAGCTTTATCAATTACTATAAACAAACACCTAAAAAACATATAAGATTTTTAATCTACTATATATATATATATATTCACTGGTTTCTTTATAGTATCGGGTGTTCAACCCGATGCTATATAGTAACCGGTCATTAAGAACCGCCTCTTGGGCTGAAGGCAACAATGTTTTGGAAGCAGTCTTCCGAAATTTGAGTTCATGCTGTTATGGCATGTTGCAATTCTTTTAACTTGTTTGACAGGCACATCCATAATTCGAATTCCCCTTTCCGCCATTTTCCATAGGTGTAATATAAGATTGAGATGTGGTGATACTGTAAGCTAATTTAGCGCATAAGACTCATTGCTCTCAACCATGAACCAATCTGATACTATTTTGGATTTGAGAACGGTGCGTTGTCTGACCGGAAATGTCTACCAGAGGATGGGTACACCGTAGTTATAAACGGAGTCACGTGGTCAGCCACAATACCTAGGTAGGCTGCGGCATTTAAAATAACTTTTATTGGTAGCAAGGGCCCCAGTATATGCCAAGAAAAGATTCCATAATATTACACCATTATCAGCATCCTGAATAATTGATACGAGACAGGATGAATCCAGACTCATGTTGTTTCAAATGTTCCTGGCCCTATCAACCGAATTTCACAGCAAAAATCGAGAGCAGGCAAAGAAATCAGAACAGGCAAATGTTTCCAGTTTTCTACTGACCAAATTGTAGCCTCAGTATTTACCAGGCAAGAATGTCTTTCAGCGTGGTATTCTGCTGCTGTAGCCTATCTGTGTCAATGTTCGACGTGTTGTGCGTTCAAAAATGATATTCTGTATGCCTCCGTTGTCAAGAGTGGTTATTGCTGTTGCTTTTATGTCAGCTTGAACCAGTCTGGCAATTCTTCTCAGACTTCTTTCATGAGGTTTTTTCACTCACAGAATTGCCGCTCGTTGTATTTTCCCATTTCTTGCTATCCTATGTAAAGCTTAGAAATGCGTAAATATTCAAGTAAAACTACAATTTTTAATACTCAAGCCCGCATGTTTGTCGACAACGACCATAGTCACTTCGAATAATAATACATGAATTGAAATTTAAGATTACTATCTAGTTAAAAATTATATAAAAGAGGAGCTCATATTATATTCCTCAAGTAATTTTTACAGATATGTCCACCACAGAAAAAATTGGATAAAATTCCGGTTGTTAATCTATCAACACCTAATCAAAACACATAGTGTGTTAATAAATGCATTTCTGCGATGTTTTAAACTAAAAGTAAGTAATATGTTTAAAATCAGATGAATTAAACTTTAGATAAGCTAATACTGCTCAAATAAAGTCTCAAAAATTAATATTCTATTTTTGAACGAAAAAGTAAATTACACTGTGCTAAATGGCTAAAATCGGCGATTTTTAGCGATTTATAAATAAAATCTCCTTTCAGTTAATTTGAATTAGTTTTGAAATACAGCAAAGTATTTTGCTTATTGTAAATATTAAATTTAATCTATTAGCTTGAAATTAAACCTAAAATAAAAGATTCAACAAAGTTTTTTTCATTTTAAAAATCCATTTTAAATCTTAGGTATCGCGTTTCTTTGGAGGTACCCCCCATATATATATATATATATATATATATATATTCACAAAGGCTTAAGAGAAATTATGAGAATATTCCTGTTCTTAAAGAAGAAAAATATGCCTACCCAACAACATTTCATCCCTTTTTCCTATTCTTTTTTGGGTGTGTGGGTCATATAATTGATATCGGCCCGGAATGCGACATCTATTAGCTTGAAATTAAAACTAAAATAAAAGCTTCAAGAAAGATTTAACATTTTTAAAACTTCATTTTAAACCGTAGGTATGCTGTTTCTTTAGAGGTGCTATATATATATATATATATATATATATATATATATATATATATATATATATATATATATATATATAAAATATATATTTTTAATTATGTTATACTTATGGGATAAAGTGCTCAACACCTGGGATAGGGCGTATGTAAATATAAAAGTGGACATTAAGGTCAACACAATGCGACGATTGCATATATGCATGAAACAGCATGAAACTCTCTTACGGATGGGTGG
Organism: Acanthosepion pharaonis; assembly: GCA_903632075.3. NCBI lineage: Eukaryota > Metazoa > Mollusca > Cephalopoda > Sepiida > Sepiidae > Acanthosepion > Acanthosepion pharaonis. The sequence continues at coordinate 201,819 of CAHIKZ030001256.1, forward strand.
TGTAATTGATATCGGCATGTTATGAATACATCTCTTCCCATAGCTTTTGGTTAAATCGTAGGATTTGTATCTGGGAATATCATTGCTATTCTAAAAATTTGACCAAATGCCCAAACATGAATATATATATATATATATATATATATATATATATATATATATATATATATATATAATATGTGAAAATATATAGAAAATAGGAAGGAACTGGTTAGGTAAATAGTCCAAAGTTCCTTAGTATTTTAGTTATTATTTTTAAAAAATAGTGCTCGATACAAAAGTAGAGCATAAATATAATTATTTATTTAAAAATATGATTCCAAATCGCTACATAAGAGGTCTCATGTTTCAAAACAAGAGCCGAAAACTTCAATATAATCCTTTAAATTAAATTGAGTTGAAATTAAAAAGGGCTCCGTTCCATCTTCAAGCGAAATTTTTGTTGGAATAACGTATATCTGAAATTTACTTGTTTTAAAAATTGAAATCAAAATCACCATGGTAACAGCTAGGGCGAATTGTCTAAAATGGGTAGGCGAATGTAGGGTGTTAATGATAAGTACCCTTACAACATTTCTTATCTTATAAATATATTTGCGTCCGCTCGTTTGCAAATGAGTAAAGAGTAAACTAAATTATTTCCATAAGTACACGTGTTGTACGAAGGAAATTTAGGTTTTAATAGAGACAAATGATTTGAAAAAAAAATTAAAAAATGGGCGGTGCAAGCAGACCAGTGGGATTTGTGTCTCTGGATTCTGATAACATTAATGCGTAGGCGGGAGGAAGTGTGTGAAGTACGCATACATCACAAGGAGAAAGTCAAATAAAGAGAGGGCCTTTAAATGCGCTGAGCGGATAAGGCAAGGGAGATTCAAGTGAGTGGTGAAAAAGAGAGAAAATCAGGGTCGGGGAAATGAAAATAAAATAAGTGAAACCTTGTACGGGTACGGGGATAGATTAGATATTTATTTTGTCTGGAACAGTGCCAAATGCGAATAGGAAGATTGTATTGCACCAGTCTTTCAAATAGAGATTTACCTACTTTGAAAATAAATATCGGAAATTCTGACCTTTACCGGGACTCAAACTCTGACCACTGTTACAAATATTTCAGCTCATCAGTTAGGTAATTACAATGAATAAAGGATAGAAAAATGAGGTGAGGAAGAAGATATTAACAAGATGAATAAAAAGAAGTAAAAAATTTGAATAGATTTTGTTGGAAGAAATGGTGCAGGTTGAGAAAAATAAGGAAAAGTCTAATAAAAATAAGAAGGAATAAAAGAAAAAGGAAAGTGAAATACAAAAGTAAAATATCGACCGTTGGTTGGTGAACACGACACGAAAAAGATGAAATAACAAATAATTGAGGACAAACTATAAGTTGGCAATGAATTAAAAAGAAAATGAAATCTGTTTGTAAAGAAAAACAGTTTTAGATGCACTTTGGATTTTAAAAGGAGATACAAACTTGTTTATTATTTATATTGGTTTTTCTTCTGTTAGAAAAAAAATGAATGATTTGTTCTTTGCTTTGGGACCTTTTACGTCATTACAAAAAATATTAGTATTTACCAATTTCAAATGAAATAAAAACAAATGAACGCCCAAATTTTGATTAAATCCCTTCATTTTACAACCATATTTTCATTTTGATTTTATATATTATATCTATATTTCAGTTTTATTTTACTACGATAGTTTTTTCTTCCTTTTATTGATCTTGTTCATTTCTTCTTCTTCGCCTTATTTTTTCTATCCTCTGCTCATTGTAATTACCCAACTGAGGAGCACTTCAAGAGGATTAAACTCAATAGCGATGGTTTGCGAGACTTTATAATCACTTTCTATTTTATTCTACTCATACTTGGACGGGAACTGAATTGATACTGTTCAATTAATGAAAATCTTTTAAATAATCACGTGATATTGAAGGCTAAGGAATAATATTAAAGGTTACTGCAGGTATGAAACCTAATATTAACGCCTTTACTGATGAGAACCAATACACAGAAACATATTTTCTTAGAATTCTAATGACTGAAACTTAAAAATATTAACTACTTTAAAGAGTTAGTATAATTAATTCAGTAATAACATTTAAGTTAACGAAATATTAATATGCTAGGTTTTGAAGTAAGAATATTAAATAAGAGAAAATATAGAAAATACAAAATAAGCATTTAGTAAAATTTCTTTTCTGTAACGATTATTAAAATGCAGATATTTTACTACATTCCAATAAAATCTCTTTAATAGGCAAAGAAATACAAATACAATTATTCCTTGTGGTACAGTTAAATTATGACAAAATCCCTAGATATTATGACCAATGCACATTACTAATGTAGAATTCTGTTGTTTATTGTACGGTCAGATCTTTAACAAAATGTGTAAACTAGAAATACTGGTCCCAATACTGCCTACATAGATACATGTATAAATGTATATGTGTGAGTAAAATGTATGAAGTTCAAAATTTGTAGCGAGATATGATTATTTAAAAAATGTTTAAATTTTCATATATATTTATTGACTACTTTTCTTAAACAATTGAAGCTAAAAGTCATGCATTGAGTTTATTGAATTCATTTTAATTGACCTTTATAGCAATAAATTTATTTTAAGAGGTAAATGGATTACGGTTACAGGCTCGGTGCCTACACCAAGGACAGGTTTCCCTGTGGCAGGGACACAAAAAACGAGGACCCTTCTCTCCCTTACATGTGTTTCCGCGTAGCACGTATCCATAGTATCACATTCGTATTTGCCCTGTATCGTTCTCAGGGTGAAAGGTTGGTAATCTTTGATCGAATATCAGAGAGGATTGATAATATCATCACCGTATTTCCCTTGGCCAACTTTCATATATGCAGTAACTTCAATCTTCACCACAAAGAGTGTTTAGTCGATTCTAACAAAACCGATGACGAAGGCAGATATTGCAGAGAATCCTCCATCGCATATAAACTAACCGAGAATATTGAAGAACCCACCCGAATCCTGGATGCGACAGGTCATCAGGCGGAATCATTGGAAGTGTTTTCTCTATTATAAAATCCTTCCTAACAGGTAGATTCCGGAAGGTAATTATCAACGGCCAGTCCTCCAGGGCTCTGGCGGTTACCGCAAGCGTCTCTCAGGGATCACTTCTCGAACCGACCTTCTTTCCGATTTACATAAATGATCTACCTAAGAATATATCCTTTGTTAACGTCTATGCCGATGATACAGCGATATGCGGATACACCTCTAAAAGTCTTGACGATCAGAGATTGGCAGCTGACCTCTCTTCCAATTTAACACTAACTTGGCAGTGGGGAAAAACTGGATGGTCATATTCATTGCCTGTAAAACCAAAGTGGTTACATTCCATCACCGCGGATCAGACCCCGAACTACCGTCAGTGATGATGAACGGATCTCTCCTCGAGAAGGCCCCTTGAGGAGGCCCCTTGCTTCGAGAGGATATTGGGCCTCAAACTCACACCCAATCTCAAGTGGAATTCCCATATACGATCCATCGCTAAAGATGCAGGTAAAATGACCGGTTCTCTGCACCGCTCCGGTAAGTACCCAATTCCTCATGGCATCTTCTACCTTTATAAGAGCCAGATCAGGCCGAAAATAGAATACTGTCTTGATAGAGTTCAAAAGCGTCTCAGAGTCCTTGTGGGAGAATAATTATTTTCCACACTCCAACCTCTCCCTCACAGTCGGGATGTGGCCAGTCTCTCACAGTTCTATCGCTACTACTATGGAAATTGCTCGGACGGATTGCATCTCCTGCTTCCACCAGGTCTGACCTTCACGGCTAGGACCCACCATGCAATTTACATAGTAGCAAATCACCAACATTTCCGCTGTGTCAATATTAGTTCACACAAAGTCAGTCTTTTTACTTCAATTCCTTAGAAATGGTATTTCTCTACACCAACCGTCGTACCACTAAATATTTATTATCACAATAACAGATAAGCAAAGAAAAAAAAGTAGACAGCAATTATTTATCGAAGAAAAAATTTTGCTGAAGTGGCAAAATACAAATGCTGACCAGATTTGTTGATTGTTTTCTACCTTCTTCAATTTGCAAATTAATCTCTGAAGTCACTGCATTCTATAAAAAAACATTATTCACCATCCTACACTTTGGATTACTTAGTAACAAATTGTTGTTTTGACTTTCCACCCTCGGTATCCACTACTGTGATCGTATACCAAATTAGCCTTGTAAGAGGCTTTCAAATACATGAAAACTGCTTCCAAGTTCTGCTGTCAAATACAAAAGTAATTCAAGAACCTCATCAGTAGCTTAAAAATAGGACTATTAAAGCCATTCGTTATATGTTTGTGGTTTAAATTTAACCCGGCATTTTCATTAAATATAAACTTAAAATTTGTTTAATTAACGTACGTCTAACAATACCAAAATTATGTTCACTCACTTCTAGATGATTTCGAACCTTTCGGATAGATTTTGCTTATTTATTGTTGAATGATAAATATTTTAGTGGTAATATTAAAAATTGTGCCACTGAGGTCTTTTCCTGGGTTAAAGCCGACATCTTAGTTTTCATGCCAGTACTAAAATATCAAGTGAAACCTCAATCTTCTTTGTTCACTCCTGCCTGTTCAGTCGCTATAGCCCACAAGAATCACTTCCTCCGGCTATACCAACGTGATAGATTCCTATCATAAGAAACGTCTCTTTGTATCCGCTATACCGTATAGCCTATCACAAGTTTGGTCCTAGAGATTACTAGCAGCTCTGTAAGAGTATTCTGAACAAGAGTAAATCCTCAATCCATCCTCTCTTCAATAAGTTTGAATGATTGTCATTTATTGTTGATAAAACAGAATGCTTTGCTCGGAAATTCTCTTCCAACTCAAGTCTCGACTCTTCCGGAGTATATTTGCTTAACCCACATCAAGAACGGAATCTCTATTAAGTGATGTGCACATAACTCCATCCAACAGTTTCTGCTATAATCTGTACTTATGAGCTGGCTCCTGTTCTCTCCAAACTCTACAATAAATGCCTTGCTGCGTCTTGCTTTTCAGCTTGTCGGAAAGTCCTCCTTTGTACTTCCTGCCTTTAAGAATTATTTTCCTGTTAGTCTTTTACGTTTTTTTTTGGCAAAGTAGTAAAGGCTGTAATCAATCCCGAATTGTTTAAGCATCGCACTTCACGCTTAGTATGGCTTTCGTTTCTCTAGGTTTATCACCGATGTGTTAACGGTTATTGCTGAATTTGTCTGTCATGTTTTAGATAAGAACGGCGAAGTTAGGGCTGTGGCTTCAGATATCTCGAAAGCTTTCGAGAAGGTCTAGCCTGCTGGCCTTATCTACAAAATCAAGGGTTATGGTGTTTCTGAAGGAATATTTGCTTTAATCTAATTCTTAACAAATCGTGTAATAAAAGTTGCTGAACGGATACGCTTCTAGATCAATTCACATTAATATGGCGGGGGTCCCGTAAGGTTCTATTCAGTGCATCTGCGTTCTTATCTTCATTAATAAAATTCCAGATATCATTAGTTCCAAACTAGGTATTTATGCTGATGGCACAGCTATTTATTTCTGTTTGAGTAGTAAATCCGATAGATCCGACAAAATAAAGCTGGTCTCAAAACTTACTTCTAGTCATTGGTTAACTTAGGCAAATAATGGCTTGTAAGTTTTAACGCCTCCAAGATAAAACTCCTAATTTAATAACCATAAGATTTTTTTCTGCCTGCCATCAGCATGGCTGATGCTAATCTCCAGGAGAGCAACATTTTGCGCTTTCTTAATCTCACGTTTTCCACTGACATGAAGTGGAGTGATTATATTGAATCAATTGCTAAGTTGGTTCACTGTGTCGTGTCAGACAATTTTTCTCATCAGAATCCATCTTGCACATTTAATAATCTACCATTCGTCCGTGCATTGAATATTACTACAATATCTGGTCTGGTGCTCCTGCGATTCCGGTTTCTTGCTCCCCTGCCACCTACAATCCTCAAAAAAAGTTGTTATCTTCATCTTCTGTTTTCTTGAAACCTATTCTTTTATTGTCATTTTTCCTCATGAAATTCTTCTTATTCTCTTTCACTCCCAATAACCCCTATAGTCCTAGTGGCATTATCGCGTTGCTTGTGGTGAAATGATTAAAAAACAAGTTTGTATACAAATGTTTTGTCCTATGCTTTCATATAATATCCTATCTGGCTTTAGGAATATTTTACCCGATCGTCAAGTCTCCTTGCTGGTTGATACATATGTAAACTCAACGTGGCAATCTATCCTGTACTTTCTTTTTGCTTTGTTTTTGCTTTGATTGCTCGCCTGACGATTTTTGGATTCTCTCATGGAAAACAACACAGTCAAAACCTCTATTTTCGCTTAATTTTTTCTCTTTTCTTCCTCGTGTTGTCTGACTTAAAAGTAGGACACACACACACACAACACGAACAAAATACAACGTTTCAAATAAAACCCCTTAGAATGAGCACCGACTTTCGAAACTGGAAAATGAATTATGTGTAAAAAAATTGAGACCAGAAAAAAGTATTTCGAAGATAATTTTCTATTCGAGTGAAAAATCCCCACGAGTTTCTTTTGGTTTTATCGTGATTTTAAAATCTTTCAAGGAAGAGAAGAATCTGATAATATTTTTCACCAAAATTAAGGTACAAATTATTCAAAATTAATTTCCCATAAATTGATTTTTTTTTCATTTCGTTAGTATATAAACTTGTAAATCATTTTATGAATATACATTTGTGAATTTTATCATTGAATATAATTTTATTGACAATCGCCAGAAAATTTCGATCTTAGGCTACCCAATGAGAATCAAACTCACTGATCTAAGTTTGATTTGCTGTTACATCATTGATATAAGGTAAATATTTACTGGCACGCACACACACACACACACACACACACACACACACACACACACACACACACACACACACACATATATATATATATATATATATGCACATAAGTGTATGCTGAAATGTTCACGGCTCAAGCCATAAGTTTTTAATGCTTGGTTAGATGTTTGGGAAGTGATCCGTATCGAAAACTAAATCTAACTGTAAACCTACTGAGAAATTTACCCGATGTGGGATTGGAACAGAGTCAAGAAATATAATGAAGAAAGATGATTGTATTTACGTTATTTTTACAAAATTAAACGAACTTGGGCGCTCGCTTTTTGCTTTTACTGTTTACTTATCGTTCAGCTTGAGTTATGTGAGATGTTGAAGTTTGAAGTTTCTCACCTGTCGACCATTCACCTGTCTTCCGTTTCAAAATTCAAACATATTAATTCCCCCACATATATATATATATATATATATATATACATATATATATATATATATATATATATATATATATATATATATATATATATATATATATATATATATATATATATATATATATATATATATATATATATATATATATATATATATATATATATATATATATATATATATATATATATATATATATATATATATATATATATATATATATATATATATATATATATATACATATATATATATATATATATATATATATACATTCATATACATATATATACATATATATATATATACATATATATATATATATATATATATATATATATATATATATATATACATACATATATATATATATATATATATATATATATATATATATATATATATATATATATATATATATATATATATATATACACACACACACACACACACACACACACATATATATATATATATATATATATATATATATATATATATATATATATATATATATATTACAATAAACGAGCAATCAATTTACAAATACATGAATTATTCACACAAAACTAATGCAAAGGTTAATGATTTAAATGGCGAGACATCCATCATCGCAAACAATTCAAATAGTACACAAAAACCTCCAGATCCGTTATGAATGAATTGATCCTTGTTTATATAAATTTCTGCCGTATTAGTTGTTATTTTTACTACAAGCTTTCGTCTGTTCCTACAGACATCTTTAGGTATATAATAGATGTTGTTTATACCAAATATGGTGATGAACAAATTTTTACTGGTAAATTTTACTGTCAAAGTGGCATGAACTATATTGTTCAATAATTACAGTAATGTTAAAGTCGCACATGGATCAGTTATTTAAATCACAATAAACGTGCAATCAATTTACAAATACATGAATTATTCACACAAAACTAACGCAAACACTTTAAAAAATTTAAAAATGAAACTCAGCGTTGCTTTGGCGCGTTCAAAAACCAATAACTCATTTTCAATAGCATTTCGGATACAATAACACATATATTTTCGATGTCCTCTTATTACTAAGAGAAAAAAAACAAGAACAACATCTATTATATACCTGAAGATGTCTGTAGGAACAGACGAAAGCTTGTAGTAAAAATAACAACTAATACGGCAGAAATTTATATAAACAAGGATCAATTCATTCATAACGGATCTGGAGGTTTTTGTGTACTATTTGAATTGTTTGCGATGATGGATGTCTCGCCATTTAAATCATTAACCTTTGCATTAGTTTTGTGTGAATAATTCATGTATATATATATATATATATATATATATATAATAATAAGATAAGAGAAAACATTGAAAAATTCTCGGTACGACTGATATCCTAAAATCTAATCAAATGACAAAAGATTATTTTTTAAATCCCTTTTTAGTCGGTCCGAGAAATTTTCAGAATCTCCTTACACACACACACACGCGCGAGCGCGCGCGCGTTATTTTCATTTGTTCGCTTTAAATTACCGTTACAATCCCATGTTAATACTAATAAATTCAGATATATATGAAGATATTTAATAAGTTTAGTTTGCTAGATCAAATTACTGAGGTTTCCACCAACGGCAGATCTTGCAAGCAATGTCTTGCAGAATAAGCTTGCGCAACATTGCTGTATGATATATGTTCTACTGTATGTAGAAATACAATTGATGAAGTATTATTGAAGCATAATACATGAGAATAGTGTAATCGCTGTTACAGACTAAAAAAGTATACCCCTATCTTGATACAAATGTGCTGCTTATTTGCTTGCGTTGTCCTAAAATCGAAGTTTACTAGTTTGTCAGTGGTCAACAGTTTTTAACAAAATATTGACTTCCTTCTTGAAATAAATTAATTCCTTTTTATCCTTAAACTGCAACTTCCTTCATAATTATCCTAATAAATATCAAAATCTGAAAATATATCAATACTTTTTTCACTTTTTAATCATTAAATATAAATTTGTATTGCGTTTGGTTAATATCAGTGTAAAGAAATAAATGTCTTACAAAATATTTTTCAGTTCCCGAAATCAGGCATTTACTTATATTTGTTCGGCAACGCACGCCAAAGAAAAACTAATATAACAATCACTATCGCCTTCGTAATAAAGTAACAACTTCTGAGCAGCCGTGAACATGTACAAGTCCTGATTGATGTTGGTCCAAAATGTAACACTTTTAAACGTTTCTCTGATAAACCAATGATCCACATGTCGTACATATTTATACACTGGTCAGTCTGATTTCTGATTAATAAATCCTTAATTTATGATATGCAAAATGTACAAATCGACCATAGTTTTCCAAATATAATAACAAAGCACATCAAACATATTTCAGGACACTATCACTAAACCCCCTTTGCGTTCAACGTGCGTAAGTCAATACTAATTAATTCGATCTCTTCCAGATCATATTAAACCGAGAAAATTTCAGCATAAATGTAAATACTTGAATTATCTTTGAGCAAAGATTAGCGAATTGGTCTCGCAGACGTATGTTGTGAATTGGATTCATACTGGTGAAATACATTATTTTAATCTTGTACCAGATTCAGTTGACCTGAAAAATGTCAACAGACATACACACCCATATAAAATCCCGTTCTCACACATAATCGCATTCATAAATATGCACATTTTCGAATTCATGTGCACACACATAGTTCACAAAAGCATGCACAATGGAAATGTGAAGCAGAAAAATCATTGAAGAATAAGACGAGAGTAATGACATAAAACAATATTATAGGAATATATTCGTGTTGGCAGGCAATCATTAGAAGTTTCTTTCGTGGTTGAGATAGCTACGTATTTACCATCTGCACTAACGGTTGGCGTTCAAGTTTAGATAAATCTAACATTTCGAACGTTAAATTTTCAAACTAAGCAAACGGTAACCATTGGAAAAGATTGGTGTGACAGAATATTCAACTTAATTATTTCTTTTTGTAATTATGTACAAAACTATTCTAAGTTCGATAAATATTTATCAGTTAGATTAACTGGAATTGCCTGATGATTTTATTCTCTCATTAGTATCAAGGAATAATTGTTTTGCAGTTAAATTTCAATAATTTAAAGATTTATATTTTCACTTTTATTTTCACTCAATCTATACCTTCATTTTGAGTATCGACGTAATTATATATATATATATATATATATATATATATATATATATATATATATATATATATATATAAGAGACGACTAACCGTATCGACAGTGAAAGGGTGGGACTGAGATGCCAACCTAGTAGCAAGTTTAAATTCATGCAGTTTTGGAACAAGCGAAAGTAGCTCGTTGGAGCAGTTACCGTGAAAGTATTTGTAGAAAAGACAGAGGGAAGCGACAACACGTCTGTGAGAGAGCAATTGTGAACGAGATGCCAGATCAGGGCCAATCGCATTGCATAACTGTCTCTCTATATATATATATATATATATATATATAATCCCTAAACATAGCACCTCTCTGCGACTGCTTAGGCTCACACTGTCCGCTGACCTGATATGGAACAAATACATTGAATCAATAGGTCCTCGACAAAATCCAGATCTATTCCCCGCCCTTCTCTTCATCCTTTCCTCTTTCGTGCCTCTTTACTCTTGCTCCCACTCTTTGTACCCCTTGCTTGCTAACGGTACTTCCGCCTTGCTTGGGGTGAAAAGCTTAATATATATATATATATATATATATATATATATATATATATATATATATTTGGTTGGATAGATGTGAGTTTGTGACCCTGGGTTTCACGCTTTAGCGATCGTCAGACAAAATTATTAATGTTTTAAAAAATTTGGTTTTATGTAGATTGCGTGTAATGGTGTTATTGTGGAAGTGGTGGGGGAAACTTCGTCGTATTGTCATTCATCGTACTCACGCAAACATCGATGTATGCAGACACATATACATACTTGGTCGTCCGTCGGGACTCATACATATATAAACATATGTGGGCAGTTTCGGATGACATATGTCTGTATACGGGTGGTATGTCTATACATACGCATTTGTATGTTGAAATGTTGAAATTTAAACATTGGAAGTGTGGCGGAAATGCCTCGTTAATGTCTCGTGAATGTATATGTCATATTATGTATTTTTCCGCTGAAAAATATTTCCTCGCATGTATGTATATACGTGTGGTGGTTTTTGTGTAAAATTATGATAAATAAAAATTATTATTATTTATATTTATTTTGAAATTTTTGAAAAAAAAAATGGGGGCTTATTTGTTATATTTAAAGCTGGTTATTTGTTTTTGGTGACTGTATATGTAACAGGTAGAAATTTGTAATCCTTATTGGTTAATTTATATGGTGATGTTTAATATTCAATGTGCTGGGTGAGAGGGTAGTTCAATTCAATAACGGGTCTATATGATATGATGTGATAGTAATGTTTCAAGCGATTGGAGACAATGATAATATAATTAGCTAATAGTTATTGTAAATTGGTAGAAATTGTAAGTTGGTAGAAATGATTAGTAACGGTGGTGGGAGAATGATAAAACCATGAATGTAGTTATAGTGGTGGTAGTTAGTGGTGGTAGCTTGAACTAAAAAGTGGTTGTTGGTGTTTTATTTTATTTTTATTTTATTTTGTTATATGTATTAATTTATTTTGGTATAAATCCTGATAATAGGTATTCTGTGTAAAATTATGGTAGTTGAAGATTGCTATAATTTTAAATTACAAAATTATTATTGTTATTATATTAAAGCTGCCTGGTAATAGGTGTTTATTCTCATGGTTACATATGGAAATTATATCTGATCATATTGTTTTAAGGTATTAAACGGCTGGGGGAGTAATAAAGATTGTAGTGGATTTATATGTTAATAGTGGGTGTGATGTGTAAGTGATGGTGCTGTGTGTTGGTGGTAATGATAATATTATTAGTTAATAAATATTGTGAAGTGGTAAAAGTGATTACTGACGGTGGTGCAATGATAATAATGATAGATGCAATTATTTTGATGGTATCTTGAAATTAAATTGTGATTGTTGTTGGTTTGTCTGTTTTATCCGTTTGGTATGAATTCGGATAATAGGTACTTGTTCTCATGCCTACATTTGGAGATTATCTCTGATTTTTTGTTTAGTAAATAGTATATGTTTATATATGTATGAGTCCCGACGGACGACCAAGTATGTATATGTGTCTGCATACATCGATGTTTGCGTGAGTACGATGAATGACAATACGACGAAGTTTCCCCCACCGCTTCCACAATAACACCAATATACGCAATCTACATTAACCCAAATTTTTAAAACATTAATCAGTTTGTCTGACGATCGCTAAAGCGTGAAACCCAGGGTCACAAACTCACATCTATCCAACCAAATATGTTAGCTCTATCTCTGATATTGAGCGCTTTCTAATAAGTACCGCGCATATAATATATAAATAATTATACATATATATATTTATTTATATACACTTTTTTCACACACACACACACACATATATAGTCGAATTCACGCAAAACATGGTAGTAAGTCCACTAAGATACTGGTAGTGGAAGAATTTTATAACACAAACAGTACTCAAGTTAGAGAACAATAGAAGAGTAATCAGGAATACAGTAAATATCGATTGACATTGTATTTAAATTTTGGAAGAGTAAGGTTGACTGGAAATTATGGAGCACAGAAGACAGTTGCATAAACGAAAAAAAAAAGAAGTCAAGAAGAAAAAAGTTGACAACTGCAAATTGACGAGACTTCGTTGCCAATATAGCACTGCGCTTAAATTCATAATGTGTAGGTGCCATAGCGAAAAGCTCATTTGAACAATTACCACGAAAGTATTTATAGAAGAAGCACAGGGAAGCGACTTTAGGGCGGCGCGAAAGTGACTGAAGGCGTGACACCAGGTCAGGACCAATAGTATTGCTGATTCTTCTTTGGGTTTATCAAGAATCTCTAAATATGTAGCAGGAGCACCGGACCATATGTGACAACAGTATTCTAAGCATGTACGAATGGTAGACTTATAAATATGTAGGATAGATTCTGGAGAGAAAAAATGTCTAGCACAAAACAGTGAACCAACTTTCTTAGCAGCTGACCTAGCAATGGATTCCATAGTCTTTCCACCCTCTCCTGGGTGTTAGTATCAGTCATGCCAATGGAAAGCAAAAAGGTTTTTTTCAGATGAGTAATAGAGCGCAGTTTCGTTTGGAAGAAATCAAAATTAACAAGCCATTTTTGTCCTAGTAAAAAACAGACTAAACAGACTGATGTCATCATCCACCTATTTGACCTTATCGAACTGATCAGACTTACTATCGAGACAGGAGTAAATGGTTGTATCATGAGCATAGATACCAAGTTGAGATCTGATCAAAAAATAGATCCCAGTGGGACACCTAAATTAGTACAAAAGGATCTAGAACAGTGGCCGTTCAGGATAACATTCATTTCACGATTTGATAAGAAAGACTGAATCAGTTCAAATATTTTACCGGAGACACCGTAACTTTTCAACTTGTGAAAAAGACCTGTATACTAAACTCTGTCGAACGCTTTCGAGATATTCAAAGCAAAAGCCCGAGTTTCAGCATTTTTATCTAAAGCTTGGTAGACTCCTTCCGCAATGATCGTCAGTACATCAGCCGTTTACCTAGAGGAGCGAAAGACATATTGCTTGTCTGTGATGTGAGGTGCTTAATTAATTCAGCATTGATTAGGGCTTCAAGTAGTTTATCAAAAAGAAGTAGAAGGCTAATAGGCCGATAGTTGGAGGGTTGAACGGTTCACCTGAGCTCTTAAAGAAGCACCGGGAAAACAGATGAGGATATCTAGCAATCAGGGTGACAAAAGGTATGAGTCATTTATTATACAAACTAGAGAGAACAGGAACCAGTTCAGAGTACACTTCTTAAGGACTATTGCAGGGATACCATCAGGTACCCATACTTTGTAAGAATCCAGACTGGAGATGACAGCAGAAATCATAGAAGGGGCTATATGCATATCACTCAGCAGAGATTCAGTTCTAAGTGGAAAGTTAGCCAATGATACTCCAGATGAGTCGAGAATAGAGTTTAGAGATAATTTAGGGGCGAAACATTCAGCTTTATCAGCAGATGTTAACGCCTCAAGTTACTTATTTAATACACTATTATTACAGAACCAGCAGTAATCACAAGAACCAAAGTTGTTAGAAGCAATACGATGCCTCATTTTCTCAGCAAAAAAATATTTAGCTCCTTCGAGGAGTCGTTTGCATTTATTACGTGCGGTCAAGAATAGCTGGCTGTTGTCATAAAAAATGATACGCTGGTATAGCCGGAAACAATTTTTCTTGTGGGCTATAGTTGCAGAACACGCTGGTGTGAACCATGGAGAAGATTGAGTTTTCACCTGATATTTACAATAAGGTATAAAAATAACTATGCCGGCTTTGACTCAAGTAGAAACACACACTCTCACACACACACACACACACACACACATATATATATATATATATATATATATATATATATATATATAACTTTTCCCTTCTTTTTGAGTACGTCTTGTCACAAAAAGTATTAAAGAAAGATATAAAGCATTCTGGACAATGTGTAGCATAACTTTTTCATCTTATAATTAGCGTCTACAGAAATTATACTTGAATCATGGAAGTTAAACATTCCAAATACGAAAAATAAAATGAGTGACCGTGAGAATGGTTATAATTAATCAACCCCTGCTCAGCTCATTTCAAGTACTCGACTGACCTCCAAAAATGGCCAATCCAACGAGAAAAATAGTTTCCTTTCTAAAAGAAAGACAACAGCTGTATGATGTAAATGGATATTTTAATGGTCAGTGCTATTAACTGCTGTGGTTGAACAATGACCGGAAAAAAACAACAAATTAGTTGTAGCCACATTTGCACATAGTGACATCTTTTACAACTATCATATCAAGTTCAAGAGTTTCATTTCCTGCAAGTGCAAGGTTTCTTCCCTTATCCTGTGACACTCTTTAACTTTACCTCTATATTCAAACTGAATTTCTATTTCTCTGTCCGTCTCTCTCTCTCTCACACATATGCACGCACACATAGATCTGATTGAACCTTGAAGTTTTACGATCTTTAAGTTCAAAAGCAAGTTCAAAGTTTTAAAGCAACAAGTGTATGAAAAGAGTTTCATATACTTGCTGCTTTAAAACTTTGAACTTGCTTTTAAACTTCTTCTATATAAAGCTCCATATGCAATGTATGTATTTACTTTTCTAAGACTTAAACATGGACATTAGACAGACAGGTGCTTGCACAGTGAGGCTCGTTATGATATATTGTATGAAGTATGTTTTACTTATGCACCTCCGTGAGATCGCTAAAAACAGCGCATAGTATGATGAAAAAGACACCAAACTTCACGAAAACAAAATTTTAGCGTCTAAATGATTATGTTATTATTGAGAGGAAAGATTAAAGTATTTTTTAATTATTTTAAAAAATTTTTTCTTTCTTTTTAGAACATTCTAAACTTTGATTAAAAAACCTTGTTTCTCTTTGTATCACTGGAACTAGTAAAATAACATAAAATTTTTAGCACATTTTTTTTTGTTTGACACATTAATTTGGAAAATCTTACAAAAATTAAAAATAATTGTCGGATTTTAATAAAACTTTCAGAAACTATTCACAAATGATGGAACTTATTATAAATATGGTTTTTTTTTTTTTTTTAAATCATAGCAGAAATATTCTTTTCATATGTATTACCCCCCCCCAAACTAATTATACGAAAACTCTATAATTTAAATTTTGAGGAGGTTAGTGATTATATTAGTTAAAAGCACAAGGCTTTGAGGAAACCAAATCATGTTTTTTTTTTTTTTTTAGTTGGACCACCTCTACCTGAAAATCGTCTCTGAATTGTAACATACAAAACTCAATAAAACAAAAATATTATTTAATTTCAAAAGCTTTTAATTGCTTTTATTTATTTTGATGAACATGGACAATATTGTCTGAAAGCAAAAAGATATTTCGATGAAAAATGAATTTTTAAAAAAATTATTTGTTATTTCTGAAATATTTTTTTATTTTTACATTATGTTTCTAATTCTTCTAAAATTAGGGAAAAGTTTGTAGAACTTAACGAATGTTGTTATTAAGTAGATATATATTTAAAGATTATAATTTCCAAAGCTTCTTACAAGCTAACGACCGCACGTATATTAAAAAATTTAATTTGTGTCAATAATTTGTTTGCCAATGAAATTATAGTGGGTCAGCCAATTTGTATTGGTTATAAATAGAAATAAAAACTGACCCTCTACAATTTTTACAATATCAAATGTAACAAAGACAACAACAAGAGAAATAATCAAGTAGAAGAAAATGTAAATTTGTTCAACAATAAATATTTTTTTATAAACACAACAAATACATAATATATAGTGCAAAAGTTGATAAACACAATAGAGTTCTTTGGTGTGTGTGTTACTGAAAGAATTTGAGCTACTGTACTGTATGTGTGAAAATGACAAGGTTTAGTTAGCTATATTTGTTTTTATAGGAAAATTAAACAGATGTTTTTTTGTGTATTAAATAGAAAAAAAAGTATTGTTCTTGGCTCACTGATTGTTATCACTCATTAACCAGAGATTCTTGTGGAATGGAATATTTTGTGGGAGTGAGCGTTAAGCCTGGAGATGGCTGACAAAGTTTGTTGTTGTATTGAAGATAAAGTTCGTCTCCTTTGCTGTGTTGATTTCCAATGAAGTCAAGTGAATTGGTTTCAATATTTTAAGTGCCCACTGACCAAGTCGCGTCGAAGTTTCGTTTTTATTAGTTCTCTTGGTCACGTGGGGAGGCTCGTAAACATGTTTACATTTTATGGCGTCAACTAGAGGTCAAAATTTGGGTCGGTACCTTCGGACGTAGTTGACGACACCTAATTAATATTTTACAACCAATCAAAATACATCAGTTGTTATATTTGGCTGGGAGCCTCTATGTGTTTAACTTGCACAAAATTTAAGATTTAAAAAAATGTAGGAATCTGATTCTACAAAATCTACGAAAGACCGGAAATATCATGCGTGCAATAAAAAAACGTCACGTAGATTGAGTTTCTGTCTAATATTTAAGGGTTGTTCTCCGCTGTATACGGCCCTTATTTTAGCAAATTGTTCCTGGTGAAATACGTGTGTAGCATTATATTTTCATTTTTATTATTATTATTGAATGAAAAATCATATTGTTTCATGGGATTCAGATAAACTTTCCTTGATATTTTGTTTAGATTATAAATCATTTTTTTCATTTTACCTACTTTTACCCCAATAAACATATGAAAATCCATTTTTTTCAGAGAAAATAGGCTGTGACTTTTACTATGTTTGATTATTTTTACTGGGGATATAAATTTTTTATAATAGATCTGAATTGACTTTATTTAAAGGGGTCTATATGAGCCCTCAAACAGCAGTGCAGCACTTGTATCTTAATTATTTTTTTTATAGTATTTATAATTTCTCCAGATAGTATCAACAAACTTATGGTGAAAGCTACGCTACAGTAGTAAAAACACAAAAAAAAACAAAGAAAATTGGAATGCTGAAAGTTTTTTTACTTTAATTATTACAAGTTACTACTTAAGCAAGTCCACTTAAAAAAAAAAATATGTCCATTCTGCCCTTCCGTATGAGAACTCGAATCTCACGTCAGCTGTCAATAATTTAAACGTCATCAATCAGCACTTGTCAATCGCCGGCGATGTTAAGATCGGCTCCCTTTTATTTTAAACAACATTTTTCTACGAAGAAAGTAAGTAAAAGTTTCAAAATATTTAAAATAAACTTTAAATTTCCTAATTTTCTTTGAATAAATTTTGAAAAACGTATAATTAATTTTTTAAACGATTTTTAAACGCAGAATTTAACTTATTTTTCAAAATTAAAAAAATGGCTGGTACCGAGTTTTTGTTCGATATTTCGTAAACAAGATTTTTAACTAAAATTTAGTACATGCTAAGAATGATTAAAAAATTAAAAAAAATACTTTAGTATTTCTTCTCAATAATGAAATATACATTTAACACGAAGAAAATTTTTTTCATTAATTTTCAGGCCGTTCTTGTCATGTTATCGATTTTCACGGAGGTGCCTAACTCAATAATTTAACTGCCAATTTTAAAATCTATGCATTTTTTTACATTGGCTTCTTTATTTAACTTAGCTATTCAAGACTAACTGATCAATATATGAGTTAAGGTAGAATATTATCCGTAACTTAAAAGTCAAAATAAGAAACTAAAAAAAAAGTGATCTGAACAACCATATTTTAAGAAGTTGGATTTTATAATTTTCACTTAGCGTAAATTTTAGATTTTCAAATATAATATCTATGAATGTAGTGTGCAAATAATAAAAACTGCTCGCTGTACAATTTGGTCGGTCTTATAAGAAACCTTTTTTAGTCACTGGTACACGGTTTTAGATAATGTAATTTTATTATGACAGAAAATGATGACAATTACTGTACATTTTCAGAACACACCACACATAGTTTATACTATAGTCATCGCTAAAATAATGTAGAAAGATGAGTTTACGTGAGTGTATACAGTAATTCCATTCACTTTAGTTGTAATTATTTCTCTTGTCAAAAAATGAGCAAATCATTATTCAGGTCGTTACGTCTCTACAAAATACATTGACAGGTTCCACTGCATTGGTTTTATATTTCACGGAGCTCTTTAGTAATATTAAATTTTGAGATCATCAGCTATTCTGATATTTTCGATTCTGAGATTTGATTTACTTTGTAAACTTTGTTATTATTACTTCCAATGCGTTATTACTGGATGTAACAGATCATCAGAAATGAATTCACATCGTCTTTTATCAGTTACATTCTGACATATCGAAGCAAGAATATTTACCAGATAAAGAAGTGTTCTCTACAATTAAAGTATTCAAATAATTTCAGGCATAATATTAATTAGTGATATAGATTTTACTTAAATCTATTGTTACAAGTTCAGTACTGTATCCTACCAAACAAATAAATTAATAAGAGAGAGAGAGAGAGAGAGAGAGAGAGAGAGAGAGTGTGTGTGTGTGTGTGTGTAATGGATTAAAATGAAAATTTTACCATACTGCAATCATTAGTTAAAATGAAAATTCTTTAACAAAAATATTCTTGCATTTCAACCACTATCATTTTAATATTAATTAATCAACCACTATCATTTTATAATTAATTATAATGAAAACGATTTTTCCATTTTTATGGGGAGGTGGGATTCACATCAACTGGCAACAATGGCAACTAAATTCCTTATTTCAATTTTAAAGAAATAGACAGCAATTCCCAATACTCTACATGTTAACATGTTTCGTTCCAGGAAAATATTTCCATCATGATTTATGACATACGTATTTAATAATCTACTTTGGTTTTGAAGGATAAAAGTCAGATTCTTCAACCCAGCATATTCAACCTAGCATATTCAACCTAGCATATTCAATCCAGCAATTATATCATTTCCCCTGTAAGTCTCTTTTTCTATCAACTGCCTTCTAGTCCCATAAGCCCTGTCACTTTTCAGTTACACGTGGGTAACACACAAACGACGAAATCTTTTCTTTCAAGATTTCCCCAACATCTATAGAACTGTTTTCTATTGTCTTTGTTTTGGAAATCTCGTTCTTATATTTTTACTTTTTGCTCCTTTCTTCTTTATGTTACATCTGAGAAGTTAAAGTCTGAATGTGATCCTCCCAACTCGACCAACACCCTTAGAGGATAAGAGGTTATTTTCTTGTACACATGTGCTCTTAATATTCAATTAAACGAAAATAGCCGAAAAATGTCTCCACACACCATTCAGTATTTTTAAGTGCCCCCTGAAGGGTTTCAGCAGGTGGTCACGGGGAAGTAAATCGCCTACAGATAACAAACGTTTTGGCGTATTGTTTAACAAAGGTCGTTCATTATTTATTTCAACGTAATGACAAGCTATATCTCCTCTCCTGTTCTTCTATCTCTCTTTCTCTGTTTCACTGTTTGTTTCACTCTCTCTCTCTCCCTCTCTCTCTCTCTTTCTTTCTCTCTCTCTCTCTCTCTCTCTCTCTCTCTCTCTTCACACGTGCGCAGCTATATGTGTAGATATATCTCTATATGCATTTACATACAAAGGGAGTGGTCTTTTTTATTAAGTCATATAAATCAATTTTATCTCTTCATGAACAGCACATATGTTTCTTGTTAAGTCAAGATAGGTTATTGAAAAAAGAAGATAAGGTAAAAGATACTCTTTTGATTGAATATGGACAATTTTGGACAATTATTGGACTTTTGGACAATTATCACTTGCTTTGCTGTTTCTCTTCTTAAGCTTCGATCTATGAGCTCTCCGTTCAACATCAGATAAAATTCGAATAGAAGCTTTTAGCATTGTTGATATATGTCTAATTAGAGCAGCTGATGTGCCACGAATGCTTGATCATGATAGTAAGTTAATTATACAAGTACTCACAAGATTTTCTTGCCAGCGGAATTCTCACTTTTAACCAAAAATATGAATTTGGAGTAGAATATTAGATTATTTACAAAAGGCGATAATTTTGTATGTCTTCATTTCTAACAAAGTCTGTGTATTTTTTATATATTTGATGGTCCATGTTGATATTTAATGAGATGCCTCGTTTCGAACAGGATGTTACGAGTGAAGCCCCCAATGACGATGACTAGACAGTAGTCCTACAGATTAGATTATTATTTCAAGCATATAATTAATAAGTTTAGCCTAGTCGATACAAGGTCACAAAAGAAGAGTATTAAATAAGGATTGAACTCAAAATAAAATCAACATTTAATGGCAAGTATCCAAATAGATATTCATAAAATCAAGTTTCATTTAACGTATTCACAAGGCACAAACTTTATAACAATTGCTTGTGAGATAAAATAATTTTTTCAATAGCATTCGTCCAAGTAAATATTTACTAACCTTGAACAATTTTGCTACAGGATCAAAGTATTACTAATGTTAAATGTGAAATGTCTTAAACAATTAAAAAACAATAGTTTCGTGCAAGGGTTAACTGCTTAATCTCACAAGTCATGCTTCTCTCAAGTATAAAAGTCTCTTTGAAGACTGATATAGATCCCATACCAAGAACATTATAATTTTGCAAATATGTCATATATATATGCAGTTTGTCTCAATCAATGGAAGAAAGCCACTACTAATTCTCATGCTAGAAGACTGAATTGAGGTACCCCGAACCATTGTTACCTACGGGTGATCTCTGGCTAAGATGTAGCACCTGTTTGCTCCCTACCGGGGTTATGGCATTTTTTTTATATACCTGTTCATTTTATTTATGTACTGTTTATATGTCGGTGTGTGAGCGTGGCGGCGTTGATGTGTGTGTGCGTGTATGTGTATGTATGTGTGTATCGCATACAGGGGGGGGGCAAGGAAAAAAAGAAAGAGGAATGATTAACATGAACGGAAATGGAATAAGTGTAAGCAGAATGTGATTCTTGAGCGCGTTTTCGTATGTGTACATGTATGTGTATATGTTCCAGTGAGGGAAATAAATGGTTAGTTACCACTTCAAGCCGAGCACGCCGCCATGTTTCTGACAAGATAGAAATTGTATGTGCGTTTGCTTCCTTTCTTATGGAAGAGCGAACATTGCTGGTGAACAGGGAGTTATCTGGGAGTTGGCTAAAATTTGCCAAGGGGAGTCGCAGTGTGTAGTTATAAAGATGGAAAAGCTGTAGCTGACGGAAAGTACACAAGTCGATACCCGATCAATATCGGATGGGTCACCGCGGATAGCGGGTATGATGTTGAAAGACCCAAAACCCCTAATGACCCTCGGCTAGAAACATCACTGATGATGTGTACTAAAGTATCCAATAAATATATTTTAAGAAATGGAACTCTGAATTATTCAGTGACTTCTAGGAAAAGACTAGATGACAACCAGAGAGAATTTTTAGTAACTGGAAAGCTCGGAAAGACGACAGTTTGGGCAAGCTGGGTTAGCATCCCTACTTGCATCTTCTACTAGCAAGGAACCATTGTTGGCTACGAGTTTTACAACAAATACATACCCCCAGAGGATCCCGAGAGCGGGGTAGTGAGATCTCCATCAGGACTGATAAAGGGCTTTCGAGCACGGATTACACCCGGATTACGAAATTGAAATGCATCTGTGGGAAGGACTGTAATAAACCGCATGGTCTTAAAATCCACCAGATCAGGATAAAATGTTTGGAGAAAGAGAGGCAGTCACAACGCACTGGTAATTTCCCTGGTGAGACGGAGGAGGAGCATGGCCAGGACACATACCACAGAGCCGAGTCCCACCATGTGCTGGTCTCACGAAATCCAGAGAGTGTGACCAGAAAGCGGATTAAATGGCCCAATGCACACCAGAAGGAAGAATGGCAACAGTTTGACCAGGATGCGAGTGTTATTTTAGGAAATATATTGAAAGGGGACGCAGATAGTAGATTATATACAATGGCGACTATCGTTATTAGTTATGCGTCCGAGAGATTCGGTTATGTTCAAAAGGAAAACAAGAAAGAAGCCAGAAAAAACCACCGGGAAATGAAAATTCACCAGTTGAAACATCAGCTAAAATCTCTAAAGAAACAATACAAACAAGCAAATGAGATAGAAAAACCACCTCCTTCGGAACTCCAAGATATATTGAGGAAAAAACTTAGAACTCTTCATAGAACGGAAAGTCACAGAAAGCGTGCGAAAGATAGGGCTAGGAAAAGATCTACCTTTATTTCAAACCCTTTTGGTTTTGTGAAGAGGTTACTCGGAGATAAGAGAAATGGTTATCTTGAGTGTCCGGCGGAAGAAATGAAATAAATTCTTTCCTCCGAGAAACACTCAGTGACCAAGAGAGAGGAAATAATTTAGGAGAAAACAATGCAATAGTGCACCCTGAACTGCTAAAAACAGGTTTTAACTTGAGGACACCGACCTTGATAGAATTAAAGGAGGCCATATTAGCAGCTAGATCAGCTTCGGGCCCAGGACCCAGCGGTGTTCCCTATAGTGCCTATAAGAGATGTTCGAATATTTAATTACATCTCTGGAAGATATTAAAAGCTATTTGGAGAAGAGGTAAAGTTGCAAGACAGTGGAGGTTCACTAATGCAGTATAGAATCATAAAGAAGAAAACAAAAGGAACTGAACAGTTTAGAATAATTTCTTTGCTGGACACTGAGAATAAAATCCCATACCAAGAACATCATAATTTTGCAAATATGACATATATATATATATATATATATATATATATATATATATATATATATATATATGCAATTTGTCTCAATCAATGAAAGGAAGCCACTACTAATTCTCAGGCAGTTTTATTACCCGGTTATCAACAAAGCAGAGAATTTTTCATATGTATTGTATTTATTGTTAACAGAGTCACTAAACCAAAATATGGACATTGATATCTAACTGAACAACGATGCTGTTAGTGTTGGATAACAACATTCGGCTCATTGTCCTCATGCATAGTTATGCCTTTATTATCATATTCGTTGTTAAAGGATTCAACTAATTCAGTACTAACATTTTAGTTACTAGTTTGGATTTTTTTTTAAATATTACTTTGTTTAACTTTTTTTACTCAAAAGAACATCATTTACCTCTACATGATATCTGTTATTAAAATATTTTTCGATTTAGATTGATGTGTATCATCAGCACATTTTATCTATTTATAGTTTGTGCAGTTTACACAGCTTTGAAAGGAGAACAAGAAATCTTTTAACTTTGTTATGAGATTACATGTCTTAACTGATTTCAAGGGTGAATACTGAATAAAGATTAATATTTTTTTTAATTGTTAATGTTTATTCATTTTTTTTAATCTTTTCTCAGGTGCAAAAGCGAATTGCAGACAGAAGGTGGACAAACGGCAGCAGATATAGCAAAACTCTGGGACCAAAGCAGAATCGCCGCACTCTTAGGTGCTAATTCGGCTAATTCACGGATCTCTCGGAAAACGGCCATCCTCTCTGAAATTTCAAATCCACAAATAAAGGGAGAAAATATTCAAAATGTATTTCTGCAGAGGACCACAGATAAAAGAAAAGACGTCCTCTGGCTTGATATCATGTTCAAAGACGATTTTACTAAATTTATCTTATTTTCCGATATGCAAGTTTTCGTGTCGATTAAGAACGGTACGAAGAAAAATGAGAAATCTCATCATCAGCTGGTGACAGCCAGCTATAAAGACATTGACTTTTACTTGGCAATCAAACCCCTAACAGTATTTCTTGGAGTGCAGCTTGTCAATCAAAAGGACGACCGACATCCCAAAGAAAGGGCTTGGTTTGCTGTAGATGCTTCAGCAATGGACAAAGAGAAACTGCAAAGTATCCTACCACGAGGCCATTTTATATCCCCATTTCCGGCGTTCTTGCACTTGAACACGCTCGAAAAGTGTATCTTTTCAGCTGCGTGTTCTTTGATGGCATGGCACCGGCAACACCATTTCTGTCCGTCGTGTGGCTCCAATACTGCACCCGAAGATGCTGGATCAAAAAGGACTTGCAAAAACGTTCAGTGTACAAGTCGTTCAGGTTAGTTTCCTTTTTTAAGTGTCAGAAAGACTTCTATTATCAAATTATATGAATGGAAAATGTGTATTGTAAATCTATGGGAAAGTGATTTTTTTCAATCTGCTTAGATACATCTTAATACAGTATAATTTGAAATAATAAATCTTCGTCACAGAGAGAAAGAAAAACAAAAGTGTATTAACCGTTGATATATAAAATGGCTCACAGAGACCACAATAACAAACAAGATTAGATGCAATAATTTACTGAGAATCGTACAAATGTGTAGGGCGTGATCAAACAAATGATTTAAGTACAAACTAGAAAATCTATTTGAGAAAAAGCAATATTAGGGAATCTGTTAAAAAGTATATAATCTAATCTCTTCTAATGGACTACCAATTAAAATTTATAGAGATGAGGAAATAGAGAATTATCAAAATCTTACTCAAAATGGTAGAATATGAATTTGACGTTTCTGCCCCAAATTAATGAACCATTAGATTTAAAGACTCTTACGGAGAAAACTGAAAAGATATTTCAATTCGAGAAGTGAAATTATGCAGAATGTGATACTATTATGGTCGAGTAATTATTTGAGATCTTATAAAAACTTTGTCTATTGATCCCATGCTACGACTACTAGAAATGTCGGGTGCAATAATAATAATTATAAGAATAAAGAAAATGATTGGCGTAACTCTTCCAATATCTTTCATCACTTAAAGAAGAGTGCAATTTAAGAAAAGAAAAGAAAAGAAAAAACACCGTGTTGGACAATGTTCAGGAATATTTCAACAGTACGTCTGTCTTCTTTAAATTATGTCTAAAAATTGTATACAAGTATAAAAATATTTTAAAAAATCTACAAAAACTATTTGTACAAACGTCACTTGACTTGAGAAAAATGGCTGTAGTGGTAATGGAACGCGTCAAAACGAATGGAACACCGCCAGCGTAAATGACATGCAACTGAAACGTATGATGGTGATCTTGTTCATCTTGGAATTTTCCGTTAGTTGATTAGTTACTAAGAGGAATTAACTGAACAGATTAGTATACTCACTTCTTCATCTCGACTGGATCAGCTTTCTTCTTTCCCCAAAGGCTGTATTTATTTTTTCCTTTCCCTCCCCCTTAGCGAGAGAGCCTCTTGATTTTGTCCCTAGGCAGAATACAGCGGCCTCTCTATTTTGAGGGTTGTACGGGTCCAACTAACATCTGTTATCTTTAGTTTTTTGTTTTGATATTTCAGCTTGTTTTGGGGATCACCACCCACTCATTGTCTATCATGGATAAATTTTTATACTATTGTATGATAATGAAATCTTTAACGTCATGGGGTGTGTTTTGTAGGAACCCCTGAGAGTATGCGATATTATGGAGGATTGATTGGCGATGGATGAGTTCTTGTGGTGAATGTGCCAATTGTAACGAGTGAATCAAATTAACTAGGTATAAGATAATGAGTGAAGATCCGCCTCAACCCATTTCTTCTCTTCGGCATTGTGGCAAAATTGCATATTTTATAAAATAGATATCAACAGCTTAAACTCTCCTGTCATTCTGTTCACTCCCCAGGGGTGGAAAGCTAGCAGTTTCCATAAGTAACTATCCTCATGCGTTTTAAAGGTTGCAAAGTCGATGGATTCTGGATATTTTTTCAAAATTCTTAAAACTCATGAGGATAGGTTTGGGCAAGCATACACTTATTTTTGTTGTTTTTGAAAAAGAAGGGTTTGTGAGTACATACAAATGAAATCTTAAAGAGAGGGACTAAGGCACCCTTGCTTTAGGTAGTCTATTTTTTCCTTAATCTTAAATGTCGGGTACTTTCCAGACAGATATCGCAGGAAAACTAGACCTTGCTTGTAGATAATAATTTAATTTTTTTTCTTTAATCTAGTTGTTCTTACACAATACATGAAATAAAAAGCGATAATTTACACTATTTACATATGAAAAAAGTAGCTGTAACTGGAAAAATATTCCTATTCATAATGCAAAACACGAGATAGTTTCTTAAATTGAAGACACAATATTAGTGCTTCTCCCATTGAGTGCAAGTATGAAAAGGTTGTTTTGAGATACAACCGTAATCGTAAATTAGAGCTGGTCCTAGAAAAAGCATGGAGTTGAGTGTCAATGATCTTGAGAGGTTGCCCTTGTGCCTTTTTGATGATTATGTCAAAACTGCACCTCTCGATGAATATTGAAATTATGGGGCCACTGAGAATATTTCTCTCTTTCTTTCTACTCCAATTAGAATTCTTACTTCAATAATATATGGGGAAAACTGCGAGTTGACAGGCGAGTTACATTGCACAACTTTGAAGGGGTAAGGTGACGGAGATTTACGTATGTTCATCCTTTGGCGTAAGAATGAATCGCTCACATATTGGCTTTTATAGTTTTGGTACATTTTTTTTTTTTTTTTTTTTGCATTTAAACATCTAAAAACATTTTAATCCTGAAATGACTTCGAATTTTTGTGTGAAACCATTTTCTGAGGTTAATGAAGGTCATTTCAAGTACAACTAATTTGTGGCCTTTCCGATCTACATTTGTAAAACACCTACATGACTGAAGATAAATTGTTACATGGGATTAATCTAGACAAGGGGGATAGGATAGGTGGTGCTAATTTCCAATGTACCTGGTGCCCACCAGGGATCAGTTTGTGATTAAAATAGATTTTTATTCAAATGAAATGATTTAAAGGATTTTTTAAATTATTATTTTGTGTTCCTTGTAGAATGTCTACCGACATATATATATATATAATTAGGCTCTTGCTTGAAAGATCTAAAATTGCAGATTATTTTAGTAATAGATTAGAGAACAAGGAAAAATTCATCACTAAATTAGCAAATGTCAATTTCGTCAGTAAATAGAAAACAATCGTCAATAAGTTAAAACTGCAATTCTGCCAAAGACGACAATGATGATGAAAAACAGTATTATAGCTCTTAATATAGATAGTTTTATTTGTGCTGGCTGATGAAAACCGTTACATTATGTCACTGTTCCAAATAGCGGACATTTAAAACGTTTAACGAACAATCTCGACTTGATATTCTTGCCGAGACAGGACGCTCCTCTAAAAACAGAAAAGTAACGAGAAACAGACTTCTGCTATGCTTTTCAAATATCATATACGGTTAGATAATTATAGAACAACAATTCAGGAAGAGGGCAGCATTACGCGCACAAAAATATATTTACTAAGGTTAGCTTTGTCTGGAACAGGACCATAATAGTGGGGCGCTCTGTAAGGATCGAATTTACACCTCTACCTATGATTTGCGAGATTAGCTTGAGAACAATCAATTTACAAATGGTGGCCAATCACTGTTTGATTCTTAACAGAGATACAAATTGCACAAAAGAGCTCTTACATTTGACATAATTTTTGTTTTGAATCCATCGCTTTCTTTCTTCTCATTTTTCACATTTTATTTGGCTTATAAAAGTCCGTCACTAATTGATGACATAATGATATGTTTCTAGTTTCTCACTGTTACTAATGGTCAGTTTTCAGTTTGAACACAAGATTGTGAATAATGTAGGCCTCACCTTACTTGGAACATTGGGGCAACAAAATCTTTCTACAGTCTTTTTCATCCCATTTGATTTTGTACCGTAAATTAGCGTGTGCTAATATACGCGAGTGCGCATACGTGCACGCGCACACACAGAATGAGAGCAAGCAAGTATACATTCATTTTTGTTATTGTTAACAATTCTGGGAATATCCAAGTGAGATTGAACTCTTTCTAACCATTTACAAAAGTTGCAATAGCGGAGCTATTGTTAATGCAAACTTTAATTTCTAACAATAAACTCTATGCCACAATGTTTGACAGCGAAGAAAGTGAATGACGGTTTGGCACTGGAATAAAAAAAAAAATTTAAATTATCACTCAAGCAAAATAAATGTAAAAAAAAAATGCTATATCCGGTATTAACCTTGACAGAGTTCAGCATGTTTAATAAGAATATTGTTGTTACTCTCTATGATTACCATTCGAACCTTTCACTCGTTATTTTCTGTCTTCTGAATTCATGTTCTTTTATTGTTCTCGCTCCTTAATAATGTTTTTCTTTTATTTTTTCGCACTCAGTAACCCACTGTGTTAGTGGCTTTGTTGCTTTGCTTAAGGTGAAACGATTTTTTAAAAGTATATTAGGATATGATTGAATTATTGTTGAAATTACTACCATTAGTACATCTAGTGTGTAATACGTTAAATTATATTTCATGAATGTCAATAATATGAAATTACTTTTAAATTGTTCTTTTGATATATTTTAAATAAGAATAAAAATTCATTTTTTCCTTAAAAAAATCAAGGAGTTTCTAAGAAGATAACCTCTTATGCCACACAATCTCTGTTTCTTAATATTCTGCGCTTAAGATTTTTTCGTGTTTTTCAACCAGTGACTTGAAGAAAGCAGTTTTTTCCTAATTGGTTAGGTCCTCCATGCTCAAAGTTAGGAACTGGAAAAATTTGTCGCCAAAAGGAGACATTATAAGAATGGCTGAGTTCATCAAGCAAGTCCAGTAAGTCGATGAGGGCTACCGCTGAGCAGCCTAAATTGTCAATGTCCACTTTCGGACGCATGATACACAAGAAAATCAAATTCTGCGTGCCAAGTTATAAACTGTTTATATCTGACAAGCTCCGAAAAAGAGAGAGAGAGAGAGAGAGAGAGAGAACAGTGTAATCCAATCAAAACACTTAAATTTCTCTTTGATGAGAACTTCCATCAAGATCAGTGATAATTGGCTCTGTGCAAACCACACTAAATTACCCACGTCATTTGAGAGTCTTAGGGTCATAAGCAACAAGTGAAGTGTTATGCAGACGCACTAATCCCTGCAAAGAGTCAGAATCAATGCCACCGCCTACATCGTGTAGCTGGATAGAGTAACCTAGATCGAGAAGTGGTGGCCGTAAGTGTGTTCTGGCATGACTTTATTCCGTTCCAGTTGACCCACGTTACTCAGGAGTGGTTGGTCAATAATTTTCATGATTAAGCCATTATCTTAGCCCAAATGATTCCTATGTTTGAGCCTCGTCCAGTGGTAGACCAACCGATGGTCTCACAGTTTATTGCTGTAGACGATTCTCATGCGCGTGATAGTCAGCATGAACAAGAAACACTCGATCCGCGCATGCAACCGATTCTGAGACTGTATTAAAAGAGTCCTCCAGGCTTAGAGCGGTTTTATTTAATAATTATTTTTTTATTTTTCTAAGTTGAGCATGTGTACATATTTTAACATATATACACATTTTTTTCTTTTGAATAACTTTGAAATGAAGATATGAAATTTTGTCTTCTGTAAGCTATTGAAAATTAAGAATCATAGCGTATTTTTAGATTCAAGGTTATAAATTTTTCAATTTATGCTAACAGAAGCTATTTCTTTCATAGATTATTAAAATATATAAATGAATTTATGACATTTCATCATAAAAAAGCAACACGGGTTTTCCATTTACCCCAAGATCCAAGATCAGAATGATCAAGAACGATGAATAAAGGACACAACACCTCTGACAAACCAAACACTGTTGGTTTCTTTGACAAAAATCATGTTAGTTTCTGATGTGTATCATTTTATTATGAAAAGAGAGCACGGGATTATATTATCAAATATATTTTTGTAAAATCTTGAAATTGCTTTCTGATTGTATTATACAATTTTGTATTTTCTGTAATCAATTGGTATAAACAAATTAACTCATTATTTTTCAATATCATCTAAAAATGTAAAATTCATGGCACATAAATGATTTATGTGAATTTAATTATTTTATGATAGAGGATGTTATTTTTGTTCTTTATGCATTTGTATTTATGGAAATAAGTCAATAATTGTAAGCCAATTTCTAATATTATGTATAGTTGCTAATGAACTAATTACTGGATACTACTAAAAAGTTCCTTGCTAAAAAATATTCTCTGAAATTGTTATTTAGTAGTAATGTAAGACTCTACATGTTCGGCCCCAGTCGTATACCCTAGTTGCATGGTTGCCAGGTTATGGATCGCCTTGCATTTAACCTATCCATATCCAACAATCCGACAAATGGAAGTGCATCATCATTTTAACTCCAGTTTCATAAATGCAGTCGAATGCTTTAATTACTTGTGATTCACTGTCTGATTTATTTGATTTCTTTTAATATTGATTTTTACAGGATTGTTCAATACAAATTATCCACGGGTGGATCCCTCCGTCATCATGCTTGTTTTGAACTCTTCACAGACGCATTGCTTGCTCGCACGGAAAAAGAACTTCCCTTCAGATATGTGGTTTTGTTTATCAGGCTATTTAGAACCGGGTAAGAGTACAATCCATTATCAACACTTGAACAATATAAGAAAAGCACTGAAATATATCTACAACTCTTTCTAGCGTTTTTATAACTATTTTCACGTTGTTTTTATACTTATAAGAATTCGTATCTGTGTTGGTGTGTGTGTGTTTGTGTGTGTGAGAGAGAGAGAGACAGAGAGAGAGAGAGTGAACTGTTTATGAAACCTGGAACGATTTTAACTAGACTTTATGTATTATGCATTTATTTACGGATGATCAAATTAGATTATGTCAATCTTCCAAATAGCGGACATTTCTAACATATAACGATCTAGAACTTATTTTCTTGCTAAAATAGGATGCTTTGATAACGAGAAACGAACTTCTGTTATGCTTTTCAGTTTCTTTCAATTTTTGTATGATTCATAATCGTTCCACTCATATCGTAATGAGTCATTGTTTCTGTTAGGATTATCGATAGGATTTATGCTCCACAGTTTTGAAGGTTTCAGATTATTACATAGTGGTGGCTTCCCCCCGACTATCTTTTCAGAAGTTCCTCATTCTTCTCAGTCTACTAGTTGAGTTTAGTAAGGATGTTAACTCGGATTTTATTTCTTCCAACATCTTTACAACGGTCTTTGAGACTGTCACATTCCTTTTCCACCATTTTTTTAAAATTCTGTCTCAATGTTAAGATATTTATTTCAGATTTAAAATTCCTTTCAACTTTGCCTTGTTGTCCGCTGAAACAACGATATTAATTATCTAGTGTTTTAGGTGATCTATTTTACTTTGAAAGTGCAAAAGTAATTTATATTTTTTACTGTAGGACAAACTCTTGTTTTTGTACAATAAAATCTTAGTCGTTTGCATAAATCCAAGTGGTGCATCTTTTACTTTTGCTTTATGATTTCTGTTACAGAAGTTACTGTATAGTAGATGATTTTGTAAACAGAAACAAACTTTGTTATTCCCTTTTATGTAGTTAATAGCATTTTTTAGCCCCCAAAAATATTTCTAAAAAACACATTAAGTCCAATGTCGTTAGGAAATTGTGTTCTGATGATCACTTATCCCTGCATTCATCGCATCTCCATCTCCAAAATCGCCAAATTCATTCTGTCTCTCTCTCTCTCTCTCTTCATATATATATATATATATATATATATATATATATATATATATATATATATATATATATATATGGTTAATACGAATATGAACATTTTCAATTCGCTGATTGATGTTATATTCAGCGCATCTAGTGCAGAGCTTCATAGACAAACCTTTGTGTAATTGTTCGGCCCACTCGTCAGGAAGTATCAGCAAATAGTAAAGGTAATAAATCCGTTGGTATATAATCCAAGAGGATCCTAGTAATATAACATATTAAAAATGATCCACAAAAAGAACTCAATGTATTTATCATTACAGAGCGAATAATTTGTACACAATATAATCCCAAATTACCTCATACGGTGGATAGGCTTATTTTAACCGACGAGATTCGTCAGTCTCATTCAACCCCGGTATAGACTGAGTTCGTGTCGGAATTAGAAATTTAACTGTGACAGCTACAAAAAAAAAAAAAAAAAAAAAAAACGTTGAAAAACTAATACATAATTTATCCATTTCAATGTTTCAGTCAGACGAAAAGCACGAGACAGTGGTCAAGGGATGGTGGAGGGCATTAGTATTAAAGAGAAGAGGTTTCATAAAATTAAACCCAGATTTTAACTTTATGACATTAAATCGGGGTCATATGAAGAATGAAGTGTTAATTTGAAGCTAAGATAGGAATAAAAAGGATTTTTAAAACTTCAAATTATAGAGATAAATCATGTTTAAAAGTCCTCTTCCAAAGACTAGTTATATTTAAAAATAAGATATATTTAAATAAATTAAAAGTAAGTCACATTTAGATAATTTATATTAAAATTAATTAAAATTATATTTAAAAGTTTATATTTAATATAAAATCGATATGTTTATATTAAAGAATAAAAAAATATTTAGAAATAAAAAAATATAATTTGATAAGATGAAATAAATACATTTATATGTATAATTTATGAATAAAATAAATAAATAAAATGAAATAAATAAACAAAATTTTTAATTTAAGATAAGTTAAATCAAAAACAAGTTAAATTTAAAAATACAAAGTTATACTTAAAAATACAAATTTATATTTAAAAACAACCCTAAAATATATAGATAAAGAGGTATATGTGATAAAAGGAAAGACAGTTCTTAGAACAGGGGGACAATCATAAGATATAATTAATATGGTATAAAAATGGAAATATAGAAATTAGAATTAGTTGTACATTCGACATTTTAAGAGTTAGAGAAATATAGTAGCTAATGAAGTAAAATCTGTATTATGGAAATTTTAATACTAATTCATTCCTTTTTTTCAATAGTTGGTTTTGATTATTGTATTTTTTATTATTCTAATTTTTCTTCTAAACATAAGTTACACCTATCTCTAAGACTATTACGAGTACGTGCGGAGCCTGTAATCTTCCAATCGATCTGTGGCTTCAATCCTTTCACCTTCAATTCCCAAAATGTTTTTGAAAGAGCTTTCTGATGTTTTAATTTAGGGTTGGTAAAAGAGTGCTTATGAGTATAACATCTCTGTTTCCATTCCTCCGCGAAAATTCCAATGTAAGCATTATAATTTTTCATATTTTCTTTGGGAGAAATAGTTGCTTGATATATAACCCTGGTAGATCTGCATTTGCCCTTTACTAGACAATTTTCTTTATATCTACAATTACAGGAGGGGTCAATACCAGGTTTGTTGTTTATCCCATAGGAATTTCATAAAATTATAGTTATTATGTGAATTGATCATTTTATACATGTCAATGGTACAGGAGTAGCTAATTTTAATCGTTTGATGATCTTACTTAGAGGATTGTTTTTAAGAAAATGTTTATTTATTAACTTTAGAAAATACTGTCCGATATTAATATTTGACAGTGTGCAGAAGGGGGTGAACCACATAAGTTTTTTCTATTTCTGTGTCTACATTTCACTTTAGATATTTCAGTGTTCCTTATGGGGTTCGTTATATATATATATATATATATATATATATATATATATAGACATTTGCTAATACTTCCTGAAGTTATATATATATATACAGGGTACGATGAGTAAATCGTCGTCATGTTTTTAATTTCATGCATGCGCAATTTTTGTTTTTGATTTTGTCGATTGCACAGTATATTAGTGTCAGTTCGGCACCGTCTGTGAGAAAAAGAGCACCATGACATAATTCACTCCGACAGAAATTTGGAAACGGTATGCTGTACTGCATAGTATTCTCACCGGAAGCTCCACTCCGAACATTCCAGTGTGTTTGGGTGTCAATCTGATGACAGTGCAGGGGATTCGGAAAGAGTTGGATGATATATCCAGTCAAAATGATGGTGTTTGGGGTGATCACTAGTGATAGCGACGTTATGGCTCCATTCATCCTCCCTCAGTGCATTAGACTCAACACGGAGGCCTACATCAAGAGGGTAGCTGCTGGAAGACCCTATGTATGGTAACAGGACACTGCACCATGCCACACAAGCAGGAGAACCCAGTTATGGTTGTCAGACAATTTATGCAATCACATCCCCCCTTAGATCTGGCTACCAAACTTCCAAGACTGTAACCCCCTTGATTATTATGAGTGGGGCGCAGATGAGCGAGAGACTAACAGAACTCCTTGTAAGACCAAAGATGTACGGAAGGCAAGGATTATGACAACATTCACCAACGTAAAGAAGAAGACCGATCAGAAGAGTTGCAAGAGATTCTGACGTCGTCTGGAGGCCGTGGAGGAAGTCAATAGCGATTTTATTGAATAAATTTTCACTTTAGTATTTCAACATATTTTTGTGTCATTTTGGTAAATATATCTGTTAAAATGAGATGTCAGTGTTATTTTAATTTTTGCGTAATTTTGACGACAATTTATCTATCGCATCCCCCCCTCTCTCTCTCTCTCTCTCTCTCTCTCTCTATATATATATATATATATATATATATATATATATATATATATATATATATAATTTAAATTAATTGATTTAAAATATGGTTTTTAAAACCATGTTTTAAATCAATTAATTTATAATATTAATGCTCTGTAAATTTACATTGAGCACTATTTTGTAAAAATAAAAATATCTATAAGAACACCGGATTATATATGTTACTGTTCTTTCTTTTTATTTAAATACATATATATGTGTGTGTGTGTGTGTTCAAAACTTATTAATGATAAAATATCAACAATCTCGACTTCTTAATGCAATAACGGTGTATAATCATTTTCTGTAGTTGACTCCAACACACACACACACACATATACATATATATATATATATATATATATATATATATATAAGATATTATATAGATCAGATATGGATCGGAATCTGACATCATGATAAGATAAAGAAGAAATAAGAAACGTTTATCAATCTAACATGTTTCACTTTTTATTAAAGCTTCATCAGATATATACTAATTTTATATCATCTGGATTCGAAACATGAATAAAATATCGTTACTTTCTTATCGTAAATGATTATGTCTAGTTTTCGCTACGCTGTGTTTTGGCAGCTTTGCATGCTACCACCGATTTAATGCGTTATTAGTGTTAGTTACCATTGTTGCCTATATTTAGACAAGTTATGAAAACATTGATCATCTTCTGCCAAGCAAAATGATCCCAAACCAATATTTCACCCACTTGTCGTTACGTCGATATACAGTCGTGGTTAACCCTGTACATCAAAAGCTAATTTATTGGTGATATGTTAATCCACATGCCCATCAAATTCTGCTCTTGTTTTATCATTGTTCTTCAGTTTATTCACGCATTCAGAACTTGGTCTTATTCTGCAATAAGTATACCTGCTTCCTCTTCTTTCTCTTCTGCTTCTTCTTCTTATTATTATTATTATGGTTGTTGTTGTTGATTCCGGGATGAAATCCGGTCTCAAATGAATGACAAACGCAGGAATGAAATATAGCAAATAAATGTATTGACGTAATAATACAATTGGTAATACGGTTAGTAGATCCAGAAATGCGGTTAGTAGCAATAATAATATATATACAGTCTGGGAAATTCAGTATCGAAGTATGACTTCCTTCTGAGTCTACGAGTTCGCAACTGTGACACCTACAAAGCGGTTACCTCACACTCTCACTCTCTCACTCTCTCAATCTCGGGTATTCACCGGCAGCAGTACAAGTACACACTGGGCGAGTCCACTTGTATAAAAAGGGGTGTACCCCTTAACAATTATTTATTTTGGTTTTGATGCTTAGATTATTATGATTATCATGATAGTGATGTCTTTTAGAAAAACTTTAAACTTTTGAATTTGGAGTTAAGTTTTAATAATTGAATCCTAAAAACTTCAAACATTTCAGTAAAACATACATGATGTTGAATTTCCAACAAATGTTCGTCATACGCACTTGAGAACAAAATGACCGCTGCAAAGAGAAGCAAACCAACAGATTTAGGAAAGTCAAATACCTTTAAAAATTACATTAAATAAGGTATAAATTTCGTACAATAAAAACAAATTTCTGCCTTCGACTCATAATTTTCTGTTGTATTCACTTTGCAGGAGAAACTATAGAAGAGACTTGCCAAAGAGAAGTTGCTGAACAAGTCCATCTTGAAGTGACCAGCACAAATTACCATTCCAGCCTTCCTTGGCCGTACCCTACGGCGCTTTTGATTGGGTGTATTGTGCAGGCTGTGACGCAAGACCTTAAGGTAGAATTTATACATACATTTCTATATTCAAACATATATCGCAAAATGTTAATATCGTCAATGTGAATCCTTTTAAAAAAATCTTACGTTCAACACGGGGAAACCTTTTAAAAATAAGACCTTTTCCGTTGTACTTTAAGAAAAAGGATCAGAGTAATGCCAAGATATCAAATGCCTATCTTCTGAAGAAAAGCCATATTACACATGTTTTTAACAAATGAGACAAAAGACGTTTATGCAAAAATTCATATGCATAATACATATTCTTACATGCTAATAAAGATATGAAGATACACAATGCAATCGCCTCACAAACGTTGATTTTCCGCAGGGTTACAAAAGCATAACCAAACACTCTCTGCAGTATAAAGGAAAACAAGGTGCACCCTAAGAATTACGTCTAAGAAACACCAAAAAGCATAAAGTAAGCAGAGCATGATTTGAAGGAAAATGCAGGCAAGGTAAAAATAACAGACATAATGAAAGTCCAAAATGTCATACATGAGCTTGTCAAAAGTAAAAGCACACTGTAGTAAGAAATATTACATTTTAGCAGTTAAGTCTATTCATGGTCATCTGAAGAACTTCAGCCATAAATATAATAAAAATAAAGATAATAATCTGAATACTCCACAAAATAGTAAAAACACTTCTCAAAACTACAGTAAAAATCCCTGAATATTTTAATTTCTTGTTTCTCTTTTCTCAGGTAAACAAAGAAGAATTAAAAGACGCTCAGTGGTTCAGCTGGTCAGATATGGGCTTGATGTCCAGTATTCAGCATCCAGCCAATTACAAGCTTCCACCAGACCAGACCTTATCATACCGTCTAATTGAATGGTGGATGCATAGCCATCAGTCAACGACAGACAACAAGAATCATATATGTTAATACACCTCATTAGATCAGAGTAAATCTGACAAGATTAAAAAAGCGAAAAGGAAAGCAATGAAAGACGCTGAAATCTTACACAAATCTAGAAAGAAGCATTCTTTTTCGGTTTGGAGTCACAGACAGCAATAAGTCACCTAAGAGATTATAATGTAATGTTTCATATTCTAACTGATGTAAGAAGATTTTTGTGGAATGGAACTTTCTTTTCCGAATAAATTAGGTTTTAAAGGCTTTAATGTTATGTTATAAGTGTACCTCAACGCTTAAGGTATATTTCTCAATAATTAAACATTTTTGTCAGGCTAAGTAGAATTTTTATTATAAAAATTTAGTAACCTTAGTCTAAAGACGAGTGATGGAAATCGTATTGAGTGTTGTACAGATTATATTATGATACATTTGTATGTGGTATATAGTGTATTTGTTTTAAAAAATCAGCATTTGAAAATGTGCAACTATCTGCATCAAGAGTGAGACTTAGTGTTCTTATGTATAATTCTTACTACTTTTATTCTCATAGATATAGATAAACAACATTTTAGAAAGCTTTTATGAAAAAAATCCCAACTATATATAAACATTACAGAATTTTATTTACGAAATAAATACTCTAATATATTGAGTATACTTTTTCTATATCATAAATCCTTCCATAAAATGTAGGTACATCCATGAGATCGCTAAAAAAAGAGCATAGCATGATGAAAAAGACGCCAAACTTGAAAAAATTTTATCGTCTAAAGGTTTATGTTATTATTAAGAGGAAAGATCAAAGTTTATTTTAATTATTTTTTAAAATTTTTCCTTTTTTTTAGAATATTCTGAATCCTTTTTTCTCTTTGTACCACCGGAACTAGTAAAATAACATATACAATTTTTAGCACGTTTTTTTGTATGACACACATTAATTTGGAAAATCTTGCAAAAATAAAAATAATTGTCGGATGTCAATGAAACTTTCAGAAAATATTCACAGATGATCGAAATTATTATAAATAGAATTTTTTTTATTAAAGTCATGGCAGAAATATTTTTTATATTTATTACATTATAAAATTATAGTATTTTATGTACACTTCTGATAAAATTTCATAAGAAAGGTACCTATAAATTAATTAGATACCTATCTCACTCTTAACAGTCTTATTTTAATTTCTTTATAATATATTTTCCATAAAGCATCGTAAACGTAAAGGTGAAAGCTAAGTACAACAAAAAAATTAGAGCGCTGAAAGTTTTCCTTAAAAACAACGAGGTAAATAATTTGTTCACTTAAATGTAAATAATTTCACTTTTCTCCTTCCGTAGAACAAAGTATCCTCACGTAATCCGTCAATATGTCATTCATCACCTGTCAAGTTAGGCGAAAGTTTATGACCGGCTTTGTTTTATTTTCAAATTACATCTTGGTTCAAAATATTTTAAATAAACATTATAATTTCTGATTTTCTTAAAATAAGTTTTGAAAAAATGATAATTGATTTTTAAAAGAATTTCAAATTGAGATTTTCATTTTTTTTAAATGGAAAAAATGGTTGCCATGATCGATTATCTGTCAATTTTGCTGACTCAAAAAAAACAAAATTTTTAATGAAAATTTTGGACATGCTAGGAACAATTAAAAAATGTAAAAGAGTACCCTCAAAATACTTTGATCTTTCCTTTTAATAATAACATAAACATTTAGACGATAAAATTTTGTTTTCATCAAGTTTGGCGTCTTTTTCATCATGCTATGCTCTTTTTTTAGCGAACTCGTGGAGGTACCTAATAAAATGGAAATCATTTATGTGACTCTTTTTCCATACATCGTTAAACAAATTTTCAGTTTATTTACTTTCTAATATAAAAATATAAACAAATAACTACTTTCTGTATGGTTCATTATGTATATATGCATCACCAGAAATATTACAAGATTTTATTAAAGTATTTTTATCAAAAAAGGAACCGCGATTTCTAATTAAATTAATTGAAAATATATGACAATTTCAACTGTTCCTCTATTTCCTATGAATATGTAGGCCTCATAAGCCTTGCATTTAAAAATATTAAATAACAAAGACTATAAACGCGATAAGAAAACATTATCGAAACATTTGTTGAAAATTAGGTATAATACATAAACATATATATTCATCTATATAATTCTTTTAATACATATATATTTAGCTTTGTTATTTTACATACATCGAGCACTGATCTTTTTTTCTTTGCTACCAGCATTTACTGTGAACTATTTTATATTTATATTTATATCTCTTCCCTTCTCTGTCTGTCTGTCTTTATCTATATATAAATTATATATATATATATATAATATATGTGTGTGTGTGTGTCTGTGTGTGTATGTATAAATACAAACAGAAATAACCTTTTATTGAGCGATTTCTTTTTAATTATGTTTCTAAATGATTTAAATCATATTGGAAATTTAAAATTCAAATATTGTCTGATGTTTTCTCCCATAAAATATTTTCAGTTTGTACAATATTTTAACTTCAATCAAAGCTTCAGTTCCAGCAAGTAAAATGCCCCGTGATAAGGCTCCTATCAAGATAATTTCGCTACAATGGTTCTCTCTGATAATTCATTATTCGTTAGATCTATGAACTGAAAATCATGTAGCATTGATTCCTCTGTTCACTGTTTATGTATTTGATATTTCCTCCCATAAATATAGCAAATTCCAATATATATATATATATATATATATATATATATATATATATATATATATATATATATATATATATATATGTACTGTTACTAGTCGGGAATTTAGGTTCACATACTATAGGTTCAAATCCTATAGTGGTGAAATAGATTTTCTATTCACGTGGATAAAAATATATTGCGGTTCAGAAGCATTAAACAAAACTATCTTTATTGATGATGAGTTGTCATTGTTTGATTTGAAGAGCCTTCAAAACGTTTAATCGTTTTTTTTGCAGTTGAATTGGCAGAGTACTCTTGTATTATTGACC
The DNA here is from genome assembly GCA_903632075.3 of Acanthosepion pharaonis. Lineage (NCBI taxonomy): Eukaryota > Metazoa > Mollusca > Cephalopoda > Sepiida > Sepiidae > Acanthosepion > Acanthosepion pharaonis. The sequence continues at coordinate 242,793 of CAHIKZ030001256.1, forward strand.
TGAATTTGAGGATAATAGGAGCGCAATAGATTTGCGTAAAATGTTTGTATAAGTCACTTTTTCCAAAATATTAATGGATTTTATTTATTATCACATAAATAATAAAAAATATCTAAACTAAAAATAAAGTTTAAGTAATAAAAATACGTCACTTTTTTCGGTCGGAGATGTGGCATGTTGATTTTCTTGAGAGAATGCATTGGTCTGAGACAGACATGTATGCATGTGTAGTGACTGAAACAATAACAAATTTCTCTTTAACATACAATTTTCGATTTCTAGTCGATACTAATTTTTCATGGCAACCAAACTTCCCACTACGACAGTGAATAGAAGAAAAAACATCGAATTACATGCATTTATCTGGAGTTAATGAAACTATAATATAAAAAATATATTCCATCTGACGACTTGAAAAAGAATACAGTTAAATGCGTGAATTTTGTCATAGAAGGAAATGTAGATGCCACTTAGTCACAGACAAAGAAACTCAAGATGTAGCGCTATCTGCAGATTGAAGTAATGAGACCGTTAAGTGAGATGTGTGGGCAGTATTACAGTCAATAAAAAGAAAAGGATCTTTTAATGTTAGACAGAAGATAAGTAATGGCTTCTTATACCTTGAAATTACAGCTGGTCATAAGACTTGAATCAGGTTCTGTAGGATAAAATATGATATACGAGGTAAAACATGATCTGCTTGTTGGAGAATATGAAATATCAAAGCGACTATTGGGGCCTTATTTTTCTGGAAAAAAAAGAAGATTGAGGGCTTTTAAGTTGGGTAACTTAGCAGTCGCTTTCGGCCATAAAAAACAGGTTCAGTTGAAAGTTCTATTTATTTTTATAAAAATGAAAAAAAATAGGGACAAATTTGTTTTAAAAGTTTTTACTGGACACGTATGCTTGCAGCTATATATGTGAGTGAGTACAAATAGAGTTACAGAAATATAATCAGAAACAAAGATGCAAAATAATTGCGAGATCAATAGATGAGAAACAAATGATGAGCAGATTTACGCATGCATTAAATTATGTTTGAAGATATTTCTAAGTTCATGTATGCATGTAAACACTTATTTTTAAGTATCAGATTTTAAAATATTGAATTATATATATATATATATATATATATATATATATATATATATATATATATATATATATATGTGTGTGTGTGTATAATAGAGAGAGACAGAGAGAGAGAGAAAGAGACAGAGAGAGAGAGACATGCCGTGAGATATATCGCCAGAGATCTAACGATAAAGCATTTTATTATTCAAGAGCAAAATCTACATTACCAAGAAAAAAAGTTTCATATGTTATTTATAGCTATTCTAGAACTGAAGAGACCGCCATAGTCCTGTATATGTGATTCTTTTAGATGTCTGATTCTCAGGTTTTCGCCTCTGTCTAGTATTTTTAATTCATTCCACAGGATTGCCCTTCATACATAATTTATTTTTTTATTTTATTTATTCGGCGTTCCTCCGAATTTACTTTTAGGGGTAGACATGTTTCGTCATCATATTCTTTTTCACAACTGCCAAGAATGGAATGTACGCAGTTCATGTTCTCTCTGTTAGTCTTGAATCGGCAGAGATTATTAAAAACGACTGTGAAGAGAGCCAAGTTTTCAGCAGCTGCAGTAAGAAAGAGAACTGGCAACAAAGGGAGTCATGCTTAACAACAAGGATGCAACAGAAGTTGTTTTAACTTCAAGATTTTGTAACAGAACAGTAATCTAGATTAAAACGTTGGTGTCATAGTAATCGTGTGTTCAATCCCTGTGTTTCGATATAACAACAAAGGTGATTTAATTAGTCTGACTTTAAAATTATCCATCCATATATATATATATATATATATATATATATATATAGGGCACAAACACTAATATTCCATGGTTATAATTTATTACATTGGAATCGTAATCACGATGCAATTCATCAGACCAAAAATTCAAAAAGCATGATGACGAAACATATCTTTTTGAATTTGTAGGTCTGATGAATTGCATTGTGATTACGATTCTAATGTAATGAATTATAACCATGGAATATTAATGTTTGAGCCTTTTATATTATATTCTTACTCTGTCCTGGACGTCGAGTTCTACTTGGATTCTATCCTCATCAAGTATCAAGAAGCTAAATAAAATCCCATAGTCTAAATAAACTTTACCAAAATTTAGAATCCAAGTGAATGTGCAAGACAAACTAAATATATAAATAAGTAAAATAATTAATTTAAAATAATAATTTAATAGGCAAATTAAAGACCATGACTGTAAATTTAATAGGCAAATTAAAGACCATGACTCTCAACCTTTTGTGGAACCCTTGAAATAGTTTTCATGTTTGCATAAAAATGATTATATACCGTTATTAATATCTATCTCTTTTATATTTTATTATAATAACCAAGGCTTTTTCAACAATATGCCGTAAGTGTATAGTAAAATTACGAATATGAAATTAAACAAAATCTATTGACCTCTTGTTTCTCGAGGAACACCTAACGACCTGTTGTAGAACGCCAGGGTTCCGGGGAACACTGGTTGAGAAACACTGGTCTAAAACATTAACCCAAAACCAAACAAAAAAACGTGATGGACCGATTTTCTACTTCATATTTTCCTTAATCTCCTAGTGTCATATATATGGAGCCCGTGAAACATCTGCCGTAGGAGTTCATAATTTTATTGCGATACGAAACTTAATACCTACTTTTTGGTTTGGTTTTCTCTCTTAAACATAATTTTAAATCTATTTTTATACGAACGAAGAAACAAGCTGAAAGCCACTGACTAACCAACGAGATTTCAGCATACGCCCTGATGAAAAGACATACAAGTGAAAACGCCTAATCATTTCTTTAAATGGCGTCATCTTTTGACGAGGAGCAAAACAAAGTATTCGACCGAAATTTATGACTAAGAAAGAATTCAGACAAATTATTAACAATCCTATTTCATTAAAATAATTCAATATAAAATTATATGCCACTATCAATTCCGTAATTAGTTAATCTGACGCACATATTAAACAAAAAGCATTTATTTAAATTCGAGTAAAGTTAATTTGTTGGTAACATATCTCTAGTATTGTACCGATATCTTTCATTTATTCATTTCAGAATAATTTGCTTATATTTAGTATTTAGATGTAAGCAACATTATCAATAAAAATCGAAAATACCGATTCGTAATGAGTCAAATGGAGGTTGAAATATGCAATAAAATTTCTAACCATGATTAGTAACAAGAGGAGGTAGGCAGTGACCAGTTCACATGGTAATATCATCAACTGACTGTCCGCAAATATTAATACATTGAACATAGATGGGATCACTACATAAATTTCTATGGAAACAGTGAAAGCAGTTGGACCTAGGAAAAACTATTCTCATACCACCGGGTTTTTTTGTTGTTTTTTTTTTCATTGTTTTTTTTTTTTCTTTTCATGATAATTCTCTTGACCGGAGTTGCATAATTTATTTAAATTTCTAAGTTCGACAGAAAATTATTGTTATTCTTATCTCCTAGTTTTTTGGAAAGATACTGCTTTATACATAAACCATTGATCTGCATGCTCAAATTCTATTGGTTTGCATAATTTCTAGTGGATAAGATTTTTTAAACAGTCATATTTATTTCTGTATTTGTTTGTTACTGCATCTGCTTATATGTTTAAGGACACATTTCTAAATCTGCATAAGTTATATTGATTGTATACTATTAAATTTGGCCTTAACTTCACTTCTCACAACAGATTCTAATATTTTTCTAATTTAGTTTTTTATTCTTTGATCTCTATTCTGTGGTCTGTTGGAATAGTTAGCAGTAACAAAACGCAAATATAATTTATTTTAGAAATAAAGAACTTCAACATATAAGAAACTCGTGGAAGTTATTCAAAACAATTTTCGGACCATGTCTTGCAACTTCTTGTGACCTGCCAGTATATCGTTCACATTCAAAAATAAATGTTAATAATTAGTCCTATAAAAGCTCAAAGAATTCAACACGATTAATGAAAAGCCACTGATGGAAAGTTTTGTATAAATCAGAGTAAAATCCAAAAGAAAAATTTTTAATAACAATAAAAGAAAAAGATGAGAGAAACGAAAAGAATTAAATGTAAAAGATAATCAAGCAAAAGAAGAGATAACAAAATGAAACGAAGAAAAAAGATTTTACGGTCAAGTTTTGTAACGAGGAGCCTCTCACTCTGTCTTTCTCACTTTCCCTCTCTCTCTCTCTCTCTCTCACTCTTCCACACACACTATCTTTGGATCTATCTGTCTCTATATCTATCTATCTATCTATCTATATATATATATATATATATATATATATATATATATATATAGATAGATAGATAGATATATATATATATATATATATATATATATATATTGTCGGAGTTACCTCCTCTTTCGCTCCTTAAACTGAGACAACTGGTCATCTCGACCTTGACCTCTCGTTTGTGCCCCCTATACACTGTTAACCCGTGGGAGAGACTAGCAAGTCCCCTTTTTAGTTAAAGTTATATTACAAACCTTGTTGTAATATACTTCTAGACATTTTTAGGCCATAGTTCCCTTTAGCTAACCTCGTCGTATTTTATTATAGAGACTTTACTGTTATCCAATTCTCTTGCCGGTCTCTCTTATCACAAGGCAGTGGCTTCTCACTAAATTCGGGGAGGCGGTCGGCGACTGAAATGGTCGGATACTCAGGCCCCCCTGGCCTTCGTTGGCCAGAGACTTCGATCACCGGACTGTGTATTGAGTTACGCTTCCATTTTTTTTTTTGTCTGCCAACTTGACGATAGTTGGAAACTTTCCTCTCTCTCTCTCTCTCCTTCGTCTACTACTCCTGGCTCCTGTTTTACTATCGGAATTCCGTCCCTACTGGCTGCCTGCACGTCGTCCTTAACCTTTCCCGTACACTATGTTAGTAATTAATACGGGAGGTTACTAATATCGGACTCGACCGGCAACACGCAACGCCTGCACTGGACCTGTGACATGCCTGAACAACGCCAGCTCTTCTTTCCTTCCCAATACGTCAAGTTGGCACCCCGGCAACGACCAACAACCAACAAGTGGCACCCCGGCAACGATCGACTTCAACAACCAACAGCGATGATCCTGCCAGCAACCAACAACAACAATCAACTTCAACAACCAACAGCGATCATCCCGGCAACAATCAACTTCGACAATCAACAGCGATGATCCTGGCAACAACCCACATCAGCTTCAACCCCAACAACCAACAACGATGATCCTGGCAACTACCAACACCAACCTCGACCATCAATGCCTGCACTAGAACTTCTGCACCTCTACCGTTTCCGACCACCTTTATTTCCTTTTCTTTTCTAGAATAAATTAGCATATATCATATATATCCTCGTGCTGTTGTCTATATTGTTTCACCGTCAGATTTAACGTCTTCAAAAATGTTAGCGGGCCTCTTGTGACCTCGTTCACCCTTGTGTGATACGTGGGGCTCTTAGGGGTACCCGCTACATTATATTTGTGTGTGTATATATGCATCATTTTCTGTTTCTCCCTCTCCCTATTTCGCTCTCAGTGTTTAACCTAAATTAAAAAAAAATGTTTGCACACACCTGTAGAAGCCAAATCTAACACATTTAAAAGCTTTTCGACTTTGTCAAATTTTCTCTTTCGTCTCGTATAATATTATGCATCCTACAAACGAATATATATATATATATATATATATATATATATATATATATATATATATATATATATATATCGACGTTTCTTAGATCATAGAAGAACAGTATATAATGATGGTGGGTAGCGCCACTGTACCTTACACTTAAGAAAATGCCCAGGCCTAGGATTCGGGTATGGACGCAGGCACTATAAAGACACGAACCCTAGTTGTTAACAAGACACTTTATGAGCGAATGGTGGTTTCATAATAATAGTTGATGCATTCATTGTACTGACAAGTCATCAGTTACCTCCCTTTAAGATCTAGGAAGTTTAAAAAGCGCCCTGTATAATCCGTCAGTAGACGAGTAGTCAGAGTAAAGTGCAATAAAGCTTTGGTATAAGTTTATTCACTGGTTCTGTTTTTACTACAATTTATTGCACTTAAAATGGGACTTTATATGCGGCCACAACGATTTACCTATGACTCTGAAAGCGAAGCAGCAGATAAACGCTGGACACACTGCCACGAAACTTTTACGAACTTCGTTGAAAATCTACTCCTTGAGAACCCGAATCGGCTTATTAACAAGCGTGCTCTTCTTACTATGTGTCTCATTCAATCAACAATATCATTGTAGACTGTAAAACTTATGAAGAAGCGATAGAGAAATTACACACAACCTACATGAAGCCCAAAAATGAACTATTTGCCCGACATATATTTGCTACCCGGCGACAGGAATCTGGTGAAATATTGGATCATTTCCTAAAGACCCTTGAGATATTAAGCAAGGACTGCAATTTTCGTCCCATGATCGCCTTGGAGGCACAAGAGGAACATATTCTAGACGCCTTCGGAAATGGCCTATGCAATGTTCAGGTAAGGCAACGCCTTGTTGAAAATAAGACTCTTACCTTGAAAGCTGATTCTGAACAAGCTTATACTTGCGAACTTGCTATACAGAGGCCCAGCTCGTATTTTCAAACCGATACTGTGGGTGCCGCTCTAAAAGAACCTGTTCCTACAATCTCTCCACTCTGATGATGATTCGACTTACTCTCCTGCCCAGGATATCCCACTTGTAAACACCCCAGAACAACCTGCCACTGCTTCATCAACTAAACGGACATGTTACTACTGCGGTCTAAATCTACACTCACGACTTTCATGTCCTGCCAGGGAAGCTCGTTGCCACAAGTGTAGAAAAATAAAAGCATTCGAAAAACTCAAGCAAGACATTGCAAAATCCGTAATCACAACTATAGATCCTTCTGTCCGACTGGTAGTTGAAACTGATGCATCAGACTGCGCAATTGCCGCTTCATTAAGTCAAGCTGACCGCCCTCTAGCCTTCTTTTCAAGGACTCTGTCTCTCTCAATCAGAACGACGGCATACGGCGACTGAAAAAGAAGCCTACGCCATAGTTGAGGCGTTAAGAAAGTGGTGTCACTATTTAATCGGACGTCACTTCAGATTAGTTACAGACCAAAAATCTGTTTCGTTTATTTTCAACTCAAAGGCTACCAGTAAAATAAAAAATGAAAAATAGCAAGGTGGAGAATTGAATTTTGTTTCTCGTTCGATATTACTTACTGGCCCTGCAAGGAGAATCTGACAGAAGTATAAGTGCAAAAGAACTCCAGACACCACAGGAGGAACTAGGCATAACACGGATGGTTCACATAGCAAGGAGTAGGAATTATTCAGTGGAGGACGTTAGGAAAATTACAAATTCCTGCCGAACGTGGGCCGATAAAACCTAGATTTTACAGACTTACTCCTGGAATCCTAATAAAAGCAACGCAGCCATTTGAAAGACTCAATCTAGACTTTAAATGCCCGTTACCATCCAAAACACGAAATCGATACATGCTATCGTAGATGAATATTCATTGTTTCCTTTTGATTGTCCCTGTCCAGATATGACTGCAACAACAATTATACAATGCCTTTGTTCCCTATTTGCCGTCTTTGAAGTACCGACATACATACATTCAGACCGAGGAGTTTCTTTCATGTCCGAGCAGCTTCGGCAATTCTTACAGGAACGCAGAGTGGCGGTAAGTCGGATAACTCGTACAACCCCCACGGTAACTGTCAATGCGAATGATATAACGGCTTAATTTGGAAAAAAAATTAATCGGTTGCTTCAACACACAAATGCTCAATAAATAATAGGGAAAATCTCCTTCCAGTAGCTCTGTATGTCATCAGGTCGTTATTATGTACGGCTACCAATGCCACCCCACACGAAAGATTTCTACCCTTCCCACTTGGCTCTCTCAACCAGGTACGGTTCTACTGAGAAGCCACACTCGCTATACCAAATATGACCCCCTAGTAGACGAGGTGGAACTAATAGAGATCTTGCTCCTGCTGGAGGTGTACCAGATCCTAAAACCACCCAAGTGAGGAGAGCTGATCTCTTCGACACTGAAAACCAATCGGGAGATCACCGTGTCGGAATCACTCCAGACACATTACCCCAGGTTGATGACACAGCTTCCGTTGAGACTCCATCAGACATTTCAGAGATATTAACATGCCCCAGAAGTGAGTAGATACAGAAACAGATCCGGAAGATCCACATTCAGATTCCAGCCCTAATAGTCCAATACAAGTGTTCACAAAGAATCTGTACTGATCAACCATCAGTTACCTCCCCTTAAGATCTAGGGAGTATAAAAAGCACCCTGTAATATCCGTTAGTAGACGAATAGTCAGAGTAAAGTGCAATAAAGCTTTGGTATAAGTTAATTCACTGGTTCAGTTTTTACTACATTCATGTGGATAGGTTGGATCCGTTGGTTTGTCTAAACACATCATTGACCAGTGACTACTATATTGCACAGCTTCGTAACCATTTTCACGCATTCAAGGATTCCAGGTACCCCCACAACCGGCCCAATTTGCTCTGAATTAATTTGGAGAACATACTGAAAACAACCTACGAATTGTGTGACCACTACGTTCATAAAACATTAACCCAATTTAACATTTATGAGACGTTTTAGAGAGATCTGTTCACACAGAAGATCAATGCCTAATCCACTATATTAGACACCCATCCCACGATTTTTTGACACGTCAATATATATATATATATATATATATATATATGTGTGTGTGTGTGTGTGTATATATATATATATATATATATATATATATATATATATATATATATATATATATATATATATATTCATTTTTGAATACTTGCTCTCAGGAATTACTTGCCCTCCAATCATATTTTTACTATTTAAATGTTTTAATTAGACAAACTTTGTTTGCATTAAATCAGCTACATATAAATTTTTATGTGTATGTGTGCGTAAATGCGTATGAACTTATTTATGTGTACGCGTGTGTATTTATGTGTATAAACGGAATGCACTTACGACCAACATCTTTTGAGATTGATGGTTTAACATTTCTTTCTCTGATTCACTCCGACTCTAATTACTATGCGCTTGACAAACTGTTGTAGCTTATCTTACAATCACACACTTCCAAACAGACCGAACATCCTCATCGCCATCTTTACACCAGAAGTTATCAATGAACCGTTTAAGCACCTGTCTGCATGTGGATTTTTAAGGAAAAAGCAATCGAGCCAAATAATTAAATGAGGTGAACTCCCAATCAACATTCATCACGAATAGATTCTCCACCACGATTATTTATATAGAGTTTATACTTTCCCTCAATCCATTGATGCAAAATGAACAATTTTTGTTACTTCAAAAATAAAATTGCACGTGGAGATAAAAAAAAACAAAAAAAAAAAAACAATACTCGATTAACAAAAAATGTGTTGGGGACTTGCTTACTGAGAATGTTGCGGAATAAAATCGAAATGTTTACTAACACTTCGATGTTTATTCACATCATTCTCTCTGTACCCACTATCAAAGTTAAATTTGCTGTTCACGTCATATATATACACACACACACACACACACACACATATATATATATATATATATATATATATATATATATATATATATTGGTGGCGCCTACTCAAATACCAGTGTTCAGTGTTTAAAGTTATAAAAATCTGTTGGATTAATAATATATCCATTCTAAAATTCTCTTCTGCTCTGCGACATGAATGTTTAAATCCTGCCGAAGAGCGCAAATATTCCCTTTCTCCGATTTCTCGAACATTCAGTCCGGTAGACAAAAATAAATAAATATACTATTTAACAAATAAATTACTCAATACGAGTTTATTAGCCTAATCAAATGAATTTTCTGCCTAGTATTTTATTCCGGAATATTATCAATCAAGCTACAGATCAATAGCAAAATTCAATCGAATGTTTTGAAATAAGTTAAATACACATTAGCTGTGATAATTGTGTATTTCCTGCTGATATTATAAACACGGTTCCATATTCCAAAATAGTGGTTTTCTATCTAGATAAGCATGCCCTTTATATGTTGAAAATGGTGCAACATAATCATCCTAATCTTATTTCTACCCTATTGTGTCGTAAGAAAGCTACATTTAGTCAATGTTTGAAAAATATGTGATAACAATATCATTTGATTCATTATTTCTTCGAACGACTTGACTAAGGCTTAAAGATTTTATAAACATAGAACGTATCATTTTGTTTTATAAGCAAACTTATAAAAAAAAGAGCTGAGAGAGAATTTTTGCGAAGAAAAACATTCCCAACTTTTATACCATCATCATCATTCGTTCACGATTGCAAAAAGAAAACTTTCCAACAGAAAGTAAACATGATGCTTCATGACTCACACTGATGTCCAATATTTTGAAATATGATAACACGGAGCCTTCAAAAATGGAGTACTATTTTCATATTTGGGCGGATGTTGCCCAGACCTCACTCTCGAGCCTTCAAAAGGGTCTCCTAGCCCTTGTGGGTGACGAATTATTCTACACACTTCAATCTCACTCCAACAGGCTAGATGTGGCAAACCTCTGCTCTACCACTATTTCCACAGAAGGTGCTCGCTGAGGCAAACTTTCACAGCAAGAACCCGCCATGCCACTTACATAGTAGCAAACCACCCACATTCCCTCCGTATTCTATTGGTGATTGTAAGTTCCACTCGAGCAGGTTCTTCCAGCAAACAACTGCCCTATGGAATTGACTCCCAACAGGATGTTTCCCCGATCACTACAATTTTAACCTGTTTAAGGCAAAAGTTAACCGTTATCTTCCACTTCTATACACAAAAATGGCCCCCAAACGTAACCCTCTACCTTGAGTGACCCCGGGCCTTGTAAAGAGGGAACCTCGCTGTAAAGAATCTTGTGAATACGCAAATAGAGTTGGCGTTGCATGTGTGTGTGTGCATCTATGTGTCTGTGCATTTGTATGAATTATATAAACTATCGAAGACTATGGTCTTGAACTGTCTGTTGGTTAAAAGTAGCAGAATATTTGTCTAAAGAATCCTTATAAATATAAACCTACTAACTTCAGCAAAATATAGGGAAAGCAAAGAGAAAACTGCATTTATTTAAGGAAAGCATTATTTTTATTGCACTCGGCTCCAACCAGTGGTAATCGTTTTCCTCAAGACTATCTTTTCTACTTGTTGTGTTCTGCAATAAATTTGGTGTGAGGTAAATTAATTTTATTAGATTTTGTTTTTGAATGTAGGGAACATTGCTGACCTACTTAGAAATTTCCGGGGTTTTTCTCTTCTAAAAACAACTCAGCACATTGTAAGCTGCCTCGTCATTCTTATTTTCTTTCTTTGTTTCTCTTAAGGTTGACGTTCTATTTATCTGGAATGTCTTCGGAACAGCAATACTCTTTTCATTGACAGTATTTTTAGCACGATTTCTTAACGTGTCCTTTACCTCTTTATTTTTTGTTTATTCCTTGTAAACCCGACATTTTACTTAACTAAGAATTTGAAGCTCTTCAGGAGAGATGATTTTAAGCCCAATGTTCATTCTTTCTGTTTTTAACCATTTTTCTTTCGTATTTGATAGATTTAATATCGGAACATTGCAATTATTATAGCGTCTTAATGACGTCTACGATTATAGTCATAATAAAACGATTTAGCGCCGTGATTATCGCTACTTTTAACAAGTATAGAGTATCATTCTCCATTTAGTAACAGATTTTTTAATGCTGCAAATTGTATTTGCACAGGGACATTATTGTAATATATTGAAACTTCTGGTGTTCCTGAAGAAACGATTTAAATATTATTAATGTTAATTTGTCTCTCTTTCTGTTTTTTTTTTTTTTTAACTTTCTTTCTCTATCAAACGCATACACATATGCATACACACTCACACATTTAACTTCTTTTAAGAAAGTGCAACGGACTGTGGGTTTTTATTGTTTTTGTTCTGAGACTTACTAAATATTTAAAATGACATTTCACTTTGCCTAGATGCATCAATGTTCTGGAACACTCTAAGATATGCAATTCAATAATTTTAATTGACATAAGGTTACATTTTCCGCGTGAATAAACTAAACGTTGGTTATCTTCTTATGGATTTCTCAGAAGTTATTTCAATTATCATACATCAGTAAATGCAAAAACCATTTTTTTCATAAAAAATGTCAACATCTTTATTCAAAAACAAATGTTGCTGAACCAAGTATCTGTGGGTGGTTTTAATAGTACTGTAAAAACAACAATGCATAAATAAATAATTAAAGACGGCTAAGGAGAATTTGGAAATGAAGGTTTTACTTCATACAAGGAGAACATGCTAACAAAGCATATATGTTATGCGCCTCCTCTGTATCCCTGAAAAGGAAAGTTAGCGAGTATTAGAAAAGTTTGTCCTTTCTCACAACTCCAGCACGTCATGTTGCAAGAGGTTGTGTTTTATTCACATGTTCCGGAAGCATCTTCTTTTCACGGTGTCTAACCCCAAATTGTCATAATCTAGTGTGGGGCGTTAGGAATCACATAAGCAGCCTATCAAAAAATAATCAACATGACAGTGTATGCTAATTAGAGAACAGGAAGGAAAATTAACCGAACAGACGGAATAAAAACAGAAGCCATAAAAATGTAACATGAAACAAACTGGTTGCCGAAATTAGAGCACACCGTCTATTACACATATTTTGGTCTCTATGACTAATTGTAATATATTGCATTCGTTTTAACATTCTTTCTATTTAATCAAGCGAAAAAATATTGCATTATCCCAGCGATAAATAGTTAGTATTAGCATGTCACTACCAAACATACTTTGTCCTGTTTCCCGATACGGCCATATTTTGTACGATTTTGTCAAGAGAAGCAAATCATCAAAACAGGTGCCAATTGCGTATTCATGAAACTGCATTTTTTCTTCCATTCACAATAAAACAATTTAAAGATTTAAAGATTTGTATCTAAGTAACACTTATAACAATTTTTAAACTGTAGTCGAGTCAATAACGTTTGTTATCTTATAACTTATATTAAACCTTTCAAAGCTAAAGCAAGTTTAAAATTTCATAATCCATTATATGGATTATATTTCATAATCCATTAAATGGATTATATTTCATAATCCATCATATTTTATAATGACAAACAAGCTCATGATGACTATTATGGTAACAACGTTTGGACCCTTGTATGCTCCAACTTTCTTCAATTGTCTGTTGTGGTTGGTAAAGCTCGTAATTTTGAACCGAACTTTTATTCAATCCATGTTGTTAATCGTTCTAATTTCCCTTAAGGGAGGTCTAGTATCAATTAATTTTCTTTAATTGTAATACAACCTTAAAAGATCCTACTCAAATTTATAACATAGATGAAGGATTATGAAGGATTAAAAAATTATAAGATAATTAATATTAATGGGTAATTAAGCGTCACAATCATTAGATTATATTCCAGTTCAACTGAATGCCAGGTCACAGTTGATAAATTTCTTGAAAGACACGCCGTCCCTCAGTAATTTTACTGAAAGGCGCAATATTTATGTAAAATCTTAATTAAATATATCTATAAATAAAAGAGTCATAAAAATTGTTCACTGTTAAATTAATTCAAATGAAAAACTAAATTTGTGGAGAGATGTGGTTTCTTAGTCGATGAATGTTATTCCAAAAAACATGCTTTTAATTGTTTAATGAACACTAAATAAATGTGATGATTTTTTTTACACTCCTTTCGTCATTAAAATTGTTTCGTATACTTTAACTGAACTTATTTTCTTATAAATGGGTTTAAAAGTCATTTGACTAGAAAAGAATTACATCTTTTAATTATTATAAAAATATTTGGCAAAAAAATTATAGTTTCTGAATAGAGAACAGGAATTTTGAAATTTATTACTTTGCCAATTTTTATAGAAAATCTTAACGTTTTTTTAAGAAAACCCCGAAAACACCACGCATAAAAATGGGAATATAAAAGTGAGGTAATGGAAATTTTTTGTAATAGGAGTGCATTTTTTTCATATTAGAAATTTATTTTACATCAGCTTCCAATTGACAATAATTTTGTCTCTCGTCTTCAACCATATATATATATATATATATATATATATATATATATATGTGTGTGTAGTCATCCACAGACAGACTGCTTCGCTGTATCACAGCTCATGAGTGCGGCTAGATATCTGATTGCCTTAAACCGGGATCGAAACTCGATTAATTTGGCATCAGTCGGAGATTCTACTCCTGAGCTATCAGCGCCCATTTGAGAGGAGGGCTAATTTTTACGTACTTATTCTTCGAATAAACACGCCAATAGCCGAGAGGGCTCAATTCATAGAAGAACTTTGCAGTATTAGCAATTGTAGCCATTGTTTACAAACTCGCGCTTTCTCCCAAGAGTGCTCGACCGGAATTAAATATTCCGGGGATGTAATTTCAACCCAAGCAAAACAATAAAGCTATTAAGACACAAGAAGTTACAAGTTGTGAAAGAATATAAGAAAAAGAAAAATTATTAAGGAGGGAGAACAATAAAAGAGGAATTAAGAAGACGGTTGATAATATTTACATTTTAATTTTTGAAGATTAAAGTTGATTGGAAAGCAAGAAGCCGAAGAGTTCCACAAGCGAGAAGTGCAAGAAAAGAAACTGTTAGCACAGAACTTACGGTTACATCTAGCCATTTCAACTGTAAAATCATTAGACCAAGTTGCCAAACTAGCACTGCGCTTAAATTTATAAAGTTTAGGTACCATAGAGGAAATTTCATTAAAACAATCACCATGAAAGTATTTGTAGGAACGGCAAAGCAAATCTACATTACGACGGTGGGAAAGAGACTGAAGCTAAGATGTCAGTTCAGGACCAATATCATTGCAGATTCTTCTTTGGATTGTATCAAGAATCTCTAAATATATAGCAGGAGCGCCAGACTATATGTGGCAGCACTATTAAAAGCATGGACGAATGGTCGACTTATAAGTATGTATAGATAGATTCAGGCGTGAAAATTGTCTACTAAGACGCAGTGAACCAACTTTTTAGCAGCAGACCTAACAACTGATTCAATATAATACCAGCAGAGAACATTAGCCCGCAAAGGCACAGTGAGTCACTCACCTGCAGGTTAGCATCAGCCAAAATGATGAAAGGCATAAAATGGTCTTTCAGACGATCAATTGAGAACAGTTTCGTTTTCGTGGCGTTATAATTAATAATCCATTCCTTGCCCCAGTTAACAGCAGAATGTAGGTCATTTTTAAATCAGCTGCCAATTTGACCTTATCGAACCTTATCGCTTACTATTATGACAAGAGTAAATAGTTGTGTTATCAGCATAAATACCAAGTTGAGAACTGATGCCACCAGGAAGCTCATTGATGGAAATTAGAAACAACGTAGATCCAAGGGTAGAGCCCTGAGAGATGTTTGCATTAGTGTGGCTCTTCAAAACAACTTTCATTTCGCGATCTGATAATACTGAATCAGTTCAAAAATTCGTTCAGAAATATCATAACATTTCAACTTGTGAAGAAGACCAGTATGCCAAACGCTATCAAATGCCTTTGAGATATCCAAAGCAATAGCCCTAGATTCACCCTTCTTATGTAAAGCTTGATAGACTCTTTCGACAATAATCGCTAATACATCAGCAGATAATCTCGAGAAGCAAAAGCCATATTGCTTAGCAGAATGAAAACCCTGCTTGGAAAGATATTTAACGGAGTCAAAGTTGATTAGAGCCTCTAGTACATTGCCAAAAAGAGATAGAAGGCTAATAAAATAGATAGAATAGTCCACCAATAAAATAGGTCTATTTAATTTTCAAGTAGTTAATCCGAAAACAAGTAAAAAGCGAGCCAGCAACCGGAAAAATGAAGTACGATAGAATCCATTCGCGTCAAAAGGAGAGACTACTACTGCAGCAACTTCAAAGTTGTCCATCTACGAACTATTTACAAAACTGCCAGCTACAAACACAGGACATCTTGCTAACCCTATCAATATTTAACTGTCTTCCTTTCCTCTCCTTCTGACCGTATATACATAAACAAACCTCCGCTTTTTATCAGCATGTACTATCTCTTTCACATACATACCTACTTACAGAAACCGTGTGAATTGACCTTAAAAACTTAAAACTGTGAACGCTAAACCACGCTTATAAAGAAAATTTTTATAATTTTTTTAAATACCCATTTGTGTGCACTTTTATTGTTAAATAATGTGATTCACTATATATTCAACATCGTTTTCTCATTGTTGTTGGTAGTGAACGTAACAAAAATACTTTACCAAATTCTGTTAAAGGACTTAAAATTATTATATGTGTCGTTATACTAAATATTAATTATAGGTTCCTTACAAACTATATACAAGTGTCAGTAATCACTGTCGAGACTAGTATTTGGGTTTGACACTTCACAGAGATTTTCACGTGATTTTTTTCTAAGCATGGATGTCTCTACATCCCTTAGTTTATAAAACATGTGATTTTCATCCTCATATACTACCAAGATTGCTAATGTACCACGGGAGCTCTATCTCGCTGCAACGCATGTAGTGGTTAATAAAAAGTGCTCTACTCGATTCCTGTAGCATTGATAGTTATATCAGCAAAAGTGTTGTGCGAACTTGAAAGTCCACACGTTCAGTAAGGGTATAATCATGGCCCAGAAAACTTTAAACGCTAACTCAAGGTGCTATGTAGTTGTAAATCTAACCCTTTGCCTTAATGGTCAGTCGTATGTTACTACCTGTCTTGGTGTTTTGAAAGATTTATGTTCTGATGTGAAAACAAAAGGATAATCGAAAGATTGTACAAAACCCCAAAAAGGGAAATAATAATGATGTGAAAATTTTGAGAGGTATTTTTCATTTGTTAATATTTTTAATATATGATAAAGATACAACGTTTTAAAAGAATTCGTTCTGGAAAAGCTTTACAGGATATTGCAAGTGCCACTATTAATGTTTGAGTAAAAAGATGAGTGCAATTTTAAAATCACTTTGTTTCTTCGGCATTAAATAAAAAATGTGAAGCAAGCCTTTAAAAGCTTACTACGTGATGATTTTTTTTTTCGCAATTTTGTTCAATTGATATAAATAAAAAAATAAACCAGACAAAAATTACTCTCTTCATTCATGCGGTCCTTCCCTAATATCCTTGTAAAAGAGCTACTTGGGAGGTCTGCAGAGTGAAAAGCCGAAATACGATTAAATGCTTTTTATTGAGATGCTATCTAACAATTCCTTGTTTTCGTTTGACGTTTATATAATGTCCAATACATTTGGTGATTGTTGATAAAGTCCGTTCATGTTAAACTCGAAATTTCACCTCGTTTGTAGTTAACGTTGTTCTTCTGTTGCATACCTAATATTTCATTGTATTTCTGATTTTTGTTGGCTTCCAGTTACTATTTGCTGTCTTACATTCAGTAGATATACATTTATTTTAAATGTATCTCCAGTCAAAACATTTTACACGTTTGTTTACACTATAGAAATCATAAGAAGCTCACAATTCTCTATAAAAGCAGTGCATCTAAAAGTTTCGTTGCTAATTGGGGTGGTATAAAATTGCCATAGTTAGAGACATAGTCAGAAATGGCTTCATGATGACATTTTGCACTGATCATTTTTTGTAAAAAAAAAAAAAACCTAAGATCACACACATTTTACATATATTAACCTCTTCGTAATGAGTGAGCTGTATTTGTGAGTACAATCTTTTGTATTTTTAAGGCTACCACTGAGTATATCGGAACCTTTTCCAATCAATGCGAGTGCTCCAACTAAAACTGAAATTATTGATGAACTCACGTGCCACATTTTTTAGATTTCCACTTCAAAATCTTTGTATAATATATCCAAAGATACATTGCAATCTGCAGAGACTGCAACGTCAATAATAAAGCACATTCTGCTTTTGCGCTCTTTGATCACAATGTCTGGGCGATTAGCTTTGATTGTCTTTTCTGTGTTTATTGTGAAAAAATTGTTACAGGTTCTGTCTCTATAACCGGGTCTGGGTGGTGTTCATACCAATTTTCTTGCAGTTCCCTTCCCGTAAAAATATATTTTTCAGTGCAGATATTGGCCTATTCTATCATGCCGAGTTTTATATTCAGTGCATGCTAACACCATTCAACCTGATACAATATGGTCAATTGTTTCTGAATATTTATCACAGAATCTGCATTTCGGGTTAACATTCACAGGTATGTATGCTTGGCAATTTCTAATTAGCAAGAATTGGCCCTGCGCAACAAGACTAAAAGCTTCGGTTTCAGCCTTTAACCCTGCACTATATAACCACTGATGGTTGCGGGTTTTGTCTACATCAGCTTGTTTGATACGGGCAGAGTATTGACCATGAAGAGGGTTATTTTGCGATGGTTTTTGTATCTGGTACATTGCATTTGCTTTTGCTTTCTTTTTTAGGTTCTTTGTCACTGCATTCGGTATATTATGATTTGTCTACACTTCTTCACCCACTTGAGATTTGAATTTGCTGGCTTCCTTTATTACTGAAAAATTCCGCAAGCCATGGTGCAAGTGGCCAGAGAAAAAGAACGTTAAAATAGAACCTAATTACCGTCGCTGCTTGACAAGAGGCTGAAAAGATTATCATTGTTGTAGAGACAGGAGCTACCATATCGATTTTACCTCAGAAAATTTTAGATGGTGTAGTTACCTACCCAACGAATGTCTCCACTGTGTCCGCTAACGGACAGAAGATTGAGTACTCAAGACAAGCTACATTAAATTTGGCGGTGTTCAATCTCAGATGCGAGTCCACTTGGATGTTTGTGATCGCAGATACCATAAACCCTCTCCTAGTTTATGATTTCTTAAATCATGTCGGTCTGACAGTCAACTGCACAAATAATCAACTGATCGACGCAACAACAGACAGTCTAACGCAAAACCGACTCTTAGTGAACTAAGATAATGCTGCTGACACGACGGTACGGAGAATTATGGAAAAATATCTAAAATATAATTTCACCTCATCGCAACCATAATGCCACAAAGCCGAACGATTTTCATACGATTGAGACTGATAGCAATCCTCCAACATTTTCTAAACCACAACTATCGTCACAGAAATTTAACAAAGCGAAAGAGGAATTTAGGAAACTCCAAAAAGCAGAAATAATATCCTCTTCAAAATCGGAATGGAGTTCAGCTTTATACATGATGCTAAATTCAATAACCAAAGTAGATCGGTACCAAGTGCCGAATATAGATTCTTTATCATCTAAGCTGCATGCTAAGAAAATGTTTTCAAAAACTGATTTATCATCAGTTTATCAAGTGCCAGTCCAACCTGACGATGTTCGTAAAACAGCTATTGCAACACCGTTTGGCTTGTTCGAGTACAATTACAAGCCTTTAGGACTACGGAACGCATCAAGTACATTTCAGCGGATGGTGGACAACATTTTCTATTATTTCAGTTGTATATTCATATACATCGATGACATCCTCATCTTTTCAGATGATGAAGAAACTCATTCAAAATTGTCAACAATTGTTAACGAATGACAAACTCCTTGACAATGGTTTCAGAAGTCAAAATTCACTGAAATCCTACAAACAACTTCATTTTTGTTTTATAAATGAACATGTTAATAATATCTCACATATAAAATTATCTCGACCAGCTAATGCAGTTACTATAGATGTCTATGGTTTGCAGGAAAAGGTGAAACACCAAGTTTCTGAACTTCATGGTCAGCTGAATCCTATAACTGAACATCAAACCTTTCTGTGTGACATTTTGTTAACCTTTTCACGACTTTTTGTGGCGCAAGAGTTCAGGAAATTTGACAGTCTGCATAATCTATCACACCATGGAATATCAGATTCAATGAAAATGATAAGGTTGATGTATTACTGGTCAAAAATGTGCAAATCAATAAAAACAAGGTGCAAATGAGAAGCGAGTAGCATTTTCAAAGTGGAGCTATATATGTGTATATAAACAGATGAATAATCAACCAAAATCAGAGTTAATAAATTTTGTTCATTGTCTGATGCTGTGGTCATTGTAACATACCCAATGACGACACACAACATTTTCTCGAATAGCTGGCGACTTTACACGTCTAAACCGTCCTTGATACATTGAAAACAAACATACTTTCCTACTCCATGTCGTCAAGCAGCGGCTACTAATTACCTAACTACATACATACATATATATTTACTTCTTCCCGTATTCTTTCTCTCTATATCTCTCTTTTATGCGCCACTTGAACTCTTCAATTTTCACTTTGCTCTTTTGCATTATTATATTGCTTTATATGAAGATTTATTTTCTGTTTTTCTACACTTTGCGCATTATTTTTTAATCCTTACCAAGGTCAATATATACCCAACTCCATTGTACCAATATATGAAGGGACATTGTTGTAAATAGACAACTCATCCATAACTGATAACCTTCTGATTCCTAAAAGAAAATGTAGTAAAGGAAAGCAAATAAAAAGGACTATTTGAGCTATGCATTGGCGGTATCTAAATAAAGACGGTGCGAAAATTTAATTGTCTAGATCATAGAGTAACAAACGACGGAAACTGTGACATAAAAATTTGAATGCGCATAGGAATACAGAAATGTCTTCCAGAAATGTCTTCCAGAAACTAAAGATAGTGTTAAAAGATAGGAAAATGCCCTTGGAAACAAAGAATAGAGTCATGTATTGCTATTTAGTATCTAATCTTATATATGGTAGTGAATTCTAGACAGTCTTCTTACAGATGATGAGACATGAAACGAGACAAAAACGCTGTTCTACCGACAAATGCTGAGAATACCATAGACAGAACATGTGAGCAACGATGAAGTTTTTAATTTAATAATTGAAAGTGCAAGGAAACTGAAATTTACATTCAGAAAGAAACAACTTAAATTTTTGAGATGCATAAATAGAAAGATGGAGTATTTAATATTTTAGTTACCACTATGGACTCCCTAAAAAAAAATTTAAAACGCATTTTAAATAATTGAAATGCCTTCTTTGAACTTAAATTTTAGTTTTATTTGGGAGATAATAGCCTAAAGCTAATCTGTCTTGAAAGAAAAAAAATAATTTCCTTATTATTTACACTATTTGTATTCGGACTATTCTTATTGCATAAAGTATTTACTGAAATAGCATCTTCAGGGATTTTTTTTCTTTATATAACTGTAAAAGAATTTCACGAACACCTCCCAAAATAAAATTTACACACGAGATATCGAAAAGGAGGTGGATAGGAAAAAGATCCAAAATATTTCAATAAATATTTCTAATAAAATAACATATACGATGCATTCATTAATAATAAGTACTGGAAATTTGGTTCGAATCGGATAATTCTCTGCTTTTTGGAAAATAATTTAAGACAGTGGGTAACAATGTTTTGCTTTTATTTCGGAAAAAACACATCCCTATTGGTGGTACTTAATATTCACAGGACACATTGCACATAAACAATCGGGCGGAAAGAGAGAGGGTAACTTACTTGTGTGAAGGAATAAAAAAAAAGGCATGATAAAGTGTCTCGGCTTACTTTGAGCAACAAAGGACAGGATGCTGTGGATAGCCATGATCATATAAAAGGCGAAGTATCTATATGCTTAGTTAGAACTGGTTTACAAGGATTGTAGCCTTCAAACAACAAAAAACAAAAAGAGCGTAATGAGCTCAACATTTTATCACAGATTATTCGTATTGTTGTCTTAGTAACAAAACAAACATAACTGTTTGTGTTAGAAGAGTTTACGAATTTGATTTTCTTGCTTAGATACGTACAAGTACCATATTAAACAACATTTCCTTTTGAATTCATATTTTACTCTACATAACAAAAAGTATTTTTTGTGCCGAGTTGCATTTTTACTAGATATCTTCGCGGGCTTTCTAAAAAACCCGAAAAACGAATTTTAAGTAATTTAAAAAACTTCTTTAAACTTAAATTTCGGTTTTGTTTGAAAGCTAGCTTAAAGATAATCCGAATAAAAAGAAATTGAAATTTTCGTATGTGAATAAAGTTTTAGACATTTTTCAAATATTGACACGATTTCTCGTGACTCAACGACTCATCGAGCTGCCATTATAGACGAAAAATGTAAACAAGAAATTTAAAAATCCAATATTTTTCTTAGAGCTATGTTTCGTGGTCATTTGGTAAACTTAAGGATTAATTAACTGGATTTTGTAGAGCTTACTTTTTGCTTAAAAACTAATAAAAATAACGTTTATTTACGCTCGTTTTGTTTTGAAAATGTAACCCATCTTCCTGGGCGTGTCGTTCTAGTCGGAGGTTGAGTGAGATTGTTGTAAATTCGACCAGTCTCCATTTGAAGTGCCTTCTTCAGCAGATAATTCATCTGTGGGGTGTCATTATCAGTGGTTGGCGTTTGCTTTGGGTTTGGATCAGGTAGAGGTAGTCTTGACTGTGTTACAGGCTTCAGTCTGCCAAAGGACGCATTTTTTATTTTCAGAATGAAGCTAAGTAGTGAAATATTAATTTGTCTCTAGTACTATAAAAGGTCCTGCAAAAGAGCTTCTAAGGGGCATCTCACTCTGTCGACTCATAACCAGACATGTGTGTACTTATTTAGTTCTTGAGAAATGAAGGGCTTTAGAAAAGTTTCTAGTCTCATCATGTCTCCTGCTAATTGCGGAATTTTATCATTAGTAAATTCCATTTCAACAATAGACTTGGGTAGTAGCACTAAAGTCCCTGTTATTGCAATGGCTGGTGAGTAACCTTGTTCTGTTGGTAGGTTTTGTAAACCAAGTAATACTATTGGTAAGGCATCTAAACAGTTCTGTTTTCTTACCATTTGAAGTTTTAATTGTCCTATGTTGTCTCTCAATTACTTAACTGGATTATGGATGGCATGCTGTAGTTCTTAATCTTAGTTTTGATAATACACTGGAAAGCTCACTTTCAAACTGTGTCGGTGACAACATGCAGGGGAACTCCAAACCAGAATATCCATACATTTAGAAATGACATGGTCACTATTATAGATATAATATGTTACATGAGTGTACATTCAGTCTATCAGGTAGCTATCTCTTGAATGTTAGAAAGCATCTCGCTAGTGGTGAATATCTACTGTTTTGATTGATGGCTGATGGCAATGAGCCTACAATGTCAATATTTACGATCAAGTTCGTGTAGAGGGGAATAGGAATGGATCTACCGCTAACTTTGGGTGGTGATTAAATTTTGACAATTGAGACACTCTTTGCTCCGTGAACGTATATTCTTATCCATGTCAGACTAAAATTAGCGGGATTTGATCAGTTTTACTGTTGCTGTGGGTTCTGGGTGTGATATATTACGAAGATTGTAAGAATTTTTTTAGATAGATAATGATTTAGTGATACGTCTGACTAATTGTTATGATCCAGGTTAGGACCAAGGAAGAGAAACACGAATACAAGAGTAGAAATAACGAAGGTATATTACACGAAATAATATAAGATGTGGAAGGTGTTAGTATGATTGTCAGTCTGGTTTTGAGTGAACTACTATCGGCTCGACTCGATTCGACCCTCTCTCTTGAGAGGCGTAGTATACATAGTGTTAGGAAGAGTTCATTCTGTAGTTATAAGTAAGGACCCATGACACTAATTAACCCATAGCTGGGGGAGAAGAAGCGTATTCATACCTTTCCAATTTTCGCGTAAGTGAATATAACGAACCCAGTTTGAATTGAAACTCGACTATCCATCCTACCACCCGCACATCCAAGCTTACATCACCTTTTCTTTTTCTGGTCCAGAGATAAGTAAGGATAACAAGTGTTAAAATGATCAAGGTCAAGTCATCTTTGCGCTTAATTGGAATGACCAAAGTGCTTACTTCATGGGTAATTCTGCAAAATACATCCGAAATGCGCCCGAAATGGAAAGAGGGCGATTCTGTCCTTTCTGGAAGTGGGATGAAAAACTTGTGCAGATTATCGAAATTGCTGCTCATATCTTCTATGCTACTTTCAATATTTCGCAAAACCTGGAATTTGATCTTATTTCGACCTGAAATTCAGTAATTTTCACCCTGATCTTATTAGGAATTGTTATCATTTTATTTCTCTCAATTTTAAAGACGTACTCTGCATTTTACCATATTACAAAAGAAAAATTTTAATTCCTAAATACATTTAATAATGCAATAGTCATAAAAAAGTTAATATATGATGTCTGTATTGGTTTTGTTTATGACTATGGCATTATTAAATGGCTTTAGCAATTATGAAATCAATTTTATTTTTCTATCTTCCAATTTACGGGCATTTTGCTCTTGAAAAACAACATTTTTCTGAAAATAGTTTTAATATATCCATGTAGGTATTTACTAAATTTAGCTTAGTAACAAGGCCACTGTAACAAAGTAATGACGGAGTTGAA
Source organism: Acanthosepion pharaonis (assembly GCA_903632075.3). Classification (NCBI taxonomy): domain Eukaryota; kingdom Metazoa; phylum Mollusca; class Cephalopoda; order Sepiida; family Sepiidae; genus Acanthosepion; species Acanthosepion pharaonis. The sequence goes on from CAHIKZ030001256.1 coordinate 267,315, forward strand.
ATGTAAAAATGGGTTAAAATTTAAGCAAACAGAAAATTAAAACATTGTTTGCCAAATTCAACACGGGCTTCAGGAAATGAGAAGTTATTTTGATAGCTGATAAAGTAAGATTAATGTATTTTCAAGTACAGATATCAGTGTGAAATGCTTTTTCGGCCAAAACGGGATTAGGGTGCTGATAGCTGACAGTTGGGTATGTTTTTTTATGAACTCCACCTGGGTGAACGCAGGTTTGTTTGAAAAGGCTTAGTAAAAGGTTTGAAAACTGGTAAGAGCGAAAATAATTTGAAGCTTAAGGAGAAACTAGATGTTCATTTTCTGCGACAATCGTCTGCAATTATTATTAATAAGGATTTCTGACGAGGAATCCTTCACCAATAAGAAAGCCAGTTCGTTAATTTACGGGAATATGGAGATAATGAAATGTGAGATATGGGCATTGGTAATTGTCATTTTCTAGAGTCTGATTAGGTAAATGAAATTTTTAATCATTGTTATGAGAAAAGATTTCCCTATATAAGGCCAGCACGCATTTAGTATGGCAGTCATTTTCCGTGAGGTGAAGAAACGGACCAGGTTCGAACACACCCGCATTTCACCGAGCACACAAAGTACAGTGAATAAAGAGATCATTTCGTAATCATTTTTCTCCTCACATTATTTACAGAACGCGTTCATTTTGCTTTTTGTTTTATTTATTTTTAATCGCGCTAACCCCAAGCAAGGCAATAAAGTCACTAAGACAGGATGAGTTACTGTGTATGGAATAATAAAAAACAGAAACATTACTAAGGAGTGAGAACAAAAGAAAAGTAATCAGGAGGACAGTAAATAGTGATTGACATTGTATTTAAATTTTTGAAGATTAAAGTTGAGTTCGACAAGCGAGAATATCGAGAAAGGAAACTGTTAGCATAGAATTTACGGTTACAACAAGCCAACTCAACTGTAAATTGATGAGACCATGTCTCCAGTCTATTACTGCATTTAAATTCATAAAATCTAGGTATCATAGTGAAGTGTTCAATCGATCAGTTATCATGAAATTATTTATAGAAAAGGCACAGGGTAGTAATATTATGGCAGTGGGAAAGAGACTGAAGCCGAGATGCCAGATCAGGACCAATATTATTGATGATTCTTTTCTGGATTTTATCAATTATTTCTAGATATATTGCAGGAGCACCGGACCATACGTGGTAGCAATATTGTAAGCATGGAAAATGGTAGACTTAAAAATATGTAAGAGAGTTTCTACAGAGAAAGATTCTCTAGCACGACACGGTGAACCAATTTTTTTTAGCCACAGACCTAGCAATGGGGTCAATATAGTCTTTCTACTTCATGTCAGCTTAAAACGTTAGCCCGAGAAAGCACAAGTCACTCACCTGGAGGATAGCATCAGCCATACTGATGGAAGACAGATAATTCTGTTTTGAAAGCGTGAAAATTAACAAGCCATCCTCTGCCCCAGATATACAGTTTAGTGAGAACCGGATCCAGTTCGAAACTACACTCCTTAAGGACTATTACAGGTACACCATCAGGTCTACCTGCTTTGCGGGGATCTAGATTAACGATAGCAGAAAAATTAGTAGTAGTTATATGCATATCACTAAACAGAGACCCAGTTCTAAGTGGGAAGGTAGACAAGGATACTCCAGATGAGTCAAGGGTAGATTTAAAGAAGTTACAAGCGAAACATTCAACTTTATCAGCAGATGTTCACACCTCAAATTGATTGAAGAGAGGAGGAATAGAAAACTTCATCCTATTTAATACGCTGTTACATAGCCTCCAGTAATCACAAGAGCCAAAGTCGTTTGATGCAATACGGTGCTTCATTCTCTCTGCAAACAGACTTGGCTCCTTTGAGGACACATTTACATTTATTACATGCAACCATGAATAGGTATCTTTTGTGATGGGAACTGTCACGTTGGTAAAGCTGGAAATAGTGGTTCCTGTGATCTATAGCGGCATAGCATGATGCTGTGAACCATGGAGAAGATTGAGTTTTCACCTGGTATTTTCGAGAGGCAATGAAAACATCTCTGTTGGCTTTGACCCAAGACGAAACCTCAGTAGCACAATTCTCAATATGGAGGTTGAAAATCTCAATCCAAGGGGCGCCTCGAAAAAGTCATGGAGTGAATCCCAATCAACATTCTGGTAACGGAAAGGGGTTTTATGAATAGGAGGTTCCTATCTAATAGATGATTAGAATAAAATATCAGTAGCTATTACAGAGTGATCCGAGTTGCCAAGAAGACAGCAACCGGTTATATATGGTGCTGTGTAACCAAGATAAGACCCTATCAAGTCGATCCGATGCGCAATTGAGGATATCAGGAAAATCCACCAGCCAGCCTGTTATAGCCACAAGTGCGGTGTGCCTAGTGAATATCAGTCTTCTAGACTACTTCACTAACCCTTACCACACACCAAAATGTCCTTTTTTTAAATGTAAGAATAGAAATAAATTGCATTGAATGCATTTCTAATTGAAATACTAAATCACCTCATGTCGTCAATAACGATTTATTAGGACTAGTATATTTATATTTCTTGCTTTTAATTCAACTTTTCAGCTTACTTGTATATCAATATTCACCAGATGTTCGCGGCATCCATCCTCATTAGTGGGTGGGGGTGGAGTAACATGAATTTTTATACTCGCCCAAATGTTTGATTGGACGATTATGCATAATTACAACTGCTTTAGATCGATGTATTCATCAGTCATCGACGAGTGTTTCATTCATCTTCTAGTAACCTTTGGGTAAATGGAAAATAGTCTTTGTATATTCTAACAAAATCAAGAAAGACGAAAGCACCGATCTAAATAATTATTATTCAATAATAGCGTCTTCATGACACATTTGTTAGGTATTTCCAAAACTTCGCTCAAATCGGAGGATACATGCTAAAATAAATGCCCAGAACTTAATAAAAGCTGTTCTACCATCCATCTGCAGAAGCTCATCAAATATGTTACGCGCTGCTTTCCTCTGTCCCTCTTTCTCTCAATCTATCCTGAGTATCTTGTTTTCCAAGCCCTCCTTCCTCAGTACATGCCCCAGAAATTTCAATTGCTTCTTCCTGATGTTAAGTATAAGATTCCTTTTTGTTTCCATTTTCTTCAAAACTTCTATGTCGCTCCCATCTTCAGTCTATGGTATGCTCAGCATCTTTCTGTAGTTTCTTCAAGTCTCTTCTTCATCTCTTAGGAGATTGTCCAGCACTCGCTGCCATACAGGAGGAGAGATATCACGTAAGAGTTCGGTACTCTTTTCTTTGTTTCTCTTAATACTCTGCTTCGTTTTTGGAATGCATCTTTGGCCACCCCAATATGTCTTCGGGTCTCAGTGTCGCACTTTCCGTCCTCTTTTAAGCAACAGATATTTAAATTGCATTTTAGTCTCATTATTTTGCTGATAACCGTGCATTATATCTTCGCAGAAATAGAAAGAATGTGTATGACAAATAAAGGAGATATGCATAAAAAATAAGTGAACTAATAGGACAAAAGTCATACTCATCAACAGGTTGCATAACACCCAAGGACGGAACGCTGATATTAGAGAAAGAAAAATACTTTATTGAATCCATTGCTGTATTCCGTAGTAGACAATTTTTCTCTCCTGAATCTATCTTACATAGATATATCTAGCATTCATCCATGCTTAGAATATTGCTGCCACATATAGTCTGGGGCTCCCACGATATATCTAGAGATCCTTGATAAAATCCAATGAAGAATCAGCAATATTATTGGTCCTGATCTGGCGTCTCATCTTCAGCGACTTTCCCACTTTCCTGTGCCTTTCTTTTCTATAAAGATTTCTATGGCAACTGTTTGGATAAGCTATTCGCCAGGGTACCTAGACTTTATGAATTTAAGCGCAGTACAAGACCATCTTCTTATGCTGGCGGGTAGGTAAATATTAAAATCTAAAACAAAAAAGTTAATTTAATTTTTTAAAAAAGAAGCTTATGTTATATATATTTTCTATTTTTGGAAATTTTTAAAGCATATCATAATCATTAGTATTTTAACTTGAAAATTTTATTTATAGTCTTTCCATAATCGAGTATTATGCATGCACTAATCGATTTTGATATATAAAAATTTTAGCGCACTAATCGAAAATGCATTAATCGGATGCGCATTAATCGAACACGTTCACACAGACACGCAAAAATTGAAAATTCTTTTCAAAATACTGGATTGTTGTAAACTTTTCCATTTACGATTAGTAAGTATAGTTTTATTTAATAACGATATCAAATAACCCGTACAAATCAATACAGAATTTTAAAAAATAAAACCTTATTCTAATTTAAATTTTAAAAAAATGAAACCATTTTCTGTCAAAATTAATTATTCATCGAAAAAAATTTAAGACATAATATATTTATTCATAATATATCTTATTCATAAGTTTTTCTACTTAGATAATGTCTTAGATTTATTCCATTTTTTATTTTACTATTCAGAGGAGATTTTCTGTAAGTGAGGGTGTTGTTTTATACACACAAGGAAAATGATAATTTAAATACCCCAAAGAGTTCTGCGCATAGCATTTCATTCATTTATAAATCCTAAAAGTTTCATTAAAATCCGACAATTATTTCATTTTTGCAAGTATTTCCAAATCAGTCTGTTTTTCACCACGTTAAAATTTCTTATAAATATAAAATTTCCTATGCTAATTTATGCTCCTCCGCTGATGCAAGAACAAAATTTTTAACCAAAATTTTGATGTTCTAAAAAGGATTCCTTTTAATAATAACAAAGATTTTGACGATAAGACTTTGTATTTATTAAGCTTGGGGCATTTTTCATCATGTATGCTCATTTTTTATCGAATTTTTAGAGAGGTACTTAATAAAACATAAAAAAAGAACTTTTTATTGCCATGGAAACAGACAGAGAACCAGGTGAGAATTAGTTCGGTAGATTGTGAAATTGTTGGTAAAGTTTCGGCGAAAAAACTAAGCTGAATTGTCAAAGTTTCAATGAAAGAATAAAGATACTTCATATCTTTATTGACCAATTTTTATTATATTTAATAAATCTTTAAAAAAAACTTGTTTTAAGGATATGCAATCACTTTTACAAATATTTAAAGGCAATTTTTGATTTGATAAAACACACACATACCTACTCTTTAATTTAAAATTTTAATCAAATATGGCATTAATGTTTAAATGGGCGACTGTTTAAAACGATCAGGCTGTATGTATAAGTCAATGAAAAACGCAATCAAAAAGTATCTATATCTGTCAAACCAGCGCCACTGAGATAGAAGGCCTATGACGTCACAGCAAGTAGTATAAGCCGAAGCGAAACTGCTGAAAATGAATGATTGTAGGCTTTTTTAAGTATAGAATAGTTTTTAAATTACAATTAAAAAAGGAAACCAGGATTTGAATTTCATCTTAGAACTTTATTCAATATTAATTATCTTTGTTCACTGTGTTTTAAAATCACTGCTATCGCACACAACTAGTAAGCAGTCACACACATTTCGCTTGCGTGTGCGTCACACACGCACACACACACACACAAATATATATATATATGTGTATATTGACGTACATATAATTTCACACTTTGCAGGCGCACTTGCAACAAAATAAGTTTGAACTTTGCAGACTTACTTGCAACAATTTACTTTGAACACGCGGACTATTGGTCTCGCTCATTGAACAGGCCTTCTATCTAGATGGTGTTGGTCAAACGCATAAAAAGGAAATTATATATAATAAAAATTAATTTAGTTCTCTCCTTTGAAAATGTGCCTGTGCATACGTCTGTGTTTAACTAATAAATGAGTCCAATCCTCACTGAGTTTCAAAGCGTCTCATTATGTATACCTATAGTAAACTTCATACATACATATCATATATATATAGTGTGAATAAAGAAATCAGTAGTGTATGGTGATTTTAAGTTTCATGCCTCAAGTGACCTTCAAACGAAGGGTATTTATTTCTTGTAATTGGTAGAAAAAAATGGCACAGAGGTCTAAAATGGGGAATGAGAGTACTAGATGCCACTATTCTATTGTTTAATCGAAAAGTTACAATCACTAACCTGTTGAATTTTCCTCTCATCAAAAATTAATATTTATACTTCATTCATACGGCAAACACCATAATGCCGCATTTTCTCTATGTAGTCTCATATGTACAATTTTTGTTACCGTGGAAGAATAATAATTAAAATATCCTTAATGTTTATTTACAATTAATAAAATTATTTACAAAACAAAGAAAAATGTTGTTAGTATTAAAACATCTACAATCTAATTGTGGCAGAAAGGAATTAACTAGCCTAAAATAATTTTACAGGATTGAATAATAAATCACTCATTAAAGCATTCACAAAAACATGCACCAAAAACAAAAAGTACTTTAAAAGAATCCCTACCCAAGAACTGAAATCTCTGACACCTAATTAGAGAGGTGTGGGTGAATTAAACTAAAGAAACAGGGGTCAAAAATAAAAAAAAGGTTGATGAGCATACAATCACTAAAATGAAAACTGATAAACTAAAACTTAAACCTAACAATGTATGGCAGATAAGGCTGACATTTGAAGTTTAAAATCCTCATACTTAGCTGAGATTTAAATGCCACTCTTTATCAATGTCACTCAACATAAGCATACAAAAAGCAACCGCTTTTCACCAAATTTTAGGAAAAAAGTTAACCCTTTTCCACCTCAATTTTGATTTAAGTTGATTGTCAAAGAACAAAATTAGTTGGGAAGGGAAAACTTCTCAACTCCATAACTCCATAATTTCTTCGGCTGTGTCATCCAAAACTTAACACCCATAATGCCGAGTAATCAGAGGGACACATATTGTATTTTCTTGATTGTACAACAGATATATGAGGCTGCAGTGAAAAAAGACATGCACAGAGGACTCCTTCCAGTTACCAAAATGAACACATAAAGCAAAATTATTTTTTGTTATATAGAACAGGATTTGGCTTTAACTTGCAAGGGAAACATTCTAATGCAAGAATGTAAAGCAGTGGTGAAAGTGGACCTGGAAAACATGAAAGGTTTCAACCTAACCCCATTTACCCCAGTCATTGCACCTGTGAAAACTTCACCAGCTTAAGAACCTTACTTTGTCTCCTTTAACTAAAACTCAAATGAGAGTCTCCATAGCCTAATCTCTGTGTGTTGTTGCTGTTGTTTGAAATAGGTTGAGATTAACTTAATCTTGCATATGACAACAATTTTAAAGCACCTAGTTAGAATTAAACTCACAACTTTACTAATCGTTACTTGATAACTTGTTACTCTAAGAACTTTCAACAATACCTGAAAACTCCTTATTTATTTTACTTGATTATTTAGACATAGTCCATATCTGACAATTCCTCTGCTTACAACACCAAGGATTGACAATTTTAATAACCCTCCCTGACACCAGATTCAACTATAATTTCTACTATTTTTATTAAATAGATTGTCAGCAACATGAAAAAATCAAACTTAAGAGTATATAGGTAGTATTTTCTGTGATTCCGTTATATTAATATTTTAAAATAATTTAAAAAAGGTTCTATTTATATGCAGCAGATATAGCTTACATCTAAATAATAAAAAAATATTGAAATCTTTGCCAGACCCTTTATACAACTGACAAAAGATAATTTTTCTTTAAATATATATTTAGTAATTAAAACAACAACTCAAATCCATGGCTGTTCTTTGCTAGTTTTTTAATAAAAAATACATAATTAAAAATAGTAGTTCATTAAAGATAAAAAACTATAACAGAATTTTTTCCTATTTTTTCTGAACATTAAAAAATATATTTTTAAATACCATGTCCTTCAAGACAATTATGGCTTTCTACAATTTCCTTTATCTATAATACCTGTGAATTGTCAAATATAGTGGAATGTTTTTCCATTGTATTCTTTACATTTAGAATTCAGATTTCTTCTCCTAGATGGGATGCTAACCAAGGCTAGAGAGCCTAATCCACCCTACTATATTACCTATAGTTGCAAGAGGAAGAGATGGATTCATACCTTTTCCATGGGAATTAGTGAAAAATGAAAACTCAGCTGACTGATTTCATTTTCTACACTGATAATCTGCACATAATCTGTACATAATTTTCAATAAAATTATTTTATAATTCAAATGAACAATATAAAAAATGAAAATGATAAAATAAACTATAAAATATGTGTTATTCCAAAATTCGTAGTCCAGAAAAGGAGCGTTGTAACCACATACAAGTTGTAAGTCTTTGGAAATGTTCGTGTGTTATGATCCTTGATGAAAGGATAAGTTAAACTTGCATGAAGTGATTTTGGACTGGTAAGTAAAATCCAAAAATGGCAGAGTGCTAAATGAAGAAGATGCCACGTAAATCCAGAAATTGGCGGGGACCCATATCAAGATGCCGTTCTGCTAAGTAGAATTCAATATGGCGGTGTGCCAAGGAAAAGGGCGCCAAAATGCATAGTTGCTGAGTAACCAAACATGATACCATAGGCCATCATGATGGTGTTTCTACGAACAAATGTTAAAAGAATTAACATGCAAAAACAATGAATAATTTAACAAGAACAAATTTAAACAAAGCAGAGGACTGGGTTGCTCAACAGAAATGAATGGGATATACTTGACAGTCAAATCCGGGGGGCGATGGCAAAGAAAAGAAAGGAAAAGCAGATTCACTGCATCTTCCTGAGAGAGTGGGTAAGCAGAGAAGAGAAAGAAAAGGCAGTGTGTGTGTCTTTCCAAGAAAAAGGGCGTGAAAACAGGAAAAGAAAGCAAATATGAACAAACAGGAAGGAGGACCGCATCACCGAAAAGCAGAAGTCGCTTCTACTTCCTTCCCGCAACCGCCAGCTCCTCTTTCCTTCCCAACACGACAAGTTGGCATCCGGGCCACGACCAACGTCAACTGCAACAACCAACAGCGATCATCCCGGCAACGACCAACATCAACTACAGCGATCACCTGCAACGACCAGCAGCGACCACCTGCATGACCAGCAGCGATCATCTGTAACGCGGCAACGACCAACTTCAACTACAGCGATCACCTGCAACGACCAGCAGCGTCCATCAATGCCTGCATTAGAACTTCTGCACCTCTACCGTTCCGACCACCTTTATTTCTTTTTCTTTTGTAGAATAAATTAGCATATATCATATATATCCTCGTTCTGTCGTCTATATTGTTGCACCTGGTCAGATTTAACGTCTTCGAAAATGTTAGCGGGCGTCTTGTGACCTCATTCACCCTTGTGTGATACGGGGGCGCTCGGGGAGTCCGCTACAGTCCTTCACCTAACGGAGAATTCCGTTAACCTGTACTGACTACGAACTTGGTCATGCGGACGTCTTAAACTTGGTCGTACATCTCCCCTGCGGAATTTCAACCCAGACAATGTCTTGTATGCTCTTCGAGTATTCCATGGTTCAGGCGGAAGCGTCGCATCGATGCCCTATACGCTTGTCTGTCCCGATTTAGTGATGTACATTCCCCCAAGATCTCGGATCGTATCGATCCCCAAAAGCAGATCAAAGCCTAGCAATGTTCCATCCACAACCCTGACTTCAATGTTCACGGCTCGAGCACAACCAGCATCCAATTTGACTGTGCCATACCCATGCCAATTTAGCAATTTCCCATCGGCTGTCAACACCTTAACCTCCCAGCGTCGCCAAAGGCGGCAGACTGATCTGCTCACTAATGTCTGCGCGCAGCCAGTCTACAAGGGCGACGCATTTCTGTTTATCTACGAACACTTCGATAACTGGTAGTGCATCGTTCTTTATTTGTTCGGGGAGGAGACTGGCGTTGATATCTTCTCCCCTGAACCGTATCCCTTGGCACTCAGACGAGATGCGTCCAACCTTGTTGCAATGAAAGCAACCACTTCAAGGCGTGACCTGCGCACTCGGTTATCTATCTCTTCCAGGCGTCCTTGTTTACAGTCTTTAGCAAACTGGTTGGGACCAGAGCACTTGAAACAAATTATGCTATTATGTCAGAAGGAGGCGTCTCAGCACGTGTTCGTTGAATGGATGCGCCGACTGACTTTTCAGGTTTTTGGTTATCGGTCATAATGGCCCTTGCCCAGATTAGAGGTTGCTCCAAAGCCATAGTCTCTATTTTGGAAGAAGCCGTCTAAGCTCCCGTGAGAGCCCAGGCACGAATGCGCATACCATCCATCACTCAGGCAACTGTCCGCTAACCAGCCAAGCCAAGCGTTGTAGCTCCGTCAAAAATTCATTAACAGTTTTTCGAGTACGAAGACACCTCGCCATGAACTGGTCAAAGGCATATGAAGGAGTCCGTTGCGTACTCTGTCAAGAGTGCTTGCTTTATCTGCACTGCGTCGAATCTCTCCTTACTTAGTTACTGGTATACGGCGAGAGCCTCACCTTTTAATCGTTGCGGTAGGACGCGCTCAATCCTCTTCATGTCACACAGATCACATACCATCTAGACCTCCTCAATCCAATCCATCATTTGTAAATCGGTGGCAACGCCACTAAATTCAGGGATCAATCTTATAACAAACGTCTTCACCGCCATCTCGTAGAAAAATTCAGAACTGCCTAAATAGCTTGTAACAAAAAAAAAATTTTTGTTTCTTTCCTTGGAAACAATGTTCACAATCAGTTTCCTCTTAAACACTCTACTGTCCTCGACACGTGTAACTTGTTCGACACAGTAGTAAACCGTTTTGAATATTTATACATGTAAAAATACATAAAATGTGACACAAATCCAAAAATGGGAAGTGGGTAAAAAGCTGGTCATCACTGTTCTTAAATTTAACTTAACTGGTCACATTCACCGACCCGATCATTCTTATAATAATCCTTTCACCATGATAACACATTTATATAAACATACATGCCACAATTACCAAAACAATGAATTCTCTCCATGAATACCTAAACTAATACCCCAATTTTTGCAAACATCTGGACAGGGGGATGGACATGATTTTATTTACATCATAAAATATCCCATCATTTGTATGAATAAACATATATACAAGTAAACAAAAATGTTAGCATGGGACCCTCCCACGTCTTAACTGGACGAAACATAACAGTGGGAACGTAAAAAAAAAAAAAAAGAAAACGAAATGTTCCCACCATTCCATAGAACTATGCTTTCTGTCACCTAAAAAAAAGGGATGGAATTGGAGAATGAGAACTGAATATATGGAGGACTAAAAAAAAAAAAAAAAAAAAAAAGAAAAGAAAAGTGTCCAATGACCGTTCACTCTTTAGCTAAGTTAACCAATTTTCATAGAAAACAAAAAAAAAATTCCTACTCTAACCTATCTGGATCGAGTAGGCATGTTTTTATCAGAACAAATCCTTCAAACAGTCAGCTCGAGAAGCCACTCGAGGTTAGCATCATTCGTGCAACAGTTATCCATCCTTCAGCAAAGTCATCGGAAGACAGTCTTTCCCTCTCCACCTTTCAAATGGTGCCAAGAGAATGCAATCAGTTGATGGGAAGAGAAAGGCAAACGAACTTCATCCATCCTCGTCGTCCATACCACCATTCGCATCACATCTAGCAAGCTCAGAATCACATAGTGCTTCCTCCTGTCCGTCAAGGAGCTCGCATTACTACAGACAGAACTGTGGTCTAGAACAAAGAATTTACCATGCAGCATGTAGCCTTCAATAAGCTCACACAGCGGGTGTACGACCGGGCAGTGAAAGAAGGCGTGTTGAATAGACTCTTCCATTTCAATGCACCAGACGCATTCTGTCCGAAATCGAACCAGACGCCGAGTATCTTGCAACTGAAGGAGCCCAGGAGAGGACAACCTTTCTACGAACCCAACCCCAAGCCTACAGACTTAACGCGATTAATTTTGGCCCCTATGATTCGTCCTAAACTTGCACTGGAAAGGCTACAGTGCAAGCACATATAACAAGGGCGAGAAGGGACAGCCGTGAAGAATGCATATGGTCAAGATGAAGGGTTTCGATCTTATCCCGTTCACTTCCACCATAGCACTGGCACTTGCATACAAGTGGCGAATCCAGGAACAAAATTACGACTTGAAAGCGGTTGTAGACATGACACCCTACAAGAAACGATGGTTCACCCTATCAAAGGCAATGGACTGATCCAAACTGCTCCGCGCGGTTTCTCCGTCGATTGTTTTCTATGATCGTGCGCAACAAATGAATGTTATCGTGAATCGTCCGACCCTTTACAGCACAAGTCTGTTCAGGAGATATGAGACGACCGAGCACAACCAACAAACGATTTGCCAGGACCTTTGGCCAAAATCTTTAACATCTTTATGGGTCAAAAGTTACTAATTCCATCTCCTTCCTGCACATGCGTAGCTTAACCACACGCCTGGTGAAATTGGGTAACAGTCCACTGATACATCCAGTTACTGAAGAGAATTTCCAGGAACAAGACAAACATGGGCGGCAGTTTCAAGTATACTTCGTAGGGTAAACCATCAATGTCTGGTGTCTTATCCTTCCCGACCTTTTTTAACGTTTCCCAGATTTCCTCCGCTGTTATGCGGCCCTTGCAACCGGCCGCTTCAGTCGCCTCGAGGCGAGGAATGTCGGCCAAGTAGTTGTTGAACTGAGTCGAACTCAGACCACGCTGCCTGGTGAAAAGCTTCTGGAAGCAGTCCCGAAACTCTCCACATATGCCATCGACCGTCGTCAGGTTTTTCCCATCCGGCAAAGTAACGCATTTCTGCGGCCATATTCGTTGTCTCAGTAGCCATTTTATTTAATCTAGCTCTGACTACTTGAGCTTGGTCCCTCTTATTAAGCAAGGAAGCCAGCTCTGCCTTAGCTAAAGCTACCTTATCACTCTCCCGATTTGACAGCTCCCTCTACTCTAGATTCTAGTATCTTTTGCACCGCTAGTCTATCTAGGTTGAGTCATCTTCTGTAATCGGCTTCAAAAGACCTGATAGTGTCCCCATCACTTATTCCCAAACACAGAAGCCGCCAGTTCCCAGTAGTAGCCGGTTCCGGAAATTTTTCATGTTCAACAAAAACGTGTTGAATTTCCAGCACCCAGCCATTCTAGGCTTAGCCGTATGTAAGTTTGACCCGCATAAGCTTATCGTCCGTATAAACTATACTATGAAAACTTGGGCAATCCTAGAATCCTATGTCAACTCTCCTAACTAGAACCCGGCCGATGTAGCCGGAAAGCTGCACCCCTCCCGGGCCGCCCCTCTGTGTCCAAGTCCACTCTACCCACTTCAGGTGTTCATTTCGGAATTTATCAACTGGATTCGTGAAAGTTTTTTTTTTTTTTTATATGAGAAAGAATGTTAGTATGGTCTAAATTGGGATAAAGGACGGCCTTCCAATCACCCACTAGAACTACAGATCAATCCGCCGAAAGAATGCCTTCCACTTCCCACGGTCAATGGGCGCATAAATCACAATGAGTTGGAATACTTTATCCTTTATGGTATCATCAAGCTCATACAATCTGCTCGCTGGATCCGCGAAGACAGGTGAACAGCTCGCGTCCAAAGAACGACTTACTATCCAAGAAACGCCCTTCGAGCGGCGATCAAAGTATGCGGAGAAGAGGCGGAACCTATTGAACAGCACACCCTCAAATACAGCATATATTCACACCGATTTTGAAATCCCTAGGGAGCCGAGCCTTTTTCGACCTCAACCCTTGGACATTTATGCTTGCTAACCAGAGAGCCATAATCGATGCTTACTGGCGTTGCACATACGAGAAGAACATGTCAGGGGACAGAACACTAATGGTCTCTCCTATAGACACTTGGAGCATTTCAGTTTTTATGGGACCATCTTGGAACACCCCCACCCTACCGATGTCCCTAGGAAACGTTAGTTTCAATGCTCTATATAGGGATGAGTGAATAAATATTGAGAACCTCCCTGAACAAAATTGTTTAAGTTTAACAAACTTTTCATCCTCAAATATTGTCAGTGTAGGAGACATCTTTATGGAATTTTTCACCTTCTCTAGCATTGCCCATATTTACTGTGTACCAGGACCAATGCGTACTACTGTCAGTACTCTCTGCGCCCGAGGGAAGTTTATAGGATTCTCCGCCTTTTTTCTTTATACTTTCTTGAAGTTTTGGAGGACCCTTAAGTCCCTCAGACAGTGAAGCTGAAGATTCTTTTTCTCAAGGATGTCAAGGTCCACCAGACACACATCCTCCCCACTATAATATTTCTTCCTGTATCTGTTTTTTGTGTGAGAGTTCCTCTTCTGAACTTACCAACGAGGAACTTCTAGGTTTTTTGACTAATGTTTATGATGTTTGTGGTGGTGGAGGAGGTGGTGGTGGTAGGATGGGCGAAGGGAAAATGGGTGGTGGGAGAATTGATTTTTTTCGAAGATGAGGATTTGAGAGTGGGAGGAGTTCGGTGTGAGAACATGGGTTTGGACTTGGATTTATTGTCTTTTTCTGGTGATGATGATGATGATGATGATGATGATGATGATGTATATTTACCTGGGGCGGAATCTTTGCTGAGACATCTCCCTCCACTGATATATTCTTGGTCTCCAGTTGCTTCTTAATAATCAAGAGTTTCTCCTCATATAATATGGTTGGCGTCTTTAAGGTCTCCGCATCACACCATTCTCCTGATCCTTAGTTTTGTTTTTCCTTATTTGAAGGTTAACTGCGGAGAGATTACCATTCTCATCACATGGCCAGCAATTTCGTTTCCGTCCTGAGATGATAAGTGGCAATTTTCTGCCATTTAAAAATATCCAACTGGGGACTGTGTTATAAGATTTGTGGCTCATCATTAAGAAATACTGCCACTCTCATATCTCCGGTATCACCTTTATCAGATCTCCATATTGCATTAGAAATGTCCCAACCTGTTGACCAGAGATAAAGCTGGGCACTTCATAAGCAGTAACACGTGTGTGCCGTTGTCCTTGGTATTCGACTCTCAATATGCAAACCTTGTTTTACAGATCCCTCTTGGTCAGTGCAATACATTCATCTGGGGTTGACAATAGTATTTCCAACATAGGGAAATTCTTTCTTTGGACCATTTGTTGGATATTTACTCTGCTAACATCTTAATGATGTAATCCTTTAATTGACTTGTTTAGTTTCTTGTCAATCACAAAAACAGAAATAATTCTTTTCTCCACAGCCTCCAACTATGGAGGGTTTATGATTAGTCCGTCTGGTGTGACTAGGTGGGCATATTGCCTAGCCCCCTTTACAAATTCCTCAATGTCTATGACGTATCGAGGTGATGACTTCCACGTAGAATCCAAGGCAGTAGCCGAATTTTCCTTGTCCTTCTCTTTTTCCATGTCTTTGCTAGTTTGCAAGGTTGTAGATTGGTCCATTTTCACACGTTCCAGTGAACTTTTTTCAGGGGTCGCAAATAGGGCTTTGACGGCTCTACTAATGTCTTCCTCGTCCATTATGGACAACGTAGGAATGGCAGGAAGTCAAAAAAGCTATTGGATCCTGTCAGGTGTTAAAAAAAACTGTATGCGCAAAACACTAAAAAGTGTCGCAAAAACCCATTGGTCAATCCGGACAAAGTAATCGAATAGGACCGGTTCTTAATGCACCAACTTAGTAAACTTGACAACCCTGAGCCAATCCAACAGCAGTAAACCGTTCTGTCTGTCGCCTCATTCTCCCTGTTTTTACTACCCGTGACCCGTTGGGTCACTGACGGTTTAGGTTATAAAATATTGAAATTGATTTCAACATTCCATAAAATGAAATTTTATTTTATTATGATTCAGTTAAATATTTCAATTCGTTCGTGTCACCATTGGTTTGGTTTACAAGTTCATTAACGTTTTACTGGTTGTTTACAGCATTTAATAGGAAGAAAACTTCCAGAATAAACTTGAACTTAAAAATAACTTAACTTAAAAATATTTTTAATATGCCAAAATATATTGCTTAAATCATATTCACTTGAAAATATTTTTGAAATATGCCAAAAAATATTTTTGAAATATTTAAAACATCGTTTGTTTAAAGAAAGTTGAAATATAAATAATTACCCTACAAACAACTGGACGAGACAACAAAAGCGGAATAATTTTGTCTCTGTCTTTAACTTAGAAATATTTTAATTTAAAAAAAATGTCTGTTTGAAGAATGCTGAAATAAAAATACTTACTGGATAAACAACTCGTATTTTTAAATCTTATTAACTTAAATCTAAATCGTTATGCGCCGGACGGACATACCACGCAAGCAATCACAGACTTTTTAGTATTATAATAGAAGACAGATAGAGAGATTTATTTACATATGCGTAAAGAAAGATAATTTCATGAGATAGTATGAGACTTCGGGGTCTATCTGTTTTAAATATGTAACCCGCGAAGCCGCCATTTCTTTCTTCTATGGGCAGACCTCGGCCAGGTATTCTGCCTATGCTGACGACGTTTCGGCTCTTGTGTCGAGCAGAGCCGAGATTGACGAAGTCAGCAAAGAAATAAGTGGGTATGAGATGGTTACAGGGGCCAGGATCAACCGCGATAAGTCTGTGGGCTTGCGGTTGGGTGCGTGGAAGGGAGTTTTCTTCCCGGACCTTTCCTCTGGACGGATGGGCCGATCAAGATACTCGGCGTCTGGTTCGGTCCTGATCTCCAGTTGGAAATGAACTGGTCGGAGGTACAAGGGAAGGCCGAGATCGCGGTTAATCTGTGGTCTCGGAGGAGACTTTCCTGAAGGGAAGGGCGGAGGTATGTGTTTCACACATCTATCCGATCCTCCTCTACCGACTCTCTGTGCTTCCACTCCTGCATGCCCGACTAATGTCATTAGTCAGGACCTTGTTCTCTTTCTTGTGGAGAGGCAAGGCCCCTATGGTATCTCGCGAGGGTCTGTTGCCTCCATCCCTCTGAGGGCGGTCTGGGGATGCCTAGCATTGAGATTCGTCAATATATGCTCCGCATTACCTTTTTAGACCGAATGTGTCGTGGGTCGAATGAGGAGGGTGCCTTTTGGAAAGAAGACGTCCAGAAACATTTTCCGTCCCTGAAAAGTGTGCACTCGTGCGAACAAGAGGCCGGCCGTACACCACGTGCCGAGTGCTCTTTTTATCGTGAATGTCGTCGCGCTCTGAAGCCCTCTTACGGGCTTCGGATGGTCTCTCCAACGCCCAGGCGTTGTCTCGCAAGGCATTATATCAAGTTTTAGTTAGGGGTCCGTACAAGATGATCTGATTGGCGAGCTCGGTCTTACGAAGCAGGAGGCTCGCTCGATATGGCCTTGGGCGCCCGGGTTGAAATGTCTCAATAACGATGAGGCATCACTCACCTGGCTGGTGATTCGTGAAGCCCTCTGGGTCGGCAAGAGACTTTGTTCAGCAGGCTTGGAGAAATATCCAAACTGTCGTCGCTGTGCGGGGAAGTCGAGACTATTGGTCACGCCTTCTTACAGTGCAGGGCGGTAGTGCCGTTGTGCAAGTTTGTTGAAGGCCTCATGGTTCGCATGCTGCACAGAAAGTTTTTGTCCTGGAAGCCAGTTCTGTTTGTAGCAATGTGGTGCCGCAGATGACGAAGGCTGAACACTATGTGTTCTGTTGCTTACTAGGGGTTATGAGAGTCGTGATTTGGACGACGCGTCAGAAAGGATTCCATGAGGGCGAGAAGTTCACTTCTTCCCAACTGATCTTGTTCTTTAAGCATCAGCTTAAAGTCAAAATCAGGACGGAAAGGCGGCGGCTCACCTCATCGGAATTCAGCAAAAGGTGGGTGATTCTTGCGCGAATGTGCCGAGTAAAAGGGGCTGACCTTGAGTGGCATCTGGATGCCGGTTAGGCATTAAGGATATTGTTTTCCTGGGTTTAACATAGGCAACCCATCCCGGAGTTAGTTTAGATTAGGTTTTTTGTATTTTTTCTTTTAGTTTTTCTATTCTGGTAAACTTAGCTAGGGTGTATTTGCTCATTGGTCCCCTTTTATTTCTGTCCCCATTTTCTTTTCCTTTAGTTTAACTCCCCATCCCCTCCCTCGTTTTAGGTGGTCAGTGATGTCAGTTCTCTGGTAGATGCGGGGCGCTTTTCGTTTTCGTGCGTGTGTTTTTCGTATTTGTTGTTGTGTATGAATGAGTGTGTGCCTGTGTGAATGCTTGGGATGAATGAGTGTGGCTTTATTTTTCATAAGTCCCGCATCGATTTCGTCCGGTTAACTGATATTTCTGCCACATTCAATAGTTTGTGGGGGTTTTTATGACTAACACTAATTTTATTTGGTTTCTTGTAAATATTATTTTGTCATTTTGTATATATTTCATTAGGGATCTTTTTAGAAGTTGTTGTTTTTTATGCCCCTCCCCCCACAGACAATATTTGTACATAAGGGGATTATTTAGGTTTTTTCATGGAGTCAAAGAGGCATTTTGGTGTATGTAGTAAGGAAGGTATGGTTAAATGTGTTGTTTTGGTGAAAGGAATATTGTTCAGTATGATAGGGTCAGTGGATGTGGCTAGCTAAGTTTTAATCTAAGACAAGTGATGACCGTCCTTTTACCCCAACCCCCTTTTCGGCCTTGTGCCACATTTGTACCTTAGTACAATAAATAATTTCTTCTATGGGCAGTTTAGACGCGAGGCACGTTCGAATCTTTGTTCGCGCTGCGGCTGAAGGTAAGTTATTTTAGTCTAGCATTGGGCCGCTTTTTTCTCTCGGTAGTTCACTACAATATTATTAGAGAAACAGAAGTGTCATTGTAGGGGATATTTATATGAGAATATTTTTTTAGGTTGCGTGCAAAATTATATATCCTCCATACAATTTTAAATTTTTCTTCAACAAAGCAACAAGAAGTAATAAACAAATTTGAGAAAAGACAAAAAAAGCAATATTTGGTAAACAAACAACTTTCATTATATTTTTATAAAAGAAAAAAAAGAAGGTTTTTAATGGCCTAGATTTTTTAATGAAATCTAGGTTTGCTTAATTAGTGTTGAACTCAATTTATGTTTGTTTGACTTTTAGTTGATGAGTTCAGATAAGAAATGCCGTTTGGTAGAATGTATGAAGTTTCAAAAAGTGAGTTGTAGGAGAAAATTTTCTCTTCGAAAGTTACTGTTCATTTAAATTTACGTAAAAAATGTATGCAAATTTAGTTCAATGAAGTTGTCTTTCTTTGATTAATATTGTGAGACAATGTTCTCGAAAGATTGGAAAATATGAAGTTAATTTATTTGCAGAAAATAAGTTCAGGCTTCTGCGTAAAATGAATTGGTCAGTGAGTGAAGATTTTTGAATGTTCATAGAAACGTTAAAACTTGATGTGACGTGGATTCTTGTGGTAAGTCGTTCGGAGCCACGAATTTTTTCTATTTATTTACTTTGGGTGGCTCACAGAAAACTTAGTCATTAGCTGGAAAAATATTTTTATGCGTGGGTGGATAGTAACGCCCACTTGCGTGTTTATTGACCATTGGCATTCAGAACTCGAGTTTTTTGAAAATGTGTGTGAAGCTGGAATTGTTCTGTGATCCGCTTTTTTTTTCTTTTGCAAAATTGGACAAGTTATTCTCTAGTGTTAAAAATAAAAATGATGTAGAATTTGAGTTCTACATCATCTTCGAATTTATAATTGTTTTTATATTTTAAATAAAAATGAGAAGTAAGTTTACTTCGGCTATACTATAATTTACAATACTTTCACAGAAAAAATGTTTTATATTTGTGTTCTTTTTATATGTGATGAATATCATTCTGCTTAACTTGGTTAAATAAAAATTTATTTTGTTTAGTTCATGTTATGTAACTCGTGTTGTGTTGATGCTGACACGTTGGCCGGTGAAATATGAAATAATCGGACACTTTTTCCTGCTTCACCGGTTGTTAGCGTTTTTTAATTGAGTCTCTTCGATGAATTATTTTTGCTGTGAGTTTCTTTTAACTTAAGTCTTTTTTTTCCTCCGTAACTATGCTTGTCGTTTAAATTAATCTCTAAAGAAAATTCAAGATTCCGAAAACATTTTTACAGACAATGAATATTTATGTGATGTTTAAACTGCCACTTGTGTGATACTGATTTTTATCGTTATAATCAGAAATTTAATAAGTTAAAGTTTTAAAAAATAATTAATTTTAATTTCTAAACTGGTTTTAAGTTTTTAATATCTTATTTCCCAATCACGTTAATTATCCAACATTTTGATTCCAGTTTACAGGAAGTTCGTGGCTAGTTTGAAATGTCAAGTTTTTAAGAAACTTTTCATAAGTATTGGTTTTTAAAATTTAAATAAGACAGTTAATTAAATTTTAATAAAAATGAAAACCTTTACCAGACGTTATATTTTCAGTATTCAATTCATATTCCTTTAAAAGATAAATTACAAATGCTCCTAACTTCGAGGACATTTCACTTCTTAAAATTGATTGTTTAATCATTTTTTTTCTTTTTTTTTTTTTTTTTTGTTGCCTTTATTGCAGAAATACTTCTTTTCTGTTATTATTTTTTGTAATCCTTCGTTTATTTTTCCTGAATTTGTTTGAATGTATTGTACGGATCTACTACAATACTAAATTTGCCCGTCATTTCATTAGATTATTTTATTTTTGTATGTTGGATATGTCGTTGATCGTACCACTTTAAACAATACTTTTGACATATCTTATTGTATCTAAAAGAAAATATATCTGAGATTTTTTTGTCTTTTTTTTTTTTTTTTCGCGAAGATTAAATATTTCACTTATGAAAAATATTTGAAATTAAATCCTATTGTATGGAGAGCACAGAATATGAGGCTAGTTTAAAGGAATGCAGGGGAGGTAATTCAGTGTTTGCTTGTTCAATAATACTTTCATGTGTTTTCTTCCTCAAAACATGATATAATTACTAAAGAGATATTTTCATGTTTACAGGTGTCATTTATAAATGTCTTCCTTTCTGGTAAATATTGATGTTCTCAGAAAACAAGAAAAAGAACAAATCCCGGACCATAATTCAAGAAATTATCTTAATCTCCAATATCATCAACAGATTCCTTCACAATCCTCAACCAGACATCATTTAGTACATCGAACTATTGGAAGATATTATGATCAACAACAATGATATAGTATTACAACATTAATTATATTTTTGTGGTTGTCACCAGAGTTTATATAGTATGGCAGAAGCTTACAGTAGTAATCTGCTGCCAGCACGGGCCATCTATCCTTCTTCAAGGTAAGATAATTTTTGAAGATCAGCTGTTATTTTTTATTATTATTTATGACATGGGAATGAGCTAAAATTGCTAAATAACCTTCTGGTTTTAGCTATTTAATGAAGAATCCTACATGGTATAACCATTTCTTAAACCATGGAACCAACCACTAACAACTTATATGCCAAAACACTAACAGTAATCAGGAAAAATAAATTAATAAAAACCAGCTATAAAAACAAAAAAAACGAGAAAATAAAAGTTCAGTTACACACATACACTCTCTCTCTCTCTCTCTCATGGATGTAATTTTCCAAATATTTTGTTTTTGGCATTCAAACAAAGAATATATTGATTAATTATAGAGCTTATTACAAATATTAGTCTTGAATTGACTCATGCAAACAGTGTGATTTGCTTTTAAGAATTTTACTCTATGACTAATTTGATTTCCATGTAAAAGTGACTATGCTTCCTTCTTGCATTTACCTGAGAAATCCTTTGAGTGCATAAAGGAGATTTTGATGAGTGATAGCAAAAAAATAATCATAAATAGTATTTATAGCTACCAATCAGATTAATTGAAAGGGGAAAAATTATTGAATACTGGTGATAATGTACTGGCTAGGGAAGACCAAAAATTGGATTTTACAAACTAATGTTGTAAAATCCTGTTTAAAATGTGGTTTAGTTTCTCTGAGTTATGTTTATAAACTTTTATTATATTAATATTTTTATTGTAGTGGAAAATTGGTAAACTTTAATGAAAACAAAAATACAGAAAATTAATCACTGACTTTCATAATACCAACCCACTTTCTCATAAACCAAACTGTTTTGGAATTTGTTTTAGGTTTTAGTTGAGCAAGTGTTAACTATTATCAAAAAAAATTGGACTAGGCTACATTTGTTTTCTCAATGAATTTTATATATTTTTTTTTAAAGATGAACCTTTTCACTTCCAAATACCAAATGTACTTCTATTCAAAGTTTTGCATATATTCAAAGAAAAAATATACATACTATGGATTTATAAATTAAAATCTTATTGTAATGTAAGCAAAAAGTCTGAGATTGGAGAGCAGGGTGCACCAAACCGATTGCTTGCCCAACAACGGTGGGAATAATAGGGAGAGAGAGTGAAGAGATGGGAGGTAACAAAAAATAACACTGCCTGGAAACCACAGCAACTTAAGGAACAAAATGTTCACAGGACTGACTTCACAAGACACCATGTCTTGCCAACTGCTGGTCTTCTCTCAGTTTTTATTGGCATGAGGCATCTTGCTAAAACCTGGATCTTGACCAGTTTCAGAGAGGTCCATATCTATCTAGACATGCCAAACTGCCTTGCTGCTAACAGGAAAAACTTGGATGCAACTGGTGTTGACAAACATGTCCACATACAATCCAAGGCCTCTTTTGTGTCTGTACTGATGTGCTTTCTCCACACTTCTCCTGATCATAGATACAACAGCTTGGATTGGGTCTCTCTTGTCAAGTGCTTCTTTGAAGTAGGACTGGTTCGTGTTCCTCCATTATGTCCCCATGTGATTCTTCCTCCATGAGATCATCTGGCTCATCCATGCTTGTGAGGATTTCATCTTTACTGTTGGATATATATTCACTACTTGTTGAAGACCATGAATTCAGGGAAGGACAAAGGTCCCTAACATAACTGGTATTCCATCAACTAAGACTTATTGTGGACTAACAAGTTCAGTAATTTGTCCCTTTTTAAAAGTTGTTGTACACCTGTCTTCCATCTTGTACACATTATGGCCCACCTTAGACATCATTGGAGGTACCGAATCAATCTCTTTAAGCCAAACCTCATATCTATAGATTTGATTTGTGGGTGCAATCAGTGTTGAGGTGTCATCTTTGACAGATACATTGTACCTCTAGCAGAGATGCCTGTATCCAGCTAAACATGCCAACCTGCCCCATTGCTAATTGGAAAAACCCGAATGTAACTGATGTTGACAAATGCTCTCATCTTTTTTGTAACTGTGAGCTTAGAAATGTTTTTGCTTACACTTTTTTTTTAAATTTTTATCAGTGATATCAGTTTTTAAGTAATTTCTCAACTTACTAATCAACCATGCAGAGACTTGACCAAATCCAGTGGACTTACCAGGCACTCTTTTAAAGATTAAACTATTTGTGAAAATTTTTCACCATAAAACTGACACTCCTTTTTTTTCTTTTTTTTTTCTACTTTTTTCCTGGTCCTCTTTAAATAATGCTGATATTTTGAACACATCCTGGTTTTAATGTAAATGTAAGTTGATTGTATGACATTTGTTTGTAATAACATAGCTTGAATATTATGTAATAAAAAATTCAGCTAATAGGTGTCAGACTTTGAACTTCCTGATGTTGCCCCATTAATTTTTTTTTATAAGGTTTTACAAGTTGTAATCTTTGAGTGGCACTTACAACTGCCTTCCCAGTGTATTGATATATTCTGAAGATGTTCAGATGACAAGAAAGATCCAAAAGAATTGGGCTAATATTAAGAAAACCGTTGTTCTAATGAATTTTGAAAAGTTTAAAATTATTTAGTCCTGTTCAATTGAGTCTAAATCTCTCTTGTTCTCTGCCATGAATACATTTTCTTTTGACTAACAATATATCAATTATTAATCTGTTGATATTTCAGATTTTATAAGTACATGGATAGCCTATCAGTGAGAAAAACTTGTTTTAGTACTGAAACTGAACCAGCTAAGAGCATCTTTGTTAAAAGAACCATTATGCAACCCTTTCATCAGGATTAGTGATATTCTCTACATTTAATAAGACAATTTTGATTTATGGTGATAACAAATATTTCATTATTCACATTCAGATTAATGTTTTAATCTTTATCACATTTCAGCCATTGTGCTCTCTGTTTTAGTTTTGTTAAATTAAGTGAAATGTAGGTCATGAGGCTCTCTCACTTGCTAGAAACTGCACTATGATCCTATAAATTTGTTGTCAACTGAACTTTTTAATAACTAAAGAATGGTGTTTACACTTATTAGTTCAAGGGGAAGTGGAAACTAAAGAATTTTGTCTGCTTGAAATATTAAAATTGTTAAACTGAAATTGCTTACTATAAAGTTTGAACAAATATAGTTGAACCAGTTAAACAAGTAATCACCTGATGGCTTCATAAAAATTTCTTATAGTACTTTATTTAAGTTAATATGTACTTGATTAATTCTCTAGAATTGAACTTACTTGAAAATTCTGTTTGATGTTGTAGAATCAAGACATTTCAGCCTTTCTCTTGAACATTCAGTTTATCTCTTTAGTTAGGTAAGTTTAGGGTCAGTCAAGTGGTAAAATTTTTGCAACTTTGCCTAAGAGGCTACTATTGCCAAATGTTTGAAATCAGAAAGATATTATTAGTATAGAACATAACATTTTGCTGACCAAAATTTTCACAACCAGTGGGAATTGATATGTTAAATTTATTTTATTAGTTTACACTCATTCCCCAAAAGGGTTAGGATTTAAAATTTTTATCTTTTTGTAGTGAAAAAGAAAATGCAAGTGAACTTTTTTTCTTTTTTCTTTTTAGGTATCTATGCTTTAAAATTAACTTTTGGTAGCATCTAATGAAAAAAGACCTGTAATTTGAATTTTTAATCTCTATTAAATGAATATTTTAATACCTAACATTATTTTCAATATTCACAATTATTTCTTAAGTTTCTGAGTATTTATATTTGATGGCCTGAAGATTGCATTTAAACATGAAACGCCGTGGTTGCTGGGTGTTGATTTCAATGTCCACACACACACAATTGGGGTGGATTTGTGGCTGACAATCCTGTGAATTAAAATGTCATTTCTTGAAAATACAAAATAGCTTTTTGAAAAAAAATTTTTTCAAAACCTACCTTTTTTTATGTTATGAACAATTGCAAATTTCATATTTTTAGGTTATAAGAAAAGTCTCTTCCTGCTTTCTATAGAATACAAAACTTTTTTATTCTTAAATGATTATCATGTTTTTGTTTCACTCAGTGCTTAGTAAAAAAAAATTATATAAATTGTATATTTAAGCATTGTGTAAAGTTGACATTCATCAGTTCTGCTGTGATTTTATTCTGTTTGTTACTAAGTATATTTTTTAACATTGTATGTATAACATACTATCATAAGACAAATTAACTATGGCAGTAAATAGGCTAAATATTTTCAGTTTTTGCTTTTTCTATAAACAATTATTAGAGGTTTATTTGAATTTTCTCCTTTTCAAGTTTCAAACTTAAAATCTATTGTTTTTTCCTTTCAGAAATGTCATCTATATTGGATTACTTGTCACAGCAAAATTCTTTCGAGCTTTTGGATTATTTTTGTCCTATGACCTACTCAAAGTGATTCCTGTCATACAGTTTCTGTGCATTATTAAAATTGGGTGAGTGTTTATACAATTTTATTTGTTTTCTTCATCATCTACAAGATGGTCAATTGCTAAGTTGATCTCTTAATATTGTGAACAGGGTTTGAATTACATTTATATCAAACCCATTTGTGACCAAACTCAACCAACCATTTTTTTTTTTACCTCCCATCTTTATAGTTGATATTTTTTCTTGTTTATGTATTAATTTCAATCAACTCAATCTGATATAGACATTTTCAATTTATGTTGCCAATAAATTACAGATATTTTTTTTTTTTTTGTTTTTTTTTTTTTTTTTTTTTTGCAGTAGCAGATTTGAATGCACTGATGTTAACTAGGCAGAGTAATTTTTGTTAATATGTTGCAATATGATTTCAGTAGAAATTACAATCAAATGTCAGGTTTTTATATGCTATTGAAGTTACTTCATTAAACAATGCACTTACACTTATATAAAATAAAGACCTTTTAAATTGAATCAAATTGTTTATAGTCACTTTAAATTTTCTTTTTCATTTAATATTTGTTTGTGCTTAAGAAATTGAAAAAGATTATCTGAAATAATAAAAAAGACACTGCTTGCAATATAATCTGAAGATAAAACTGACCAAACTTTTCTTCATTCCTACCCCACAAGTCAACCATGTGTTATGTTCTTGATGGGAACCAATTTCTAAAGTTCTTTTCACATCTGTTATTGATTTACAAGTTTTTATTAAGATTTTGAAGTTCATGGAAAATATATCCAAATAGTCAATTAATAAATCTATAAAAAGAGATTGAGATGAATTATTATTATGATTATTTTAAAATTTAATTTAAATAAAATATTAAAACTCTAAAAAATAGTTTTATTTTAACTTTTAAATATATTTAGTTAATGTTCTTTTGATTTGCATTCAGGAGTGCTGGACCATTGATTTTACTGCAGAAACCATTCTCTTCAGGTAAACATTTGTCAAAGCATCAAGTAAGTGTCTTTGTTTTTAGAATTTTCTAATCAACTTATTAATCTTTTAATAGTAAAAGTATTGCAATCAATTTTCTAAATATTTTTATGTTGGAGATTGAAGCTGCTTTGTATATTACTTGCTCCACTTTGAAGACTGTCTCATTTGTCTATGTATTTCATTTACTTGAATATATATTTTAAATTCAGTTCATATCAAATATTCATTGATGTACCCAGCTATGGTTAATTGTTTTATGAGTCCTCAGAAAATATTTGGCCTTAATGGGTTTATTCTAAACCTATTGACTGCATTTAATAGAAATTTCCACCATTGCAGTTCTGTCAGTTTTCAAGTGTGAAAGGCTGAAATTTCTGCCACAGCTAATGGGTTAATGTTTTAATTCCTTATGCCTATTATAAACATTATTGTAGCATTTACTTTTCTTTTCTTTTTTTTTTCTTAGAAATTACTTCTCTAAGCAAAGTTTGTATAAAGATGAGATGTTATTAGAAAATGGAAAGATATGCACAAATGTGATTTGTTTGTTTATTTCAATTCTGTCTGAATTTCTTAGATGAGAAGTTATTATTTACCGAATTTACATTCAGACTAATGTCCTCATCTTTGTTGTTGTTCAGCCAATGAATGCTCGGCAGTGTGGGTGTGGCTAGACTGGCCTCGGTTCACAATTATCACTCAAAGAAAAAAAAATTATCTTCTTTTTTCTTTTCCTTCTTTTCCTCGACTAGAACCCCCCACGACTCGTAGTGTGGTCATTAAGTCTCTATCTTAACTGAATGTCATCTGGAATTCATCAACGAGATTTTCGCCAAGTGATTATCGGGGTGGTCAAGTGAATCTTTTTGTATCCTCAACATCTTCGTACTTCTGTCACCAACAGTCTGTCCAGGTAACAAACTTTTATCATGGCAAGGTCTGGACATAAAACAGGTGGTTCTCTTCCAAAACCAAATGATATCTCCAAAAGATAGTTAATGGTTTATTCTTTTCCTTTTTCTCTTCTTCATCCCTTTTTCTTTGGGGTGGTCTCAGCTGATCCTTTTCTCGGTCGCATGCTCGACCTAATTCTGATTATCTTCTAGCATTCCACTTTGTAAGCCACTTGACCAAATTGGAAATTATCATTATTGCCATGGGCAGATTGCTATCTTTTATTTGCCGAGTCATGGCATAAATTCATTCTGACAGATCCGAGATCTTACGAATTTCCTATCTTCTGCGAGAAAAATACTTTTCTTCACAAATGAAAATAAAATCTTTACCACTTTTGTTAAAAAAATAACATCACTCAGTATGTCTTTCGTGATAGCTTCTTCTCACCTTAAGTATTTCCCGCTTTTAATTTTCATGCTTAATTAGTTAGCCAAACGCTAAATAGTGTCACATGCCCTCTGCCCTTCATTAGGTGCATATTGATCCAGGTAACCTAAACAGAATTCCTAACTGAACCCTTTATTTAGTCTATGGGGTAGACTGTTCTCATTCTAGACAAAATATCATTATACATCGGCAGTGGAACGGTTCAGTTTGGAAATCTTTTTTTTTTTTTTTTTTTTTTTTTTTTTTGAGAAATACTGTTATTGTTTTTCCTTTTGCAGTGGTTTCGAGTGTTTCGTCATGCAATCATTGGCAGTATAATCAGTCTCCTGTGGTTATTTGGGCTGACGTTATGTGGACCACTCAGGTGAAATTTTCTTGTGTGTGTGTGTATATATGTATATGTATGTACAACTTTGATAGACATTCATCTGCATGTTATTCTTTTTTTTAATCTTTTTCAAGACTTCCTATCAATACTTTTATTCAAACTTGATTTTAAAATTTTATTATTTAAAAGTTAGGAATTTTTTTTTTTTTTTTATATATTAAAAATTGGAATCAAAATTTTAAGGACTTTTTGCAAAATAAAAATTTAAAGCTACTTCAAACTTTTACTTTATATAATTTTCTTTTAATATTTTGCCATTGAAATAAATGCTAGGGAGAAGAAAAAAACAATCTAAATGACAGTGTTAATCTTTATTTGCTACTAATGTAAGGAAACCAGATGCTGGCTTTTTCTAACTATGAATCATTTGCAATAATGCTCATCATTAATAAAGAATTTGCTATATTTTGTTACATTAAAATTCTTTCCCAATATTTAAGTATAAAACATAATAAACACTTTTCTTACTGAAGTTATTTTGACTGCTTATTAAATCACTTTTTCTGTTTTTTTTTTTTAGAACAATTCTTTTATTTGAACATAATGAAGTTGTGGTTATTGCCTGGGCAGGAGCCTTGTTCTCAAGCAGTGGATTGGGACCAGCTAAGGTAAAGAAAGGAAAACTGTATTAGTTTAGCTTTCAAAATTGTTTTCAATAGAAAAATTCCATATTAAGAAAATCAATTTTCACATAATTTCCAGTTCTTGACATTAAATTTGAATACAGCCATTTTAGATTAAAATATAAAATAAAGCTTTCATACAAGGGAGTGTTGAAAAGTTCTCTGCCTCGCCCATTGCCCAAAGTCTCAAGAAATAATGAAACATCAGAATTTTTTTAATCCCTTTTTTCCTTTTGGTTTGTCATGAACCTT
This sequence comes from Acanthosepion pharaonis, assembly GCA_903632075.3. Taxonomy (NCBI): domain Eukaryota; kingdom Metazoa; phylum Mollusca; class Cephalopoda; order Sepiida; family Sepiidae; genus Acanthosepion; species Acanthosepion pharaonis. Next base: position 296,467 of record CAHIKZ030001256.1, read on the forward strand.
TCAACACACCTTTCTATTTTAGGGAAACAGAGTTTTATCAAAATGCTTTGAAGTTGATTTTCATGAATCTTATTAAGATGCAATATAAGAGCAAGAGCAAGAGAGAGCAAGATCTATTTACTTTGTCAGTATGTCAACATGTCATATGCATTGGTTACCTGAAAATGTACTTATTATTGATTATATTTTGTTGCTTATTTCTGAGTTCTTAGTGCATGTTTGTATTGGATTCCATGAATTGTAATTTGTTTTGTGTTATTCATTTAGTGAACATTGTATACTTAATCCATTTTGCAATAAAAATGGAGATATTAGTTCTTGTCTATGATTTGTGTTGAGATTCACTTTTGTGCAATAAAGTTATTTTGACTACAATGAATTTTTTTTTTTCTCAGCTTCGAGGAGCCTTGTTTTTTCTTCTTGGTGCTGTTGCTCTCCTTCTCTTTGACCATGATGATCGTCTTCACCACATTTCAGATCATGAATGTATCCTTTCTTCAAATTGCACTGAACAACAAGGAGTTTGTGTTGATTTCCCAGTGAGAATGATTGTAAAAGTTTTCCCCCTCCCCCTCTTATAGTCAGAAGGACACAGAATACATGCTAGTATATTTTTCAATAAAATGGGTTGGCTTGTGTTTTGACATGACTCAGTCCAGATCTGCCTTAACTACTAGACAGACCTACTGCATTCACTTGGTCAACCTTGCTTTTGTGTACAAACACCAACTCCTAGTTTGTGAATTCTTTCACCTTACCAATTTGTTTGCTTGCTTGTATGATTGTTGCTGTTTCATATTTTTGACCTTTTTTCTTTTCATAGCAAACTTTATTAATTCTGATTGTGCTATTTATCTTGCACTTAAAAAATGGCTTCTAGCTCCTCGGATTGCTACTGGAGTAAAAGCATGTTTTAGACTAAATTGAATATACTATTTCTGAATCTGTTCTAGAACATCTGCATTATGTGTATGATTGAGAAAACCTTGTCTTATGAGAAGTTTTTTCAAACTGTACTGTTAGTTTTTAGGAATTTTTTTTAACAGAACATTATAAATTTTAATGTAAAATATGTAATGTGATAATTATTATAGTGCCTTCAATTTGTTCTTGGTAACTCAGTGTTATCTGTGCTGCTGTAATATGTGGTCTTTGTAGCTTTCATTCTGTTACTGTAGCTGTGTTTATTGCATTGAATCCTGAATAAAAAAGGCTGTATGAATTATGTGTGTGAAATTTATTTCATGTACTTTCTCTTAAATTCACTTTTGACATTCTCATCTTGAATTTTTTTTTTCTTCAATAGATCTGAATGCTACAAAGCACTGTATAGTGAGAGACTCTACCAAGATAGTGATATAATACCCTAGTGTTGAAGGAATATAATGATTATTTTATATTCATTCAGTTATTTCCTATTGTTATCTAAATTCTCCTTGAACATAAATGCACTAGTAACATACTAATTACCTTGAGCATTATTTAAAATACCTGACATGTTTGTACAATTCCAAATACAGATTTGGAATTGGTGTGTTTAGTTTAGTACAGAATTTGTATAGCAGAAAAAAGATTTGTTTGTATGTGTTATACTTAATTTACATAATTTGTAACCTCATAATTTAAAATGGTGTGTAATATAATGCAATGATTTTTATTTCTACAATGAAATATCTTCATATAGAATATCTGTGGAAATAGTTTTTGTTTTAAATTGATGTTTAATCTGCTGCTAAAAATATAGAAAAAGATAAATCTCACACTGAAATGCAAATGTGTTCTGGTATGTATTCACTTTTGTTGTGTAATAATTGTTAATGCATTAAAAACTGATTGGATATCATTTGTTTTACAATTTTACCTTTTGAAAGGATTTATTTTGACTTTTTTTTTCCTTGACTTTTTTCCATTAGCTGATGACCTTCATAATAACTTCATAACAAGGATATTTCATCATGCCTTTGACTTAATTGGATGGTCAGATCATAAGGTCTATTTCTTTCCCTTCTTCCCTTTCATTTTTTTTTTTTTTTTAAATGACTTTACTAATTTTATTCCTTTTCTCAAAATGTTGTAAAGCCTGTTTAACACGTTAAACTTTAACTAAAATCTTACCTGATCACACACCATTTAATTTGAATAGAACCCAAACATATGAAACTGAATTTTTATGCTTTCTTTTTTCTCAAATTTAAAAGAAAAGTATTAAACACAATTTTGTTAAATTATTTATTTGTAACAATAATTTTATATCTACAAGTATATAAAAATATGCTCTTGCCACATAACTTCATTAAAATGGTTTGTGAGTTTGACAACAAAAATATTGAATATTATTTATTTATTAGACTGTTTAATTACAAGAATAGTGTTTGATACTCTTGTTTGCACAACATTTATCATTTTTAATTTTTCTCTTTTGATGCTAACTTCAGACTCTGTCTCATCAATTTTTCCAGAATTAACGATTTGTCATTTCTTTTTTCCTCTGATTATAAGTTTTTAATGTCAAAATCTATATATTGAGATTTTGTCTCTCATATTCTTTTTTTTTTTTTCTTTGTTTTTTTTCCCCCCCCCTGTGATCAAAAGAAAAACTGAATTCATTACTTGAACTACTGTAATTGTCTCCTTTTCTTCTTCAGGGAGGTGTTGTATTGTTATTTTTGACATTGTTTCTGCAAACTGGCTTTGATAATGCCTCCAAAAAGCTTTCTATTGACGTCGGTGGGGCAAAACGCCTTCATTCTTTGTCTACTTTTGTGTCAGGATTGATACTCTTACCCTGGGCTTTATTTTTGTATATATCTAGAGAGGTAGGTAAGATTTAGAAACAACTTTTGCTTGAATCTATAAAGAAAATTACTTTGATACATGTATACTTTAAATGAATTTCGTGTGTGTGTCAAAATTTAATCTAGGGGAATTAACTAAATTTTATTGATGTTAATATTACAGTTATTCCATTTAGATATATATTTTAGGTATATCTGAAAATTTATACACATGCACACACACACACACACACACACACATATATATATATATATATATATATATATATAATTGGTGTATACGGAATGAATTCCAATAACCAACAATTATTATTCTTAAGAGTGCTCAATACAAAGTAAAGCAGATATAATTATTTAAAAAAAAAAAAAAAAAAAAATTTATAACATAAATAATAGCCATTTTGTTTCAACACGCTTGGTGTCTTATCAAGTGATGATGTTAAATGTAAAATAAATGGTTTTAAAAGTTTCAAATTAATTAATGATCCTTCGTAAAGGGAAAACGTTGTTACAAAAGCTATAATGACCAATCAAAACCCAAGTATAGGAAGATTTAAAAGCTTGACAATGAAATCATGTCATAATAGCTAATCAGATCTTTAAAATATGGGCAATATTAAAAAAGAATTTATTCTAACCAATAATTATTAAATTATATGATAAAATTTGATATTAAAATTAAAAACTGCCAATTTTAAAAATCCAAATTTAATCACTATTAAGTTTAAAAACTATAAAATTACTGAGGAGAAAAGAAGAAATACATATGTTATTCAATTTATTTCTTCGTTGAAATTACGTTAGAACAGACGCTACAACATCTGGTCATACGGCAATACATGTATATACATTTTAATCCCAAGTGTGTGAATGGGGTCTTAAACTCATGTGCAAAACAACACAAATACAATCAGATTATAATACATAAGCACCCAGACATATTTAGATATATATACACACAAAAAAGAGACGAGACAGGAACATCTCCACGGCCCTTTATGAAAAGAAAAAAAGGGAGGGGGGTTAAACCAACACCCACATACATACACAATTTTTTTAAAATAATTATATATATATATATATAAACACAGTAAAATTATTTTTTATTGTAATTTATAGCATAATATAATTGGAATTTAATTATATTTTGTCACATGATCACAATCTTCATTTTTATGCTATTTGATGATAATCTTGATTGGAGATTTCAGTGCAATGTAGTATTTTAACTTTTTTATGACCTAAACAAATTTCTTGCAGGGTTAGGGTTAAATGTGCCACCAACAACCACTCCCTCTCTCGTTTTTCCAATTTACCAATATTTATTGCCTTTCTCCTCCTCCTGCCATCTCTAGCTAGGCCTTTTGCCTGTAGACTTTCCATTTTGTTGAGGCCATAAGTGATATTCATTAAAGCTTAATTCCAACATGGTACAATAGTGTTCAGAAATCTGCAAATTCCTTGATCTTGAGTGTTGCACCACCATGCTGTCATTTTTTATGATGTCTTTGAAAAGACTATTAAATAAAAAAAAATGTATTGTTAAAATTACTCCCATCAAAATCTATATCATTTAAAGACATAAAATGTGTTTTAATTGTACATAAATTCTTGTTCACAAACTTCTATAAAAAAAAAAAATGCTAATGTGAGTGTATTCATGTAAAGTGATACTACTCTCTCTCTCTCTCTACACACATACATATATATGGTTGGTTGTACAAAATTTTATGACCGCCATAAAAAGACAAAATTTATATTTTAACTTCATGGACTATCAACACTTAAAATTATGTGTATAAATTAGTGTGTATAATGAGATTAAGAAAAATATTAGTCATGTTAAATATTAAAAGAAAAATATAAATTATAATTAAATAGGGAAAAAATATAAAGAAAAAGAGATATAACAAATAAATACTATATATAATTATTAGTTGCTGGATGTCTACAGCTTTATAGTCAATTGCCAACCTCTGTTGGTGCATTCTCAAGTGACTCCTTAGACCAGCCATCGACAAATACACTCTACCACAATCTGTACGTGCCATCTCAACAGAATATCATCGGGATCTCAAAGAAATTTTTTGCCATCCTTAGTCCTTAAAGGAGCAACAGGTGAAGTAGAATGCCCGTAAACTTCACAAAGTAGATTGTACATGGCCTTACTATCCTTCAGATCTGATGCAAACTGCCTTTGTCACTCCACCATTTGTTCTTCATGTGTAGCTTTTGCTGTATATCAGCTTTTATTGTCTTTAACTTGACTTCAATTTCCTTCTTCTGATCACCAGGTAAATCACTATGAAGTAATGCAGAGTGGAGTTTATTTTTCTCTTCCAAGATCTATTCTATGTGCTTGTCATTATGATCAAACCAATCATGAGGCTTCTTATCAGTAAATCCAACAACATCAGCACATACCTCACACACTGTCTCCTTGAAAGAAGTCCAGTTATTTTCACTTACTAATGCATTCATCTTATTGACTAGATTCTGTCTAACCTCAGAAACTTGCAGATGGCTAACATTCAGCCTCTTTGGAAGCGATACTCCTCCCCTTTCCTTTTTATGTACAACACACTTAACTCTTGCTCTTACCAGACAATAGTCCAACATTCAGCCCCACGCATCACACGCACAATACATAGATCCTGTACATCACAGCACCTCACAAGAACATAGTCAATCATGTGCCACTGTTTTGATTCAGGATGTATCCATTTTGTTGAAACATTGTGCTGCCAATGAACAGGTCCAGTTTTGTGCACATTTGCAGAAACAGACCATTGCTGTTGCACTTTCCAACCCCATGTTTACCAAGAACTTTCCATGCCTCACAGTCACAACCCACCCGTGCATTAAAATCTCCAAGAATAAAAATTTTGTCTGCTAACAAGAGACTTTAGTTCATTATAAAAATCTTCCTTTACTTCATCTGTGCAAACCATGGTTGGTGCATAAACACTAATCAATGTTGCATATCTTCCATATACTAGAGTAACTCTTATAGTGATTATTCTATCATTGACACCTGTTGGAAACTCTTCCAACTGACTAGTTATTGACACCTGCTGGGCCAGACCCTCTCATATCTGGTTTCAGAGCCCTTATTGCTATTGACTTTGATTGAATTAAATCCCATCATTGTAATGCAAGTTGCCTTGTTAGGCCATAGCCAGCCATAATTCTACATTAAGTTGACAAGTGCAGAAAAGATCTCCAGATATTAAGCAATATCTGTGCATGAAACCTTTATAGTGGGAAAAGGCAGTGCACAGAGCCAGCCCCACTCTCTAAGCAAAAGGTGATATTTACATAAAAGAAGATAAAGTCAATTTCATTGGATTCCAACAAAAGTCACAGGTGTTATCTCGGAGTCTTATCCCAGTGCCATGTCCCACCTGACACCAGTTTAGGGAAGTGAGGTAACTATTTACCCATAGATGGGACCCTAACAGGTGCTACCACTCCAGGTTGGACCTGGGGACAGCATCAATTAGTAGGTGGTTCCACACTCCTCAAATCCTCCTGATCAGAGGCCTTAATGTCAGTGTAGTTTATGGTCTTACTCAGGACACACACACACACATATATATATATATATATATATATATATATAAGAAATATTGTTTTAAGGTATGCTATATTTATGGGATAAAGTGCTCAATATCAGAGGTAGAGTGAATATAAATATAAAAGTGAAGTCAACACTCAGAGGCAACAGATTTGCCCTGAGGTGATCAATTTAAAACTTGCCAGGTAATATGTATGGCATTTTCAATTATTCTATAAAATACTTGGTCAGTTCTAAAAATGCTTAGGTTGCATGATGCAAAGCAGTGAAGATTTCCTTTGTTAATTTGCCATTCCTTCCAGAAATGATATTCCAAGATTCTAACCAGTTACAGAATACAGAGAGAAATCTAAAATTTTTTTCATTTACTCTAAGTGGATTACAATATTTATTTCTAAGTTAACAACCTTTATATTGTATTTTTACATTCAGTATTGTCCACCAAGCATAAAATATGTTTACATATTCTGCAACTTCAGCAAAATTAGGCAAACTTTTCTGTTTTCCTAAGGTCAGTATTTCCCTGAATAGTGTACTCATTAAAAATCAGCAGAACTGTAAGCGATCTGGGGTTGCAAAGGAAATGTTTGTCACAGAGAATAAATCACTAAGTTCAGATTCTAACATCGGGGACAGAAAGAAAATGCTGAAAACTCAATTCACAAGTACTATTTCACAAATCACAATGCACGCAACCAGTCAGAAAAATAACTCCTTCGCCAACCAACGTGGCAGCCAAAATTGCTGACTTTTTTCCCCCGATTCGAGAACACCAAATGCTTTTATCGGCCAAACATTTTTTTTTCCATTCGTTGACAGCTGGGAGAGGATATTCAGTAATTTGCATATCAACATAATTTTATAGCGACTCCTGCGATGGATTTGTTTTTTAATTCAAATATTCCATTTTCAGCATGTCATGTGGAATACATGCCCTTTTGTTTGGTAAGTAATTTTCTTTTTCACCACATTTTCCGTCGTAGAATACATGTGACGCGCTGTCGCTTAGTTTGACGAGGTAAGTCACCGTTTTCTTTGCTATACTCCCCCCTGATCTCACTATCACAAATCGAACAGCCTGGAGCAGCTCTCTTTATCCTGGTGCTTCGCTGTAATGGCACTATTTCCCTTGCACATGTTGGAGAGTCGTCTCTGGAGGAGTCATCGGACATATCTCGAGTTTCCAGAAGTTCTGTGTCTGTGGAAGCATCAGATTCACAGATCTCAATTATCCGCTCACTGTCCGACAATGAATCATCATCGGATTCACTCAGCGATGTATCAGAATCAACGAAAAGGTGAAGATCTTTTACATGCCGTGGCATCCCATCAACTAGTATTGTTTGTGGACTTACAATGTCCGTCATGCGACCCACTTGATACCTGGAGGTACACCGGCCATGGGGAGTTTTCACCCATACTCTGTTCCCAACTTTGTATATATTGTGATACTTACAACGATCAGGTGGTAATGTTGTAGTAATTCCCTTTACTTTCATAGTGAATCATATTGGCAGGCACATTAGTCGACAATATATCATCCTTCGGCATGATATTATGCCAGTATACTACCTCCATTATCGAACATTGCTTTCTTGCTGCAATTCGCTTTATGCTCTGATGAGATCTTTCCACTATACCGAAGTTGGACTCCCTAGTCATCCAAGAAATCTTTAAAGGACTTACTGCGAAATGCAGTGTCATTGTCAGTCAGGATTTCTGATAGTGGGCCTCGTTCAAAAAAAAATACTTTCTAACTGCCGAATGATGCTTCTTGAGTCTTGTTGAAGCAGGCATCACCATATCGCAAATCTACTAGGGCCGCAATCAATTAATGTAAGGTAGTGTTGCCCACCGTAATGTGTAATGTCCATTCCTAAGCGGGTCCAGATTTCAGTCACACTTAGGTTGTCACGAGGCCAACGACTTGAGGCTGGGTCAATTGACTGACATTCTTTACATTTTCTGACCGCTGCCTTGACGGCCGCCTTGGATGTCGTAGGGTAGACTCGTCTCACAAAATATAGCGTCCGCCTGACGCTAGGATGTCCACTCTGGCAATGTATGACACGTATCTGATCAGGAGAGGTTTCGTTCACCATGGAAGCGCATATCAGGCGTGTTGGTTCGGTTTCCTTCTTTATCATCTCATACCATCGTTGTGGTACTCTGGTGAGCTTATCCGCTCGATTCTCACTCGATGTTACTAAACTGATCATGATCAATAAGTTATACTCTTGAATCAGCTTTTCAAGAGTACTCAAACACCTCCAGATCAGCATCTCACTTGCCACCTTAGTTTGTATTCTGGCTTTGCCAGTGAGCATGTTTGATACCCACCTGTGCATACACGCGGAGTCCGTGAAGAGGTGTAGCTCTGTTGCGCCCCACTGTAATGCTAAATTGACACCCTTCAGAATAGCATCCAATTCTGATAAATTGATATGTTGGGTGTCCTTCACAGGTCGCAGCCAACATGCGTCTTCTACAACGCTTCCGTCAACCTCCAATGAAAACCCCTGTGGAGAGAGAACTTGCATCGACCCATATTGCATAAGCGTGTCTGCTTGTGCACCACTTACTGTGTGCAGGGTCATTCTGGCATATTCTTTCCGCTATGTCATCAATCATGTTCTTAAGGGAAGCATCTGTCACTTCGTCATCCCAACCAGACGTGATCGATACTGTCCTGCGTTTTACAAATGATGCAGCAACACGAAGCCACCCACCCAAACACAGGAACATGACCCACCAGTTTTCCACACCATGAGAAGACGTTACATCGTGTCAGGACCTCAGGAACTGATAGAATGCCATTTTCATGTGTCCACTTAAACGTGTTGTTATCTTCCGCGACATGCAAACCCAGCACACGTGTGCCATCCCATAACCACTCCAGATCCTTGCAGGTCAAACCAAACGCAGCCAAGGGCTCTTTCACGCGAGCTGCTGAAATCATAAATGTCATCAATATATGATGAGTTTGCCCGTTGCATGGACTCGTCTTTCGCCAACGCGGCGTCCACAATGGCCTTCATTATGGCTGGTGCAACATTCAACCCGAAACCCATTCTAGTCGAGCAATATCTTCGCCCCTTGAATATTACAGTTTGAAAGGGCCAAAGTGACTTTTGGATATGTACTTATAAATAGGCCTGACATAGGTCAAGGATAGCAACATCCGGTCCTTTTTTATGCCACTCCCTCAGTTTCTGTGCGCAAACATCAGCATTGGCTGTGCATGCGTTGAGGCACTCATTCAGTTCTCGATAGTTTAATACTGGCCGCACTTTTTTGTTTTTCTGCACCACCACCATCAATGGAATTAAGCCTTTTGGAGGACCGAGTTCCTTTTCAGGATAAGGCTGCAACCAACCGTTATCAAGCCATGTCTGCAGCTCATGGTCATATTCCTTCTTGACTCCCGTTGGTATTGGGTACTCAGGCATCAGATTTCTCAAACTCTCTGGTGATTGACCATCAAACCACTTCCATGATGCGACCCATATCTTCCAGTTTGGGTCGAATTCGGCGCAGAAATCAGGTTCTTCTATTTTAATAGCGGTGTAACAGACTATCCCCTGCTTGGGAAACCATACATCGCCACACTGTGTTATTTGGAGTCCGCCCAACCTTTTAATGGCGTTGAATCCAAGCAACAAGTCAAAACCCAGTAGCTCTCCATCCACTACCAAGACATCGATTTTGAGGGGGTTTCCGTTGTCCAGCGTCAAGCTTAATACTTCCAACTCCGCAACATTTGAGTGTATTCCCGTTTACGGTGAGTACGTTCACCTCCGTCACTCGCCAAGATTGACAGGCTGACTTACTCATGAGTGTCTGTGAGCAGCCAGTGTCCACCAGTGCCACTCTCTTAATTCCGTTCATATAAATACCCAAGACAGGTAATGCTTTATTCATAACTCGCTTATGGAAGAGACCAGCACTGACGTCTTGTCCCCTTCTTTTCTCTGGACACAATTAAGAAATGTGGCCTACTTCTTGACACCAGAAGCAACGTATTGTTGTGCGTGACCCGCGTGGCTGACGGCCATCTTCGCGTTGAACCGGGCAGTCCCTGGCAAGTTGATTCCACCCAGAGCATTGATAACATCGCATGCTCTCCCGACGTTTAACATTTGGATGTTTATCAGCTCCGCCTGGTGAAATGGTAGCCGCAACCATTTCCTCAGTTGCAATTTGATCTTTCATTATGGCCTGAGCTAGGTCCAACAGTTGGTTTGTATTCATGTCTTCCATCCTGGAAGATGCACACAGTAGTTGCTTGACGTGTGCTGGTAACCCTGCTATGAACCCACATGTTAATCCTTGCTCCGATATCCCACCAAATAAACCAGCTAGCTTCTTCATGTCGGCTAGAAACATGTTGACAGACTCATCTGGGTGCAGTGGCCGTTCCATAAATTGCTTGTAAGCCAAGAAACAATTCGGTGCAATCTTCAGGGCTCATTTTATCTGCTCGACATCTGATTTTTGTTCCGAGTTTAACTGCTCCGCCCGTCAATCTCAAAGAACACGTTCAACCTTTTTAATTCCACACAGGTCACAAATAAGTTCTGCCTTCTAAATCCATTCAGTAACTGCTTGTCCGGTCACTGAACCATCAAACTCTGGTATCAACTTGACGTCAAATGTCTTGATGTCATAGTGCCGAAATAGCTTGTAAGGATCTGGGATTGCAAAGGAAATGTTTGTCGCAGATTATTTCCACGTCACAGAGAATAAATCACTAAGTTCAGATTCTAACATTGGGGACAGAAAGAAAATGCTGAAAACTCGATTCGCAAGTACTATTTCACAAATCACAATGCACGCAACCAGTCAGAAAAATAACTCCTTCGCCAACCAACGTGGCAGCCAAAATTGCTGACTTTTTTCCCCCAATTCGAGAACACCGGATGCTTTTATCGGCCAAACATTTTTTTTTCCATTCGTCGACAGCTGGGAGAGGATGTTCAGTAATTTGCATATCAACATACTTTTATAGCGACTCCTGCGACGGATTTGTTTTTTAATTCAAATATTCCATTTTCAGCATGTCATGTGGAATACATGCCCTTTTGTTTGGTAAGTAATTTTCTTTTTCGCCACATTTTCCGTCGTAGAATACATGCAACGCACTGTCACTCAGTTTGACGAGGTAAGTCACTGTTTTCTTCGCTATAAGAACTAAAATAACATTTTGCCTGTCAAGATTAGGAGAAAGTTCTTTTTGAGGTCAATTTATAACAATACTTAAAAATTGACTGAGATTCCTGAGCATGAAGTTTCTGTAAAGTAAAAAATAGGGCTCTTTGGATACTATGTAATTCATGATTTCGTATATGACATAATTTTGGGAACAGCATGCATTTACTTGCATCTTTTTGATCAAGCCAATTGTTTCTAATGCATTTTAATATATGGACTGAATCAAATGGGAAGACAAGAGGTTTAGACTTCATAACTGGGTGTGAATATATAATTGATATCTTTGAACTACAAAAAAAAAATAAAGCTTTTTTTTATTTATAGCATCATTATCTGTTATGATTGATAATACTTGAAAGTCTCCTCTAAACCAATTATTATACATTTAACTATGTCAAATCAATTCTCAGCATAAATGGACAATATCGTTATATTGTGAGAATACAGTGCTAAGCATAAAAGCAAAAACACTTGTTGCAGCTTCATTGCTCTTGTCATATAAGCCAACAATACCACCCTTATAATCAAAATAAGGTTTTAGGTGAATTTCATCAAGTAAAGATACTGTGGTGCCTCTCTGTACTAGTAACTTAAATTTATTTTTATTATACATAAGAAAATTATGTTGTTCAATCAAAGGATTCATATATGTTGATAAGGTTAATCTTTTAATGGTTGAATAGTTAGATAAAATTATACTTATGCTGTCTCTTACCCTTCAGAGGAGCAGTTATACAACAATGAAGAAAATATCATTTCTGATGAATAATCATACTTCTACATCATTAATATTATGGAATTTATTCTGCTGTTTGTATGCTAAGGCATCAGTAATACTTTGATTTAAAGCATTTTCAAGGGTAGAATTCTCCAGTTGAATTCTCTTAGAATCTGGTGACTCTCGAGAGGTGGTCATTGAAGAACAATATGAGGGGCAGTTTGGCAGAATTCTAGGAATAGCACCATCATGAAGATGTGTTTTCTGAAGTTGAACAGCAATTGTGGCTCCTGTTTTTTCATCAAAGGCTGATGATTCACTCCTTATGTCTTCAGGTAAAAATTGTAGTTCACATATTTAAAAAGATTTTAAAACCAAATTTATTTAAAAAAAAAAAAAAAAAATCTAAGATAGCAAAATCTTAATGAAGTTTTCTGACATTTTTAAGAAGCATAATTTATTAATTCAGTAAAAAAAAATGAGTGAGTAAGCTATTAAAATATTTTTGCAATTTGAAACAGAATATTAGCTGCATTCTTAAGATGAATAAGTGCCCTGATATTTTTAAGGAACATAATTTAACATTAATTCAATAAAAAGAATATTAGCTGAATTCTTAAAATGAATAAAATTACAAAGCTATATAAAAATTAACAGAATTTTTAATGGTTACACATTTTTAAAATTTTTTTTTTTTTTTTTTTTTTTTGAGAATACAATTCTAAAAAATTGTTAGAATTATTTTTTTTATATCAATAGAAATCTTCCTTTATGAATTTATATCAACAATTTATAGTTTATTTAGAAAAGATGAGGTTTTTAGCTTTTAAAAGTTTAAGTTAAATTTACTTGCTTTTTAATACAAAAAATACTCACCCTACTAAATTTATTAGGTGTAAAATCCATTCTTTTGATTAAATGCGTTTATAAAACGGAACTGGCCCTCTCTTTTGTTGATCTCAGCTTAGTTCCATTATATTATGAATAAATAAATTATTTACTGGTATTTTTTTTTCTTTTAACCTAAATGTTTTCCTCTGCTTTTCTACCATTTCTTTTTGTGGGATTTACTTTAATTTCCAGCTCAAATATCAGATAATGTTTTATCTTTTGGAAAAGAAAACACATGGATTTTTTATCCATTTTTGTAATTTCCTTTGCAATGAGGTACAACTCATTTATAAGACATTGCTTCTTTCTTTTTTTTTATAAATTGATTCAATATTTAAAAGAAAAACAAATAGATAAATAATACAAAACGTGTGTAAGTTTGGTTATTAACAACAACCACCATTCTTCTAAGAAGCAAGTAAGGACTCAAGACAGTGACGTCACATTTCTCTCCTTCCACAGAACTAGCCCTCTCTTTTGTTGGTCTCAGCTTAGTTCCATTATAATATGAATAAATAATTTACTGGCATTTTTTCTTTTAATCTAAATGTTTTCCTCTGTTTTTCTACCATTTCTTTTTATGGGATTTACTTTAATTTCAAGTCTAATTTCATTCCTATACTGCAAATTCATCAGGTGTTTCTAATAATTCCTAACTTTTATTGAAATACTTTTTGTTTCTTTTAATATATTCACTTTCTGCTTTCAGAATGATGTTGAATCTATTTGGTACCTCCTGTTTCCTTTGTTGCTTGTAATATTCTTCACATTGATTGTTGATTATTATGTCACTGCCATTGTGAATAATCACCTCCAACCTGTACAGACTGCTGCTTATGGTTCCTATGCCATTTTCCTGTCGGCCCTCATACTTAGTATCAGTTGGAACCATCCATATATGGCACGCATCACCACCATGAATAAATTAACAGAAATTATTACAGAGGATCACATTCTTTCCGCTGGGGTTCTCTTCAGTTTGTCTGCTTACTTAATAGGTAAATGTATTTTTGTTATGCTTCTTTCAATTAAACTGACAACATGAAAAGATGTTTTCTGTAAAGTAATTTATTTCTTTTTTTTTTTTTGCTGTGTTTCTTAATATCTTGGATTTTACTCCAATAACTATCAAAATTTATAAATATTTTTGAATATCTTTTTGTTTTTAATTAATTTCAATTTATTAAATAAGTAAATCAATGCAACATACTCTAGGATCTCTCTTGTCCTTCTCTTAAATCACCTTCCTCTCTCGCAACCTTTCTCATATGAAACAAACAGGAAAAATTTCCCACTCCTATTTTCAATCGAGCTTTATAACTTTTCTTCCTTCCCATTATTCTTCATTTCCTGCAATATCTTTCTATTAAAGAAATTGCTGCCTGTCACTGCTTCTTCTCTTTCACCCCAACCACAAGGTAAGCCACACTCCATTTTCTCTTCTTTCATTCAAACTACAAGCCCCCATCATCCTAAAAGATCATTTCACACAACATAGTCTCATGCCCAAGTCAGCACTTTGCACTCTCTCTGCAGTCTTTGCGTTGGTGCTATTTCATTTCTGTCTCCTCCATATTCAGGATTTACATCATCATCCGCAAGGACAACTTGCCTTAAATCCAAAATCTGCTGCAGCATGGCATCAACAGTCAGGTGATTGCACTCAAGTCACCACCCCTCTCTCCCATTGTATTGTGCACCATCCTTTTGGTGGCTTCAACCAAACCTCCTCCCTTATTTGGATTCTGGCCAGCCCTTCCTCATCATTATTCAGAGATATATCTTTCAAGTGCCTCCACTCGTAGAAAATTGACCTTTGTGGTACTGTCTTTCTCTGTCCGAATTTAGACACCATGTTGTACCAAAACTTCAACAGGCAATATCTCTCAGCTATTGCTTTCACTGTCCAATGGTGTCACTCCACTATTTCATTTCCCACTGGCCTGTACACTGCTCTGTAGTACCTTCTTAACTTCCATTTTTGAAGCATTGTTTGGATGATTTCCAAGCAGAAAGCTGTGCCATTGTCCATCACCAACTCTGCTACTGGACCTCATTCAAGAATCACCTTCTCCAGTTCTTCTGCAACCACTGCTGCCATTTCTGCATGCAATTCCTTCCATATTTCCAGATGCCCAGGTCTGCAGTCAATTCTTGACAAGTACACACCCCCACAAAAAAGTGTTATATTGACAGCTAACCTCATCTAATTGTTTGTCGTTTCATTTTTACATGCAGCTCAACTTTTTGCACCAAATATAGTCTTGTCCACTCCTGTACGATGCATACTGTGCAACTCTTCTAGCTCTCTGGTCTCTAGACAGCACACTGGAGCCTCTTCCTCCTAATTGACCAACTACTTTTTCTTTACTCAAGTTAATGCATCCACCTTATTTCTTTCCAAAGGCACAAAAATTGCTTTTATTTGTAATCCAAGTTTGGATATCCAGTATTCCTAATTTCTCCAGCACCTTGTGTCTGCTTTCTCCTGCTCTCTTCTACAGTAGAGTTCACCCAACTTAGTCCTGTGGCTGAATCAGTCCTTATTTCTACCTCTCTTAACCCCCCCACTTTAAAGCCATATTAACACCTTTTAACACATCTAATTCAGCCCCATTGATGTGCTTATAGTTGTCCTTTTTTTCTCAGCCATGCTACATCTTCTGCCACCAAACTGCTGATCTCTATGATTACGCCTGTAGCAATACTGCTAACATCACACCACACTATTTTCATATTAGAAATATGCCAAATCCCAATCATTGGGTCCTCTTTCATTACATTAGATAAGATTTCCTGCATTATAGTGACGGTTTCATCATCGTCTTTACATTCCACTTGCTCTTCTTTTTATGTAGCTGCATGCCAGTCGCAACCATCCAGCAATGGGGTAGTGCCCCAACAGCTTTCCACAGACCTCCTGTCACCTGTGGAACCTCATTGCCCCTTCTGAACATCAGTTCACCAACTTTTCCTTTCTTCAGGTTAAGGTCTATGCCCATGCTGCCCCTCCTAAGTGTTCTGGTGGCTTTGCTGTTAATCAGAATTCCTTAATATTATCCACCACTTCCTCTGTTGATACCTTTTGTTACATCATGATGTCATCAATGTATGAATCAGTGGCTGCTTTTATCTTATTGCCCTTCATCAGCACAGTTTTTAGGGCTGCTGCCATAATTTTCAGTGCAGCATTGAGTCTGAACCCCTGCAAGTCAGGAAGCAAGTTTCCCCCATATAGCACACCAGCTGGTACTGCCATAGTTTCTCCACAACATGTAATTGCAGGTAGGACGACTTAAGGCCCACGATCATAGTTCTTCTTGCCAACTGTGTCCACTTTCTCATCTTTTCATCACACACATCGATTGTGTTGCTCCCAGTATGGCACTCTACATAATGGTTCAACTCCTGAAGGTCTAATACTGACGTGACTTTTCCTTTTGTAGCTTGGACTACTGCCATCAACAGTAACACTCCTTTTACTTCACCCTTCAACGGCAAGAGAATACCCTCCGTAACCCATCTTTCCACCTCCTTTTCTTACTTTTTCTTCTTTCAAGGAATTCTTGTAGTATTCCACTTTGTTTTTTCCAAACTTCACCTCGTCATTTTTTACAGACACACCTCCCAGCTTAGTGATCATGTCTATTCCGACAACAATGTTGATCTCATTGATGATGCGATCAACGATAATTGCCTCCATTTTTATCCTTGTTCCACCTACTTTTATCTCCACCTGCCAGGTTCCTTGACATTTTACCTCCCTTCCGTCAACTGCTTTCACAGTGCCACTCCCACTCCATCTGCTCACAAGTTTGGGATTAAGTAAAGTGTTTGTGCAGCCAGTATCAACAACAGCAGCTACTATCACACAACCCACTGACACATTTATGATTAGTAAAGGTCAGTACTGCACCTTTGTTCTGTTGACGGGGAAGCTACTGGCACAGAAGTTCCCCCTTGCTTGTTTCTCTGAGCCTGAAGGTAATACCTCGCAATATGCACCAATCTCTCACAATTGTAGCACATTACTTTAGAACTCAGTGGCTACTTAGTCTCTAATTAGGTGTGATCCCTGACATCTATAGCACCTAATGCTTGATGATTCCATGTGACCTTTTATTTTCTTTTGGTTCTGCACTTTGTGCAATCACTCTTCTGTTATGGGATCTTAAAGTCTTTTGCAGACCAAGGGCCTTGTGTCTAGTATCATTTTGCAGAGGTCCATTTTTTCTACACCGGGTACTTGTTGCGGAGCCACAGATACATCATGAAAGCTAGTTTTGCTGTTTGACCCAGTCCTCTCCATAGATATCCTGCTAGCCTTGCCAATCTTTTGATATTATTGGTGTAAACATCCACTAATTCCCCAGTTCATTTCCCTCTCAAGCTTTTCATAAGCCTCAAAGGATCCTTCAGTAAAGACTTTCTTCAGTCTGGTCTCTATCATGTCTTCGTCCAACTGGCCCTCATCACTCATTTCAAAGTAGAGGGCAAGTGTATCTCTTTGCAGAAAAAGTGTAAAAGAAACTAGTAAGGTCTGGCACTTTTTGAAGCTTGATAACCAATTTCACTTTCTTTATCTACATGACTAGAACACCTTCTCTGCTAAACAGTGGTATCACGTCTCTACCCAGTCTTACCATTTGAGACTCCATATCACTGAAATAGATTGTGGTTCAAAAAATAAAAAAATTTCTGCTAGGATCTCTCTCATCCTTCTCTTGAATCTCCTTCCTCTCTTGCAAGCTTTCTCATGCAAAACTAAGAAGAAAAAATCACCTACTTTTATCTTTGGTTGAGCTTCATACTTTTCTTCCTTCCCATAATAACTTTCAATAAAATCACCACCTGTCACTGCTTCTTCTCTGCCACCACGAGGTAAGCGACATGCCATTTTCTCATTCATTCAAACTACACATTGGAAACTCTGAAACTTTCTTGAAATGAATTTGAATCTTTGATATTTAATTTACTTTTGTTTCCATATTCAAAATCACACACCCACACATTTGATTATTTCATGTTTTTCAGACTATTATATTCTTTATTATTTTTCTTTTAATACAAAGTTTCAGATTATACTGTCTTTGGCTTGACTCTGGTCTCCATTTTATTCAGTTTTTGGAATTCACTTAATACTTTTTCTTTATCCTTTTTTTTTTTTTTGTTCATCCTCTCATCTAGAACATAAACATTAGAAGTTTTCAAAATGTTCCTCAAATCAATTCTGAGCAACGAATAATGCATTATCATTGGGGTATATCGAGTTCATAAATGAGTGAAAATGTCACAAAGTAGTATGATATAGTAGTCATTAGTCAATGACATGTCTAGGCAGACCAACTGTACCCAACCAGTGAACACACTCTACACTATTATGGGGACTATAACCAGTCTGCACAATGCTTTCATGACCATTGGAGTCCATACCTTATGCCATTCGCAACACACGTGAACCCTACCCTTAGCCTAAAATGTGTTGAAATGTGTCATGAAACAAAATAAAAAATTTTGTCTCTCTCTCTCTCTCCTGCTGTCATAGCGACAGGCACAGTCTCCACTTCTGAGACAAAAACTGCCCTCCTTCTCATTCCAGCCCTTTACATAGAGCTTGGTAACTTGCCTATGCAAAACACCAACAAGCTAGCTACCAATCACTGTTCCTGCACATGCCCACCTCCACTCGCTTTGGGGGTGTCAAGTTGACCAACCAACTCATTAGCTGGAATTATAACTCCTCAGACCACATTACATATTGTCAGGTATTCAGCGTTAAATTAGCCATCCATCAGGAATTTTCAGTACATGTGATGAGTTTCAATAAGGAAGTTGTGTGTGGTAACATAATAGTTATCAAGATGAAAAATAGAATCAGTGAACTAAATTTAAGTTTTATTTTTGCACAAATGCCTTTGGGAAAGGCGGGAATCCATTTTTTTTTTACGCCCATGCTATAGTCTAAATAGCAGGGTAAACTGGGCTCTCTGTCTGAATTGCAGTCAGCCAAGAGGAGAATGACTCCAAATTTGAAATTATGGAGAAGGCAAATAACTAAGAAAACTAATCTGTAGAGAGCTGTGATAAGCTACATGAAAGGACATGGTATAAAAAATAAAAATATAAAAAGACTGTTTCTCTATCCACCCAATTTCTATTTTTGCATTTTATGCATTCCCAAATTTGCTTGCATAAAGAAATGGTTACACTGGAGTGCTTGTTTGTTTTTTACAGCTACTTTTATCCTGGTGTCACCAAGTCGAGGCTCAAAAGTGAATTTCATTGGCTATTCTCCTGCTGGTCTACCATTATATAGCATTACAGGAGAAGCTCTTCACAAAACTTCAGTCTCAATTTTAGGATTGCTCAAAGGAGGATTGCGCCACATCCTTGAAGAATCAGATTCCAGAAAAATATTTTATTTTTTATGCATTAACATGGTATGGCAATTTTTTGTTTAGCATTTCTCTAGCCTGATTGCAATCTTTGGATTCTTTCCACTTTCTAACAATGCAACATAAAACATCAAAAGGGTTTCATAAATTAGTTTTTGTTATTTCAGTCTTGATTATTGTATTTGATGACATAAAATCCACTAGCCTACAAAACCATTCCCCTCATTTTAGCAAGAAATATTAAAAAGAATTTGCTATATATTGACTCTTAATAGAACTTCATTCTCATTTCCTATTTCGCCCAGTGCAAAACAAGTTGGGTTTTTTTTTATGCAAATTAAATATTTGCACCAACATTTGAGTTTTATGTGCCATTAAATGTGGTACCTAAAAGTACCTTTTATCTTTCCTAAGTTTTTCCATGTTAGTTGATGAAAGAAAATTTGTTTACAAACATTATTTGTAATCAAATTTTAGAATAAGTTAATTTAAAAAAATTCATTATAATAATGCTAATTATTAAAAGACAAATCATTTATCTCTACACATGCAAGGTATCATAGGTAGATCCACTTATTAAAGTGAAAGTAAACAACAAGTATAAAAATGAAGCTACCTTATCAGTTATAAGTGAAATATTAAAAAAAATCAATTATATTGATTTATAAGATGCAGATATTCATGGGAACCTATCAGCATGGTAGCAGTAGATATTAGTGAGAGAAGAGGTTGCTACCGATGTTGAGACTAAGTTTTTAATTAGCATTAAGTAGGAATTGGATGAATGAGTTTAGTATGGACATTTCAACTTTGTTGAAAGTGGATGACAGAGAAAAAGTTGAAGTTTGCTGATATATTTAAGAAAAAGTCAAGTTACCTCGGTCAGTTGCACAAACAACCAAAGTTCAGTGCTGATAATTTAAATGTATTTGCGCCAGTTCAAATTCAGAATGGTCAAAAGAACCAACATTGAATTATCAAAATACAAGGTTTTTTAACTGTTTCTTTCTCTTCACATGAGAAAAAAAATCATAAAATATCACAAAAATTGCAATTTAAGAAATTGAATGTAGCTTTTCATAATTTTATACTTTTCTATCCACAACTGATAACTTCAAATATCATGAAAAGAAAGTTGTGACTAAAAACTTGATTCTCTAAAACAATTTTGATGTGCATTTTGTGCTACTCTTTTTCAGACATTCACTTTTGTTGAATTGGTTTATGGTGTCTGGACTAACAGCCTGGGTCTCATCTCTGATGGCTTCCACATGTTGTTTGACTGCTCAGCCTTAGTCATGGGCTTGTATGCTGCTGTAATGACACGGTGGAAAGCAACACGAATCTTTTCTTTTGGGTTTGTTCAATTTGCATGCCTTTCATGGCTTATCAAATTAAAAAAAATTAAATAATTTAAATTCTAGATGAAGAATTATGTGATCAGATTTAGCTTTATAATCCCATTTGAAATTGGATCTCTTATTTATGAATATAAAAGTTGCAGACCTTTCCATAAGAAGGAAGAAAGAAATGAAATAGAAATATTAAGTTATTCTCTATAGTATCCACAGATAATTTAAGAATATCAGAGCCAAATAATAATTAATTGGGAAGATTGTAAAAACATTGCAATCATTCAAAACCTTTTTCTCAAAGACTAATCATTCCTACAAAGTTCTGGTATAACTGAAATGCATTGCAGAGTTTAATTTTGAGATAGCAAAATTGTAAAAAAAGCTTCTCTAAATTTGGAACTGCACTCACTTCATCAGTCACCCTACCATCAAAGACCTTCATTTAAAAGATAAGAATTTCTTATATAGAAAACAAAAAAAGCGATCAATTGTTACTTCCTCACCAAAAACAAAATCCTCCTTCAACTTTGAGATTTTTTTCCTTTCTTTACCAGATTTGATCGGGTTGAAGTGCTGTCAGGATTTGTGAATGGATTGTTTCTTATAATAATTGCCTTGTTTGTCTTTACGGAAGCCGTGGCTCGAATGTTTGAACCTCCAGAGATAAGAACAGAGAGATTGCTGGTGAGTTAAAAACAATTCCTTTTTCATTCTCAGCACTAAATAATGAAATGTTTGTTGCATTACTTTTATTATTATTCTCCCTGGATTTCAATGTCTTTCCTGGTAAAAATACAAAAATAGTAAAAACAAAAAATGACCAAAAAAAAAAAATTCCAAAATAATTATTTTCTTTAGATTGTGATTTCTTCTATTCTAAAATGTTTTCCTGTTAAGACATGTAATGTATTGATTCTGCTTGTTGCTAATGTTCAGTTCCTAAGGTATGTTCAATAAATTTTAGATATTTTTGTGTGTAAATAAGTGTATTTTGTTATTGTATTTGCAAAATGCCAGTTTGGTTTCTCTCAAAGAATGAACTTTGTTTTTTCTTCTTGAAATTCTCTTATAATTAATTTTGTTAGATGTAATCTTTCATCTGATGGTTTTCACTTAAACCACTCTAGTAACAAACAATTTACGTATTAATATTCTGTAAATTAAAATTGAATTTTTATTTCACAAAAATATGTAAGCTATTGATTTAGTTGCTCTTATTAATAAAAAAATGTTACCAAAACTAGTTATATTGATATCTTCTAATACCACCAGAATATTTGGGAATTTCAAGTTTATTCTTATTTAGAAGAAATATTTTTTGGCTTAACTTGAATTAAGGAGCTTCTTTTTCTTTGTAAATTTGGCTTGCAAACTTCTTAATTAAAACCAGTATTGAAGTTACAACAATATAGAGTTGAAATTAAGTGATGATTCCAAAAAATTTTCATTATGTAAAAAAGATCCTAATATACTGCCTGATCAGATATCTTCCAACTTCTCATTCTCTGGGATCCACTTTGCTCTTATATAATGTGTGTACAGATTGATAGATATCAGTTTTGCTGGAAATAACTTCCAACCACATATTTCCTTGAGATTCAACACAGATGTTGGTATCACTCTTCCCTGCTGATCAACCTATGATTGAACTCTTGCCAACTCATCTATGCTCATCAACTTCTCAACAACTTACACAAGTTGTACATGAACTATAAAGAAATGTATATGTTGTATTGACATCAGGTAATGATATATATTAGCAGTAATAAACAAATTTATTTCACTGTTGCCTTTCGTGACAATTCCAACACTTCAGCCTTTGTAAAAATGATTCACTGTTTAATTATGGAGAAAAACATGCAAATATCTTTTTTGTTTCCTTTCAATTGTAAATATGCAGCACAGTTTGATAAAATGTGTTTTCTTTTCCCATTCCTTGTAGGCAATATCTGTGCTTGGTTTGTTGGTGAATTTGGTTGGTATATTTGTCTTCCATTCTCATGGCCATGGTCAGAAAGATAACAGTTATGGCAGTCATGGTCACTCCCATTCAGGACCAGGCAGTAGTCACCACCATTCTTCTCATGGTCACCATCATCATCATTTGCAACATCAACATTCACATTTGAACACCAATATGCAAGGTAAGACAAAAGTCAGTCTTTAGAACTAGTTTATTTGTATCTAAATTTGAATGTTAAGCAAAATTCTATTCACCAGTAAATAATTCTGATTTCTATGTAGCCAAAAGAATGAGATTTTGTAATAATAGAAAATTGTTACACACACACACACACACATATATATATATATATATATATATATATATATATATATATATATATATATATATATATATATATAATAAAAGAAAGACAAAACTGTTAGGAAAATGTCTGAGGATAAGTTGGTATTGTAAATCACATTAATTACCCTAGATTTATATATATATATATATATATATATATATAATTACATTATTTATGTAGATTATTATATAGCTATTAATTCTAATTTTATAAACCATTCAAATTTTCCTCCCTTTAATATATCTTGTTGAGAAGTACCAATTATAAAGTTTTTTAAATCAAAGAAAGTAAAATTATATTTAAAAATGAATGCAAAATATTAAAAAGTGTATTAGCAACCTGCTTTCATTACTTAATAGTAAAATATTAAATTAAACTTTTAAAGTAACACAAGGCATGTTTGCTTCAGTTAAATACCTTGTGATGTCATAACAATGAAATATTACTAAGCAATGACTTATATAAGCGATATTATATTTTACATATATTAAGATTCATAATCAATAATGCTAGGCTAAGTTAGTAAAGTAACTCAAAAACCAGAAAGGGTTTTACTAAAATGAAAATAAATCAAAGTTTTCTCATTATATCTAAACCTGTTTCAATATTTAAAGTAATGTTTATTACATTTGAATAAATAGTTAAATCACAGTTGTCAACAATGAATATTATTAATACTTAGTTTTTCTTTAATGTTACTTTGGATAAGAATAGTCTGTCATTAAAGTTTACAAAGTTGTGACTTGAACAAAGTATCTTATAACAGTATTTGAACTTATACTAGAATCATATCTAACATTGACATCACCTTAATCAGTTTGGCTATGAAAGCTTAAAAATTTGATGAATTTCCACTTATGCTTATATGCATTTCTTCATTAATTTATTCATGCCATATTGATTTACTATCAAGTTACAGCAATAGCCTTAAAAAGCTGCAACAAAAAAGGTGTGAGAAAAGCTTTGACTATTTTTAATCATTTGAATAGGACATACACTTAAATTTGGTCTTTTTTATATCCTAAATGATGTAAATTTCACTTTAAATATAAACTCGAAATTGATGTCAGCAATACATATACTAAATGTCTACTGGAAAGTGCTTGACTCAACCAAGAAATCATTCAAGAAAAAAGAATTCTGATGTTTAGTCAGGGTTAGGAAGTTTGTCCAGCTAAGAACCTTTAAACATCCCCTCAAAGGTCAAATTCTTTTTGTTTTGTTCTTTTTTAATTCCTCAATATGTGAAGTGAATTAAAAAAAAAAAAAAAAAAATTCTACCAGTTAATGACTGATGCTGGAGTTGATATTTTGTTAATAAATACTTGATATTTTTTGAAAAATATCACAATATAAATTTTAATCATTTAATCTACTTTATTGGTTAATTTTGAGCTGTGTTTCACTTTTCAGTCAACTCTCATTTTTTGACAAATACTTTTTTTTTCTTTTTTTAAATATTTTTTTAATGTTTTAAGGATCTTTTAATAAACAGCAGGATTTCTTTTCATTTGATACAGAAACAAACACTACAGTATTTTTAAACTATTGGTTTGTTAATTTTGTCTTTGCACAGAATAAAAATGTAAAAAAGTTATAAGTTGTTACTGATCAACTGCATCTGATTACATCTTCATGGAATAAATTATAGAAAAAATTATAGGCAAACTACCTCTTAACACATTCTTCAGATATGTTAAAAAAATATCTTTGACTATGATAAAAAGACAAAAAAAATATTCCAGTTTTTTTGGACTGTTATGGTGACTGCAGGTTATCATAAAAGAAAAACAATGCTGATGTGTTTAGTAAAATCTGTTGAATTAATTTTATTATGTTGTTATTTGATTTCCTCGCATTGTACTCCTCCCTCACCTTCAATAATATCACTGTTTATTCCGTTTCAGGTGTCTTCCTTCATGTACTGGCAGACACAATGGGCAGTGTGGGAGTTATTGTCAGTTCTATATTGATAGAAAATTTTGGATGGAACATTGCTGACCCCATTTGTTCTATATTTATTGCTGCTCTCATCTTGCTCAGTGTCCTGCCTCTTCTCAAGGAAACCTCTTGTATTTTGTTACAACGATCCCCTATGCATGGAGATAAACTGATCAAAGATTGTCTTGAACGAGTGAGTGATTTTATTCCAGTTTCAGTTCTGTGGAATTGCATTTTAGATAACATTTGTTTGCTTAATTCTAACAACAGCATGAAAACACAAACATGTGCTTTTTCCCTAATTTACTTTGTCTTAAATAAATTTGAATGTTTATTTTTTAAAATTTGTAGCCTCTAATTGTATTTCAAGTCTCTCTAGTGCTACAAGCTTTCCTACCTGTATCAATAACACATCCTGTTTTTCTATACTGAATTCCTATATAAAATTACAGTTTTGTATTCCTTTGCACATCATTTTAAATCCTTCATGTCAATTCGGTGATTAACATTTTTCATTAAATTTATAAATTGGTTTTCTCTATAATCTCATTATGGATATGACAAATTGTAGTTGAGACAGAATTTTCCTGAAATTTTCCTCATTTCATACTTTCATACTTCACCTTGTTACACAATCTCTAATTACAGTCAACTTTCCAATTTACCATCAAGTTATGAATTTCATCACCATATTTGAAGGCATTTTAGAATTTAGTTTGTCATACATTTTTTTTTTTTTTTTTTTTAATAACGAGTTAATCTCATTACTAATGACTTCCAAAGACATTTGATTAATATTTATAAGTTTGTTTGTTTTGTTTTTTTCTTTCACACTGTTGTTTCAGTATCTTCATTTAACTATTTTTCCCCCCTATGCATTTATCCACTATTTATTTTTTTATTTTTTTAAATTTTTGTTTATCCTAAGTCAAATTGTCAACTTCTTTTCAAATTTGTAATCTGGTTGTAGTAAGCTGAATGTGTAGAATTCAGTTGCAAATCTTATTTGATTCAAGGATTCACAAATAACCTAGAGCATTGTCAGTTCTTATCAACCATATCAGTTGCATAAAAAATGAGTGATGGAATGTGAATACATGTATACACTTGTTTCCTATATCATTTACATATTTTAAAATTTCAACATTATTGTTCTCTCTTTGCTTGTACATATTTATTATCAGAATGTTGCAAAATCAACAACACTTATCTGTTTTGCCAAATTCACCTTTGAAATCCAGTGCTTAAACTTCAAATATGAACAAGAATTTTGTTACTTGTTTGATCTCATTTGTCACAAACTTTTTGTTCTCAGGTGCTCAAAATTGAAGGAGTGATCTCCTACAGAGAACCTCATTTTTGGAGTCATACCTCCACAAAATTAATGGGGAGTTTACATGTCCAGGTGGTTCCTGAAGCCAGTGAACAGAAAATCATTGCCCAAGTGAGAGAATATTTCTCAATTGTTTTTGTTTTGATTTTTCCAATTCATGAAGATCCCAAAGAATAATAATCATATAGCCTTTGATTCAATTGAATGAAGCAAATATGCAAATAGCTGGGGGTGGGGGAGCTATTTTGTGAAGAGTAGAAATTATTTTATATTTTTAGATGCTAAATTTAAAAAAAAAAAAAAAAAGCAAAATAATCTTTAGCCATAAACATTTAATTTAAGCTGCTAAAATTGTTTTTTTACTACATTTCTTCATTAAAGTTTGCTATTTGTCTATATTAAGATATAAGATGCATGTTAAAGAATTGATTAATTTCTCATTCTAACATATTTGCTGAAAGTTTTGCTATTTATTTCAGGTGCTCAGTATTTTTAAAGATTTGGGCACACACAGTTTGACAATTCAGGTCGAGAAAGAAGCTTATTTCCATCATCTTTCTGGATTGAGTGCTGCATTTCATCCAATGGTACAGCAATCAAAAACCTTTGGACGATCAAACAGACAAGAATATGGTACTTCCTCTTCTATTGCTTCAATATAAGGCAGTTATTTATTCAGAAATCTATATTCACTAATAAACTTTTTCTGTAACTTGTCTCATTTCACTTCATTTCTAATATCAGCTGTCATATGCTAATTTTGGTTTAAGTTTTGAGTTTTAATTCAATTTAATATCAATCACTCATGCTTGTCACTATTTTAAGCCATTTATATTGCTCAAATCCAACTATAAACTTTTTCAAAAGAGATTTAATGTATAACAGGAATTTTCTTCTGGGTGAATTTATTACCCTTTTGATCCTAATGAAATATAAACGTTCCAAGAAAATATCTGTTAATTATGTTATTTGTTAATTTTTTGAAATAATCCCAGTTTCATTTTTGTCCGACTCCTGAAAAAATTAATTTGTTTAAAATAGACTTTGAATCCCAAGTGTAATGTTTATTGAAGGTCTCATAAACTCATTAATATAAAAAAAAATAATTATACAAAAGACTGATTAAAAGGCTTAAACATACATAGCATCAATTTAAAAGTTCTTAAGAATAAGATGAAAGTAATTTTATATATTTTTGACAGCTAATGTCATTAATCTGAGATTTCATTCCAGATAAAATTTTCTAAATGAATATAAATTCAATTGGTTTTCATTGAACTTAAGTTTTGAGGACTCAATTTTCAAGAACAAAAAGATGTGGAAATTAAAGTTGCCAAAAGTTTTGCAGAGATTTGAACTGAATACAAAAAAAAAGGTGATAACGAAAATTCTTCAAGAACTTTCTTGCATTATTTTTTGTGATTTTACAAATTTTGATTATGAAAAAAAAAAAAAAAAGTAGGATTTCATAAAGTCTTTTAGTCCAAAGCAAGACAAAGAAAATAAATTTCAAATTTGTCAATAGTCTCTACTAAAAATTACCATAAAAATAATATTTTACACTTTTAAAATATAATTAAGCCTGTAAAATTTCCCCCCAAACAAAATTTACTGGTGAAAGATTAAAGTTATTGTAAGATCTTCAACTTTTTTGGTCCATAATTACTTTCTTTCATGTGACAGGAAATATTGAGCTTCAGAGGCTGGAACAGTGGTACAGAAAATTACAAAACAGAGAGAAAATTAAAGGGAAAAAACAATTTTATTACTGGATTCTGTCTGGCAACACATTACACAAATGACAATTTCCAAAGTTACAAAACTTTGCCATATTTACTACATTGTTTAACAACTTTTATATTATTTCTTTAGAGATTTCAGCAACTTTTGATGTAAAAAGATTTCATTAACAGGAAAAAGAATTTAAGACACAAGTTCTATTATACAAGTATAGTATTGTTTCTTAGTATCAAAATTCTACAGACATAAATGATTCTTATTTTGATTGTTCATGTTGATTATAAATACATTTTGAGTTTTGAAAGCCTGCAATCTCAGGAGAAGAAATGAAAAACCAAATCAACTATATAACTATCAGTGAGATATTCAGGAATGCAATTTTACAATGCAATATATACCCAAGTGCTGACTGTGGTAGTGACCACTGTCCAGTGATATGTAAACTGAATGAAACTAAAGAAATTGAAGAGAGCCAAGGCAGCACCCAATCTGCAATCCAATGACACAACATGACACAAATGTGAAGCAGATATATATGGACACTGTTAAAGCAAGTACAGTAGACAAAATGAGAATGTAAACTCAAAGTTGGACATATTAAGAGAACCTTTAGTAAAATCAGCAGTTGAGGTCATCTCAAAGAAGTATAGACCAAAAAAGAATAGATGCCAGATGAAATTTTTGACATGATGAAAAGGAAACAAAAAAACAATGCCAAAGTACGGCAAAGAATATAGGATTCTGCACAAAGAAATTAGGAACAAATTCAGGCAGGCTAAAAATGAATGTCTTTACAAAAATTGTGCATAAATAGAAAGAATGCATATCACAGATAAAGCAGATATGCATAAAAAAATAAGAGAACTAACAAGACAAAAACATGCTCATCAACCAGGTGCATAAAATCCAAGGACAGGACATTGATATTAAAGAAAGAAAAAATACTTCAGAGATGGAATGAATGCATTGAAGAAATCATCCACAGTGAAAGAGAACAACTGGCAATACACAGAATATCAAAGGACTAGAAATATTAAAATCTGAAGTGGAATCAGCACTGGTCAAATTGAACAGAAATAAAGCAGAAGGAGGACCAGATGGAATCGTAATAGATGCTGACAGCCTTAGATGATTCTGGCATTGACAAATTACAGAAATTAAATGTATAACAGTGGTGATATACTGGAAGACCTAAGTAGATCCATTTTCATAGAACTGCTGAAGAAGCAAGGTGCAAACAAATGTGAACTCCATTGGACAATCGGCCTAATGAGCCATATAGTAAAACTTATCCAAATTCCGATGAATAGAACATGCAGTAAAATCAAGCCAGAAATAGGACAAGAACAATGCCGGTTCATTAAAGACAGTGGAACAAGGAATGAGATATTTATGCTCAGAATGAAATCAGAAAGAGCAATACCAATGCAGAAATATGTGTACACGTGTTTTATAGATTATGCAAAAGCATTTGATAAAATACGTCACAAAGAACTATTAGAACTGCTAGGTCACTTTGATATATTTTGGAAGGATATTAAAATAATCTCGAACCTATACTGGCAGCAAACTACTTGCATGAGGACAAAAAATGAATTCAGTAAATATACAAAAATAGAAAAGGGTGTAAGACAAGGATGTGTCTTCTCACCAGAATTATTTGACTTATACAATGAGGTTATTCTGAGAGAATTAGTTCTACCAACATTCACTATTAGCAGTCAAAATCTTAGCAACATAAGACATGCAGATGACACAGTGTGATATAGCAGACACAGAAAGGAAACTACAAGAACTCCTGCAGAAGGTAGTGAAGGAAAGTGAGAAGAAAAGACTAAACATTAATTGCAAGAAGACTGAATGCATGATTGTTAGCAAAAGGAAACGACTCGGCATGCAAATTCCAAATTGGAGATACCAAGATCAAACATGTACAACAATTTAAATATCTGGGAAATGTTTTAATAGAGGACAGAAAGTGTGACACTGAAGGCACACTGGGATAGCAAAAGATGTCTTCCAACAGATCAGCAATGTATTAAGAAACAGCAAAAAAGGAAAGAGTACTGAACTGTTATGTAATATCAGTCCTCCTATATGGCAATCTCCTCATACATGAAGTAACAGAAATGTATTTCTACGGAAGGATGCTGAGAATATCAGGGACCAAACATGTGAGTAATGACAAAAGACATTTACACTTAACATCAGGAAGAGATAGTTGAAGTTTCTAGAGCACATGGTGAGGAAAGAAGGCTAGGAAATTTGATACTCACAGTGCAGATCGAAGGCAAGAGGGACAAAGGAAAACAATGCATTAGCTAACTAGAAAGCTTGAGTATATGGATGGTGGAGCAAGATTTAGGAGAGATAAGAGATTTATTAAGAACTACAAAGGACAGGAAATTGCGGAGAGCCATGATTGTCATTGTCCTGAAGGGACATAGCACATACATGAAGTTTGCTTAAAAAAAAATATATATAAGGATAAAAATTAATGACAAGAAAAAATATGAACAAATAGATGCAAATCCAGATTGAATCAGTGAATTTCAAATTTAAATTTGATGAAATCAAATGTTTATCATTTAAATCAAACAGAAAGGTTTCTACAATCCATACAAGACAATTTGTATACATGAAGTAACAGAGAGAAAAGATGCTCTGTTAACCATGATTGCTGGCAAATTGACAGTAAACAAAAATATGGTATAAATAAAAGAGAACATTTTTTGGCTACACAAAGAGGATTTTAGATATTAATCTTCATAAAATAAGCTTTCCAGTGATACCAAACATAATAATGGAATTTATTTTAGGTTCAAACATTTAACACTCACATATATTTAGTACAGTAATGCCTTGAGATATGAGTTTAAATCATTCCACAACTGAGCTCGTAATTCAAATCAATTTTCTCCATTCAATTTAATAATAGAAATATTTCTGATCAATTTCAGCTCCCTAGAAATCAACATTATTTTCCTAAAACTCACCCCTATTTTTGTATTTGTGGGTTCTTACAAGCAAAAATGTGTGAATAGACAAGAAATGTAGTTTACAAACAATAAAATAAGAGAAAAAAACAAATTGTAAAGAAATAAAAAAACTAAGTGTAAACCATGAAGTTCAGATGAGAGAGTGGTACAACAATATCTAGCTTAGCAATGGCTAGCCTAGTCTACAATACCAACGGTTAACTTTATCATTTAATTTTTATATTTGTTAAAACATTTATATTTTATCCATTAATGTAACTAATTTTTTACTTTTTAAATTTTATAATTTTTTATTTATCGTCAATGTAGAATGCTCATCATACTATCTTGCCAAATCCATTACTCTTACATCTTCCTCATGTTTTTTTAATAATTTCCTGCTTTGCCTCAAGCAAAATCATAGGTTTTGGCTTTTTATCACTGTTTTTTAGTCTTTACATTTACTTTCTTCACACCATGGTGTCACTAAAGGAATTTTTCAAAATAACGGCAAAATGACACAACACAACAGAGATCCTTCCAGGGCAGGATGAACACGTGTTTGTCAAATGGAAATACTCTCAAAGCTTGATGCTCACTGCACCAACTAGCAGATACTTAACCAAAACTAGCTCGTATCTCAAAACAAATGATCGGACGAACTCTGGCACGTATCTTAAAAAAAAAAAAAAATCATATGTCAATATGCTCGTATCTCCAGACGTTACTGTATATGGACCCATTAGAAAATTTTCATCACAAAATGAAATATTATGAAGTAAGGTAGTTTGCATATGGAATAAAAAAATTAAAGAAATTGAATCAATATGGTTCATAACATGTTTGAGAGAACAAATAATTAATTAATATGTGACTTTAAAAAATGACTGAGAAAATCTGGTTTATATGAATAAGTATAGTGTGGTTAGTATAAGTATCAATTTTAAGATTAACATGTAGGTTACTGCACATGGCATCACCAAAAACGTTAGGTGCCACTGTTTAAGTCTATAAAAACATTTTCTTCTACTTGCTCCAAGATAGTAACATATATAAGGTGTCCCTGCTAGGGCATGTTCATTTCCTTGGTTCGCTAACAACTGATATCTCACACTCACTCACTCGCTCATGTAATATAGCTAAGCTTTTAATATCTTTTTGTTTAGTTTTAATTGTGTACAAATTAATGAAATTTCTTTTGCTTAATACATCCATTGTTTGTTTTAAAATTCACAATTTGTGTCATATTTTTACCCATACTCACATGAGTCCACTATATATTGTTTGCAGATCAAATGTACCAGGAGACATTATGTTTACTGGAAAAACATCCTCACCTCATAACAAAAGTAGTGATTCCTGTAACAAATACAAGCACTTTTCTGTTTTGTTTACCTTTTCATCTATATCTGCTTTTTGAACATGTATTTATAATCATTGCTAATACTTTATATAGTGGTTACTTTCACTCTAATTTTTAGTTGCTTCTTTTTTATTGCAACTCTACTCAGTTTATAAATCTATGACACAACACAGTTCAGAAATAGCAATTAAGTTTTTGGTGATACTTATACTCTCATCTCTTATTTTAGAAGTCTGGTGAATGTTATAGGATATAAAATTTTTACATCCAATAGGTGAAACACAAATAAGAAACACCCACACATAAATAGGATCAGAATCACTAAAACAAAAACTTTTATACAAATCAGTAAAAAAAAAAAAAACGGGATCCAAAATTAAATAAGTGATTTCTGGAATTTGATTGGACAGTACAGTCACATGCTATGTTTCCAACTATGTCCATACATTTGAACTCCAAATGAACTGGTTGCTGGGTGCAATCCCATATAAAATGAAAAGCTTTTGTTTGAAGCCAATCATGTGATCAGGATAACTATATAAACACCAATTTCAGGGGCAATAAAAACACACAGCAAAAACCCAGTCAGCAGCTAGATGGGGATCACCTGTCAATGACAAGTGGTTGAATCTGTAAACACCTGACCAGAATTCTCTTATTACCATGACAACACATCAGTCAGCAACGACTACACACCATTCAAAGGAATATTCATACATCTCAAAGAAATAATAAGTAAGTCTGATCATCTCTCTGTATGTCCATTTCCTTTTGGAACTACCGTAATCTGATTTCGCATATTAGCACACACAACGTTTCTACTAATGTGCTTCACCCACAACACACGCAGACATTCCATCAACAGCCATGCATACACTCCATTAAAATGTACTTTAGACACATGCACACACACACACACACATATATATATATATATATATATATATATATATATATATATACACACTTTATATTGACCAAGGCATATGACTTTACAAACTAAATAAATCATTTCTTCATGTCGTGAACATGACAATAAAGATGAGGACAATAGCCTGAACAATGTAAATTATTAATCTTCATTAACACATAAAAATGAACCTTGCTTGTTCTGAATTACTGTATTGATCTAGGAAAATTTTCTCGCAATTGCTTCCCTTCCAACAAGTAATTACAAATTGTCTTTCTTCAATAAAGCAACTATTGTAACAGTAAGAATAACATTCATCATCAACAGTAACTGCAATTCCATGACATAGTGTGGTTACTGAGCACCTGACCAGTTCCCTTCATATGTATCTGTTGTATGACAATGTCTGAGTCTTTATGATCTTCCAGTCAATGAAATTGTCAGGCCCTTATTTCCTCTGTCTGCCTCTCCTTCTTTTGCCTAAGGTTGGTACCTTGTATTAGGGCAGTGGGAAGATTGTTGGCTCATATGACATGTCTATACCATTTCAACATTCTCGCCTTCTATGACAGTTATGAAGTTGAGATAAATAGCAATAGGGAGGTTCACATCCAAAAAAAGTTCAAGGTTGTAATTCCAAGGGTCATAAATCAGTCCGTCAAAAAATGTGAGTATAAATCAAAAGGGTAAAAAAAATTTACATCACAACACAAAGATGATCTACAAGTAGCATTGTTTTATTTGGGGTAAGAAAGGTTGTGATTGGTTGAGACTGGTAGGGTGTTGGGGGAAAGATTCCATGAGTCACCATTGGTTGAATAAAGAATAAGAGAAATGATTGCTGTGTGTTCAAATAAAATGACCATATTTATTTAATGTAAAATACACAAATTCTTAACTGTAACTACTATCACAAAATAAAAGTTTGTATTTAGAAAGTTCTCTCTGACTGAAAAGGAAATGAACATAGTCTTTCAGTGAGGAAGAGAGAAAGTGGATTTGGAAGACAAGATCAAATGGAGTCCACTGTTGCTTTGGTGACAGACAGGACGACGAGTTTAACTCGTGTCTCTTTACTGCTGTCAGCCTTTCTGCTGAGTTGAATGGATGTCTGGTTTATGACTTGGTTTATATGCTCCAGATGCCTATGTTTATTTATTGGTGGGAGCTGATTTTATTGGCTATTCTTTATTAATTTGAATTATGTTTGAATAGCATTGTTGGTTGTTTGATGTATCTCTATTATCAACATATGCTGGCTTGATCCTATCCACTGATAGTCTCTGTTCTTCCGTTGCACAAAATGATAAGGTATTTGTCCATGTGATGTTGGACAACATATGAACCACATTAGCATGGAGCCAGTGGTTTTGTAACAAATTCATTTCATATAAATGTTTTTACAATTGTTTAAATCCTTTGGAATATAAATTTGAGTGGTAATTTACCAACCTGGTGCAAATTGTAGGTGAGACATTTTTGCTTTTAGTCATATGAAAGTTGTTGAGGGTCAAATATTTTTATCATCCTTGAAGAATTGACCTGGCAGAATTGCTGAAAAGTATTTCTGCTGGTATACATTGTAGATCTTCCTTTAATGTGTTTCTGATGGACAATATAGTTAGTGACGGCTAAAGATGCTTTCAATTGGTGATGGAATCTCTTGATCATTTGAACATGGGTGGTATGCAGTCATTTTAATGACATACACCAAGTATTTTTATGAATTCCTTGAAGAGTTGTGATTGAAATTGAGTTCCATGGTCTGTTGTGACAATGGTTAGTATGCCAAATTATGCTATCCAATGATCCAGTAATGTCCTTGTGACTGATCTTTGGTTGTATCTTTAATTAGATGTGCTACTGGCCAATGAAAATACCAGTCAACAACAGTGAGAATATATTGATAACCTTGTGATGGTGGGAGTGATCCTACTAAGTGGATGTTGGTGAAATGAGTGTCCAGCTCACTGATTGCTCGATAAAAGATTTGGTATTCCTACAGATTTTATGGTGTTGACAAGACAAACAAGTTTTAGTCAAATTATGAAAGTTTGTCATAATATTTGGCCATACAAAGTGTTGTGTGATGAGTTTTACTGTTGCTCTACTGCTTGGATGAGATAGTCCATGAAAGTGTAGGAATATGGTTTTTTTGTAAATTTGGAAGAATGTATGTTCATGGATTTTTTAACTTTGTTTCACACCAAATCATTCTATTGCTGGTAATTGAGACAGTTGAAGTGATGTCCCTTGTGTCGTTAAATTCATGGTAATATCTTTTTCCTGTTCACATTCTATAGATTCAAAATTAATATCAACAAAGCTAATATTGTGCATTATAGTTCTAGATAGTGTGTCTGCTACAATGATGTCTGTACCATGTACATGTTTGATATTTGAGGTAAACTGTGATATGTAGTCTAGTTGTCTTCATTTCTAGAATATTTTTTTGTTGCTGAATGTAATAAGTATGTTAATGGCTTGTGATCTGTGTCAACTGTGAAATCTCTACCTTCTAATATATCTTAATTCTTGATAGCAAGGTAGATAGCTAAAAGTTCCTGAGAAAAGGTATTGTGGTTTCTCTGGTCAGGAGATAATTTTGCCGAATAGAAAGAAATAGGTTGAGAAATACCATTACTAACCTGTTGCAGCAACACTCTGACTGCAACTGATGTTGCATCCATAGTAAGCTTAAGTGTCATCAGTCCATAAAAAATTGTAGTTTGGTGAAATTGATTATAGCATGTTTGGCACTCTCTATAGCTTGAAGTTGTTCTGCATTTAGAGAGATGTTCTTGTTTTTTCCTTTAAGAAATGTTGTAAGTGGAGTGAGAATGTGTAAACATTGAGATATATGGTTCCTATAAAATTAAGACCGAAAAAATGTTCTTAATTGTTTGACTGAAATTGGTGTTGGTAGGTTGGTGATGGCATCTATTTTTTTTTTTGAATAGGAGTAATGCCCTCTTTTAAACCTGTCTGTCCAAAAAAGTTTGTTAACTCTGATGAGGCACTTTGTGATGCCGATCCTTAGTGCATACTGCATAAGTCTATTAAGCACTTGTCATAGATGTTAGTTATGTTCTTCTTTGTCTTTGCTAGCTATTAATAAGTCTTCTACATAGGCAAAAATGAAGTGTAGTTCTCTTACAACTTCTGTGAATCTCTGGAATGTTTGAGCGGTATTGTAACCTCCTTGTCAACAGCAACCAATAATGTAACCCTTTAAGTTACTTCAGACCACCATGGTTACCATCTAGCTGATTCCTCACTCATTAATGTGTAGTTGGTTTGTTGCTGATATCGTGATGATGGGCACAGTTTCACTTGACTTAGCTGGTGTTTGTATGGTCATGACCATTCCTCTGCCACATTGTGTATTTTGATCTCAGAGGGTGAGAAGGTCACTGATGAAGCAAACTAAAGTGGAGACAGGTCAATGGTTGAGAGATACACAAAAAAGAATTCTTTGGAATAAAGAATTAACTCTGGTTAAAAATTTAACTACAACCTGATTTATATATTGAGATATATTATTGATTATATATTGATTTGTTATATATGTGGAGGTTTTAACCCTTCCCACTTATTGTTATAATCAAATGACACTGGTATACCCTTTGGAGTCTGCAGCATGTGTTTGTAGTAACTTAAATTTCAAAGTTTTGATCTTTGGGGCCAGCACAAGGTCTTGGTCATGATGCCTCAGCAAATGATGTAAATTTTATTAGCAGTAGTGTAGTGACTCACTAAGTTGTCCAAACCTCCAGCTTGTATGGAGTCCTGCATCCAGTAAGGATGGGGTAGATCAGGGTCTGGGTTTGGTTGTTGTCAACCTTTTTCTAAAATTCTATATTCTCAAAATATGTTTACTCAAGTGGTTTTTCAAATTTGGTTGTTTTCCAGTCCCCTATTGAGAGTGGTCAGAGGAATGAAGCTTCTCCCTTAACCCCAACTCCCTTCATATCTCACCTTGCACTATCACTTCATATACGTGGTGCTTATCTCTCTCTTCCTCCTTCCATTTTCTCAGCAGCTAACCTCAGCCTGCTTTTAGGTCTGGTGGGACGAATGCAACTTCCAGATGGCAAAGCAAAAACAAAAGGGATTATTCTTTCTTCATAAGCTTGTCCTGTGCAGTGATTTCTCAATTGACCAGACCACTCAAGAATTGGAAAAGAAAATTATTTCCACTCTAAAAAGTTTATCTTTTCTCTGTCTATGCATATTTACAATCAACAGACCACACAGCCTTTTTGTCCATGGTCACTGCAAAATAATAATTAATTTTTCCTTATCGCTTGTATCAAAAGAAACCTGAATTAATGTTTGGATATAAATTTTTTCTCAGATATATGTCATAGAAATTATAATACCAAATACATCAAGTCGGTCTCTATCTAGTATAAAAGGAAAGAGTACAAACCCTCTCTCTTTTTTCACTCTGCAACCACAGTATTCTGGTAGGGAAAAGACATGTGTAATTTTCCCTTCCAAGAGACTACTTAGTCCCAAACAAATCAAGAGTTACATATGATATAATACTATCCTTACACTGTCTACTGTTTAAAAAAAAAAAAAACCTTATTTGACCACATTAACATTTGTGTTGGAGAGAGATGTATATTTATATGATAGGTTACAACAACCTATCATATAAATATACATCTCTCCCCAATGCAAGAAAATATTCCTTTTCAACCAATGAGACAACACCACTACAAAGTGGTAATGACTAACAAACTGGTAACTTAATGATACACCAATATATAGCTCACACCTCCATCTGTCTCTTTTGCTGACAACCATGCATTCTGTATTAGAATTAATTAATTCTTTCAACACAGTATTGTACATGTATCTTAAGACTGTCTACTGATGATAAATTCTGGTAGGTCTTTCAGATTCTCACTTTATAGATTAAACAAATCCACTGATAATAAAAAATCAAAATTTAAAATTTACAACTGAATATTACTGGATCACTATATCTGCAGTTTTGAATGTACTTTTTGTTTGGGTAAAAATAAAAAATTTTTGATAGATGTTAGATTTTCTTTGCAGGTGTATCTGGTAGAAAACAGGTGTTCATCTTTATTTTTAATCATGTTGTGTTAGCATTGTCAATTGAACATTGTGGCATTGTCAATTGAACTTGAGGTGTTGTGTGACAAACAAGAAATACAAGTGTTGAATTGATTCAGAAAATAGACAAACAAGAGAATGGAATAAAATGAGAGAAAAATTTTTAATTTCTTGAGAACTCTTTTTGTGTAGAGAATTATCTGGGATCATCCCTGAAAGAAAGTGTAAATTCAATAAATGTTCTCATGTCAGTCTCTGTAAAAAAAAAAAAAAAAATTTTTAAAAATGGTTAAACTTTCTCTGTTGGTGAGTTAAAGATTGAGTGAAGTGTTTTGTCTAAGGCATGTACGTCAGTTCTGGAGTGCCAAGTTTAATATCCTACTGCAAGCCCAGCATGATGTGAAAAAGAGCTAGCCTCTCGAGATGTGTGCATGCTCAGTTTTTTTTGGGTTTTTTTTTACACGTCTTAAAACTGAAAAGAGGTCACTACTGACAATAGGGTTTTCAACGCATGCATGTCTGACAAAAAGGTGTAATGTCTGATACAATCACAACTCCATCTGAAATTTTTTAGACATGTAATCTCCATAAATTTGGTTACTTTGATTCAAGTTTATTTTATCATAATCAACAATTTTTCTCAAAGGCTAGCTGTTTTTTTTTTTTTTTTTTTTTTTTTCTTTTTATCCTAAACTTTTTTTATTCTAAACAGTGTTATCCTAAACATTTCAGACGAGTCTATATTCTTCAAATTTGAGCTTAATAAAGAATATACCAATTTCCTTAAATTCCATTTTCCGAACAAAATTATCTCCCTTCGGTAATAAGCCAGCAACTTGTATGCAAAATAAATCCCAATTTTTTTCATTTTTTGTTTTTTTTTTAATAAAAATTGTAGCTTTTTTATATATAAAACTTATATCTTTTATTTATATAGTATATACTATATAAATAAAAGATATATAAGTTTTATATATAAAAAAAGCTACTATGAATTTACTTCTATACCATTTTGTTTTGTTTTAATGCCAATAAAAAGTGTTTTTATCTAATAAACTAATGATCAAATTAGATTTATATCTTGCTTTAACTGCATTTATTAAACAAAAGCTAGCTTAAAAGCTGCCCTATCAGGCAGCATTTAAGCTAGCTCCTGCAGGGGGCTCTTGATTGGGCTTTCATGCATTGAATCAATATTAAGTTTTATTAAACTTGAACAATATTTTCAAACAACAGTTTTCATCAAAACAATGATATAATTTGTCTATTTGGAACTTATTGCACAGCTGCATGATTTTTAGTTTTCCATATTCGGGGACAGTACAAATAGCTTGTTTCCATTACCAACCCTTGAACAACTAACATAGAGCTGGCTGTGAGAAAAGCAGGATTCCATCAGATGAAGTCCAGTTACTTCCAATGATCATACTTGGGATGACACTGGAAACTGAAGTCTTTTGAGCTTAAAAGGAAGGAATTAAGGGGATTCTTGGGAATTAACTCTTTCCTGGACCAGTAAGAATTTCTGCTTCCAAGAGATGAGGAAACATCTTCTTGGTAATTAACCTTGTTCCCTTACAAAACTTTTGAGAATCCAGATTTCTCAATAGCATAACTGGAACATTTTCTTTTAGTTCCAGCTTGTGTGATGGCATGCCATTAGGACTGAATGAGTTCAGAAACTCTATTGGATAATTCACTGCCTGCTCTTTTTCAACTATAGTGTCAATGAAAAAGTACTTCATGCTTTCTTTTGGAATTTCTTGAAGTTTCCAGTTGATACTATCCACAATTTGATTCTTGGGAGCTAATATGGCCCTCTCACAAAGCCAGTTCAAATCCATGAAATGGTGTTTAATATTTGGATAAACATGGTTAATCAAGTCTTGGATAATTGAGACTGAAACTACACAATCATTAAGAAATGAAATATCACCATTTTGGTCCATTTTGATGGTTCCATTGACAAGATGCAACAGCAAAGCAGCAAATCTTTTTGCTTCAAGGTCACCTGTGATTCTAACTCTCATGTTTGTTTTCAGGCTAAGTCTTTGAACATGGCTTCAGATGTAAGAATTTTTTAGGCAAGTGTTGATTTTATCAGCTGGAGTTCCTCTTGCAATGACTAATAATGTTTGTCTAAAATCACCAGAGTAGCATATTGATACCTCCCATGATTTGTGAATTGTGTCTAATATGTTTGAGTGGTTTGTCCAGGGCCTCAAATGCTTGCTTGTGTGCCATGGTACATTTATCCCAGACAATGAAGTGTCTCCTCCAGTAGCATAGTCAAGTTGGTTCCTTTGATGTTGCAAATAGGAATTTCATTATAGTTCAAATCCAATGGAAGTTTGAATATGCTGTGTATGCCCTCCAGGCAAGAGAGTAGCAGCAATTCCAGATGATACTACTGCTAGAGCTACTTTTCTTTTGAGTCCCACTGCAGATAAAAGAAGGTTAGTTACAAAAGTTTTACCAGTACCTCCATATGCAACCAAGAAAAAAATCCCTCCATTGTTGTTGCTGATTTCATCAATGACCTTCTGATACACTTGCTGTTGGTCTTGGTTCAACAGAGGCTCATTGTTTTGAACACACTGCCACATTTCTTACATGATGTATCCTGTTTCTCTCAACATTTCTATGATTTGTCCAGTTTCTCTGTTTGGATTTGGCAGACCAGATCTCTTTGAGTCAAGTTCATCACTTTGTTATCAATTTCAGAGAGTTAAATTTGCAGTCTGAGGATTCAATTCCAGTTCTGGATGAGCAAGTCTCATTTGAAGATGAGATATTTAAAAGTTAGAGTTGTATCCCTTTAATTGAAAAAAGTGTGACAGATTTTTTTTACATTTCTTATATAGAAGATTTTCCTGTTGTTGGTTGTATTTGACATTTTGGTTTGTATTTTTGTAGTGAGAAAGATGAAAGTGAATATAATTTGAGCTTCTTTAAATAAAATTTCAAAAGATCTAGAGAACCCATCTGATATACAAATATATTTTAACTGTATTTTCTTTTAGCTTCACTAGTTGTGCCTGGTAGCCTTCACTGGAAATCAGGTGACAGCAAGTTTCTTCACTATATCTGCATTCTCCTCTCTACTCTGTTTTTAGCAGTGCTGTCATATGGATGTTTTTGAATTTTTTTTTCT
The DNA here is from genome assembly GCA_903632075.3 of Acanthosepion pharaonis. Classification (NCBI taxonomy): domain Eukaryota; kingdom Metazoa; phylum Mollusca; class Cephalopoda; order Sepiida; family Sepiidae; genus Acanthosepion; species Acanthosepion pharaonis. The sequence continues at coordinate 338,228 of CAHIKZ030001256.1, forward strand.
CTGATTTTCAGTTCTTCTAAAGTTTTGAGATTATTCTACATGTTCCAGTAATGATTAATACAACTGTTATTTTCATATTCTAGATTTTGTTTTTTTTAAATATCTTTTCATCATTTCACTTTCTTTCAATTTTATTTTGTAGTCTGCTAGAACTGTTGTTCTCCTTACTTAAAAATGCTTAGGTGGCATAATGGTTGTTGGCATGAGAAGTAAAATCAGTATATTAAGATCAAATTCTGACTGTGTCTGTGTTCTTCTCAGGGCATTAACGCTCTTGCAAAAGCATGAATCCATTTTCCTCTATGATTTAAATAGCAGGGTGACATCCAGTCTTGAAAAAAACAAATTTAAAAGCTTGTAAATAATTAGGCTTTTAGCCTTGATAACCTAGTCTAGGAGAATAAAAACTTAGAATTCAAAATAAGTCTGAAAATGAGTAGACTCTATCAGGTTATCTTGTCCTAGACAAATTCACTGCTGCTTCAAATGCAGTAAATGTGCTGCTCCAATGACTAATATGTGTTATGGGACATGTGATCAAAATCATATATGAAAAGGACTGGATCTGGTGATCTATTTGAATTTTATTTTCATAGAATTTTATATACTTTTAGTATCTAGGACAGCTTCTGGCTTGTGTGTGTGTGTACCATTGGTTTTTAAGGACAAGTCCCATTCACTTACATCATTCTGAATGGATTACTTTTCCAACCCAGCCATATATATTTTTGTACTCCTGAGATAATTTCTTTCATTCACTAACTACACTCTCTCCCCAAGGTGACATGTACTATTTTGTTGTGTCATGTCTATTTTGGATTTGAAGTAATTGAAGTAGTACACTTGTTCTGTGATGGTATAATTAGTGTTTCTTTCTAAAATGTCTTTTGTACACCTATACCCAAGTTATTTCATTTACAATAAAAAGTATTCATAGTCTTTTTTAATTTGTTCACTAGTTTACTGCAACAATGTTTACTGAAATAATTTTTGAAAATAACTCATAATAATATTAATGATGATATCTCAACAAACAAATGCTTTGAAGTTAATTAATTCATCAGATGCATGTTCAAATAACTTTTTTTTTTACCTACTGCACACCTGGGATCCAAAGACTTATGTGCCAAATTCCATCCCAATCCAACAAGTTGTTTTGCTGTCGAAAATAGCTCAAATACATGGTCTTTTTTTTTTTTTTTAAGGTTATTTCATTTTACAAGAAATTCTTATAAAATATAACTATAAAGTGTAATAACTAACTTGGTATAAAAAAAATATCGCCTCAGCAAAGATTTTGCTTTCTTGTGCAAAATATTCCTTTAGGAAAAATTTACAGGCACCCAATATTGAGTCTGTCTGTAGTGCTTATAATTTGTACAAATTTAACTTCCTACAAAACCTAAATTTTTGTGCAAAATGTCAAAAGTTAGTTGTACCTCTCCTATCCCTAAAGTTGAATAAGAATACGACTCAACCACAACATGAAATTTAAAAGGAAAAACATTTATTACACAATACAAAATTTACATACAAGAGCTTACACATTAATTTCCTTTTGTGTGCCTTACAAAAAATACTAAGGCAGGATAACAATTCAAATGTCTAACAAAAAATGATTACTCTTTTGAAAATCAAAAAAAAAAAAAAAAATTTGAGTAAACAAAATTCAGAAAACAAAATGTGTACGCACCTAATAGAGAAATGATAAAACCTACTTTGGCTTATCCCAAGAGCATCTCTAGGACCTTCAATGATATTTTGAAATGTCTGGGTTTTCTTTCTTTTTGGCTACTTACGTGCTTCACTGGGGCCTTAATGACATTTAAGAATTTCTTCATATTTTTTTTTTTCATTATCAGCAGCAGTGGTGTCCTTGTGAAAACTGAAGCCCTTTGTTCTTGTTGTGGATGGTATTGTTCTTGCAAAAGCTGAAGCCATTTGGTCTTCTAGTGGCGATGTGGTAAGCTCCCAGTGTCCTAGTCAATAACTTGGTCCTTTGCTCTCCTAGAGGTGGCTATCAACTTTCATGTGTGAACACCAAAAGCCTTCTGCTCCCCTGCAGCTGCCCAGCTTCCTTTGCAACTGACTCTTTTAAGTGCTTTCTGCTTTGAAGTTCGAATACTTTCTGCCTTGACATTTGAATGCCTTCTAAACTTATCTGTTGACTCTGATGCCTTTTATGAGAAACAGGTGTATCCCAGAGACCCCATCTCAAGTTTTACAAGGGCATTAGAACACATCTTTAATTGGTCAGTAAATATGATAAAATATTTTTCCACAAATTCAAAATTCATCTGCAATAATTTTCAAAATAATTTTCATGTTTTTTAACTGCTAAATCTAAAAAGGAGATTTAAACAACTTGTGGGGTACAGCGTACCCGGATTAAAAGGAGAATTTAATATGGGATACCCTGCCCACAAAATACAATGCAAATTTCACGAAAAGACAACATGATAAGGAACATTTGTAGAAAATAGAACATTGTGTATTTAATGTCATTCATGCAGAATAAACAAATTTATATATTTTTATATCTTGTGAATAGAGTAAAAAAGATTAATGCTTTAGTCCGTTTAAGCAAATGTGATTTGAACAAAAAAAATGTCTGTTTCACTGTCTTTCAACAGAGTAGTAGAGTAATGTCTGTTTCTTTTGTTTTTGTGTATCCGCCGAGTAGGTGGAAAGGAAAAAGTGGCGATCAATTTAAGTTGAAAAAAAGTGAATGAGAAATAAGATAAGAGGAAAATGTACTTATCAGGTTGAATTGTTTTGGAGTCAGTTGTAAATTTGTTGTTGTTTTCCTTTCCTACCCCACTTTCTGCTCTTAGTGTCTGGTTGAGTCAGTGATGGACATGACTGTCAGTCTTCTGTCCTCTATGATCTCTGCGCCCTTCTGACTGGTGATTGACTTGAGTCTCTCTATTTATAGCTAACTTTTTTTTCACACTGGATCGTTATCTTTTTTTTTAGTTTAGCAAATCGCCTCCTTTCATTGGTCAGAAAATTAATTTCACACCTTATTGCGAAATCTGTTTTTAGTCGTTTTGATCCGATTTTGCGGGTGTGCAAATCTACTTTGTGTTTTTCAGTTATTTGTTGGAATGATATAGGATTTGTATCCTATAAACTATAACATTTTTTTTTACAAACTGTCTGGATTTTATTTACAATACTCTTTTCTTGAAAATACATGTAAAAACAAAAAACAACCTTGATGATTAAAACATTTACTTATTACACCTTTTAAGTAATGCTATTTTTAACTTGATGTACTAAAATATAAAATTCTTATAAATTTAATAATTGCTAGATTTAAATGTAAAGTTCATTACATTCACAAATAATCCCTAATCCCTTTAGAGGTTTAGAGTTATAATAATACCATAAAAGAATTTATAAAGCATGAAGAGTTTTTATCTTTCCACATGGAATTGTTCTGAAATTAAATATTCATAAAAATATTCTATGTATGTTTTTGAAAAATTAGCAAAAAAAGAAAATATACACTCTACATTGATTTGTTCAAACTTATTCTTCATCTTTCTTGTTACAGTCTCAAAATTTTAGCAGTTGTAGCCTGTGGCTCTATTCCTGTCATATTCAGTAACATTTCACAATTACTCCACATGAGTAAACTATTTTCTTTCCATCCTTCATGATAGAAAATAGAACTAGTATGTCACAATGGTTAATGAAGATAATAGTGGGTAATTGAGAAACCACTCACCCATAATTACTTTATCTGGCCAAACAGGAACAGCAAAAAGTTATTACCTCCATTTTCAGCTTTGGCAGAAAGCAGCCAATTTCCATTTTTTATCTTCTCCACAAATTGACATCTTTTTATATTTTTATATAAATATCAATCAGAATAAAAAATGTTGTAAAATGTAAATTAATCATTTAATTCAAATTATTGATGAACTATTTGTTCAATCAAAATAGAATTGTCATAAAACTAAAGACAGTTATATTTGAAAGTCTATCAAGCAAAATTTGGCATTACTAAAACAGTGAAGAATAATTTAATAGTTTTCAATTAAACAAATTTGGTTCAATTGAAAAGCCATAAATTAAATTTTATGAACCTTTTTGCTAAAGAAGAGTATCAAAATAATATGAAATGTGCTGCTGTTGCTTTATTACTTAGATGATCAAAATAAATATTGAAGAGCAAGTGTCTTATTATTTATACAATAGTCCCTAATTTTTTCCCTGAGGGGAGAGGAAGAAGAGAGAACATCTACTTTCTTATCCTGATTACAGTAAAAGGTGCATACAAAACAAACAAAACTTAAAAGTAAAATGTGAAATATAAAAGGAACAAAAGACATTAAAACAATATAACAAATTATGATATTTTACAAAATTGACTTGACTAAAAAGTTCCTTTTGTGTGCCTTATTAAAAATAAGACAGGATAACATCAAAATACAAATGATTTTAAAAAATGTATGAAACAATCTTCTAAAAATGGAAAAAACTTTTAAAAAAGGTGCACCTACCTGATTGAAATTTTCATATCTCAGTTGTTTGAAAAATCTGGTTAATTCATACTCAACACTGTGTCTTCAGGTCAAAAAATTTTATTACCTTCTTTGAAAATTTGATTAATTTCTGTAGACTGTCTGGCTCTTCTATTATATAACAATTGGAGAGGTTACTTGTGGGCCTTAACTTCAGATTTATGTGGGCATAATAATTGATTGAATAATAAATAGAAATTAATATATATATATTTTTTTAATTTAAAAAATGAATTAGAAACACACTTTGACCAAAATATTTTTCTTGGTTCTTTTACAGTCAATTCTAAAAATAGAAATTTAACTGACAAATGCAACAATTTTTCATAAACCATCTGACTTTCTTTAAAATACACTTCTCTAAAAATTAATTGTATATGACAAACGTAAATGGTTATAATATTTATTTGTTTATTTACACTTTTTATTAATTATAATTATTTTGTTTTACTAATAAAAATATTTTATACAAATTCTGTTTAGTCTTTCACTTTTCTCATTTAATTTATAATTTTTTTTCTCTATTAAATTTTAATTTACCAAAGCATCACAATCATTCATTAATTTTTTTTCTTATCAAGAATTTAATAAGACATTATATGTCAACTTTTTCTGTTAAGGTTAGATATAGGTCTAATAAAATCTCCATTTTGAAAATGTAGGCCTAATTAATTTAATTAAATATTAACATTAAGACAACAGAATTTTGCTTTTCTAGACTTACTACAATTTTCTCATTGTTTTTCAAATGTCCTCTGTAAATCCTGAAGCATAGTAGAAATATATGATAGCTTTTATTCATTAAAAACATATTTTTCTACTATGAAAAATCAAATGGCTCCTTCAACTTATTTTTTATACTAATAGTTAATTCCATATAAAGTACAAAGACATTAAACATGTAACACTTGTACATAATTTATTTACATTTTGCTAGAGAAATGTTGTCTTACATCTCATAATCATGTTCCTCAGCATTCAAAATCCTGATACTACATTTGATCTTTTCTAGCCAAAATATAAAATAGAAATAATATTTTTAATATGTTGTGAATGCTCTGCTGTGTTGACCTTGTCTGAATGTAATTATATATATATATATATATATATATATATATATATATATATATATATATATATATATATATATGGGGTTTAAAAGGGCATCATCAGACCACAAACAGGATTACAATATTACAAACAAAATCATATTTAAGATACAATGAAATAAGAATAGACAAAAATTATAAAATTCTTTAATATAAATTTCAGAGAAATGATTGTATATTCTAAAGAACATATATGAATACAGAAATAATGAAGTTTTGTTTATCTGTTGGTGGCAACATGTTTTATCAGAGAACTGTCCAGGATATCTACATCCTTCAGCTACTGAAAGATGAAGAGTCTTGATTTTTGTTTCATTTGGCAGTAAAAACTTGTTCTGATACATAGGAATATTCTATGTTAACTATTTCTTTTATAATCTAAATTTTTCCTTCTTTATTGTTAACTACCATTCTTATTTTAAAATATTTTATTACTTAACTTTTAATTTTATTTTATTAATTATTGTGGTTCCAGACTACTACATAGTTTAGTAACAAGCATTGGAGTTATTTAGTGATTTCTTTGTTGCTATCACTAAAAACAGCTTATTAATAATTAATAATTATTTGTTTTAATTAAATATAAAAAGAAATTATTTGCCTTTGGCTTAAATAAAGTTTTTGATTCATTTTTTTTTTATTCTATTAAGATCATTAATAAAGTAGAAAGTCTTTAAAATTACTTCTCTACAAAGACAAATTTACCTATGGCATTTATTATAAATAAATTATGCAGATACATTGAATCTAAATTAACTAAATTTGAGTGTGTATTTGAGAAAACTTTTCATATTTTCATTAACTTGAACCTGGATTAGAAATTGAATCTGAAATTGAACAGCAAAGGCCTACATTGCACTTTGAACAAGCTGTTGTTAATATCCATTTTAAAACTTTTCCTGTGTTTTATCTCTTGTAGGTTTTTAGGATTGATGTAGCAGCTGTATTTATGAGTCAGTAAGAGATAGAAAAAAAATGAAATGAAAAAGACACAGCTGTGCACATATGGAGAATATGCAGGAGTGTATCAATCAATCAATATCTATCAAAGTAAAACATTAAGCACTATGGATGAGTTTCTCTTTGTTAGGCATTTTTGTTAAAACCATTCTCTAGCTGTACTTCTCTTCATTTATTTTTTTCCCCTCTCTCTCTTCAACACACACACACACGAGATGTTGAAAAGTTCTCAACCAAAACGGATTCCAAAATAAATTCTTGATCATTTGGTCAGATTTTGAGAAGCAGATAAACTAACAACCTTTCAGCATTCCCTTATACACACACACACACACACACACACACACACACACACACTTCTGACTGAACTTATTAACAGTGTTTCTTTTTTTTTTCCTTTGTATTTTATTTATTTCACCTAAAGCAAAACGATAATACCATTAAGATGCCAGGGCTTACTGAGAGTGAAAGAAAATGAGAAGATTTTAGTAAGGAGAAAGGACAATAAAAGAACAGATTTCAGAAAGTTAGAAGATGACGATTGATATTGTATTTAAAGTTTTGAATATCATAAGTGGCAGTAAATGAAGAAACTGGAAAAAGTTCCATAGGCAAGAAATGTGAGAAAAGAAATTATTAGAACTTTCAACAGAAAAACACTGAAACCTAGTTGTCAATAGTAGTATTCTTAAATTCATGCAGTCAAGGTACCAAGGGAGGGAGTTCATTAGAACAATTGACATGAAAATATTCCTAAAATAGATAAGTGATGGGAAAGTGACTGAAGTTGAGATGTCAGGACTGATAATATTACAGACCCTTCTTTGGATTTTGTCAAGAATCTCAAGATATATTACAGGGGCTACAGACCATATATGGCAACATTGTTCAAGGCACAAACATAAAATTTTAAATATAGTTGCAGTTGAATCTTCCTATTAGGTAGGCTCAGTTATAAGTGTTATGTAGATGTATTCAACAGAATAACTTTCTGCAGTATATCTTTAATAATTTACAACAAAATAAAAAAAATTGATATGTCCAAAATTAACAACATGGAAAATTATTTTTTTTTTCTTTCACATATAAATGAGGAATATTAAGTAATGCATTTATATTCATTTATTTCCAGAAGAATCTTAGTGATTTCAATTGCATTATAATTATTCATATCATAATGTATATCATTTTTTGAAATCATCATTTTAAGAGGGAAAATACTGTTAAAAAATAAATGTTATATTATGTCTGAATCAAATGTAGCAACATCTTCAAGACTCACAAATTAATTTTAGAAAGGTAACTGTGGTTCTTGATTCTTTGAAAAGTGAAACTGATAGACTAACATGAAAAATACTACCAAGAATCACTTAAAGTGGGAAAAAATCAATATGAAACATAACGATTGAGTATTGAAGGAAGAAAATGTAAATGAATGCACAGTGAAAATGAAACTGATTAACTGGATTGACTGCTGAATAGGAAATTTGTTGAACCAAGAAAAATGTTATTGATTGCTTGATTACAGAAATAACAAGAATATTTTCTTGATATGTTAATTTATTCACAGTTTAGATTTCTTCTAAATGTGAAAATCTGATTTCTGGAGATTTCAAAAACAGAAAGCAAGAAAGATTTTCTGGCTTAGCAAATAGCTCTCCAGATTATATTGATAGACCAGAATTTTACAAAGAACTGTATAATATTGATAAAAAAGAATGCAGTCTGATTTTCCTGAACCAAAGGTTGCAAATGATTTAATATTTATACTTTCCAATGAGGAATGTCTGCCCAAATTAAATTGTTAATTGAGGTTCCTATTGTGTTTTTTGAGGTCCTTTAGCAATCTGAAATAAATTCTTACTTCAATGATTCAACTTACAGACTTGTCAATAAGAAGTATTGGAAGACATTTAATGTCTGTTTTGACAATTGACCCATTTGCAGCAGAAAATGCACAAAAGTTTCATATCTTATAATAATGGAAGCATAAAGTAACTTTGAATTTCACAATGCTACTTGTACAAGCCCTAGTTAAGTTTCTGTAAACAAATAAAATTTACTATTTGTAAGCTTAAGTAATATTTTATTACTCCCTTTCATAATCCATGTACATTTTTATGTACTTATTCTATGTGATATGGAGATCTCCGAAAGCTCTCAATAATTTTTCAATAAAATTCAGAAGGGTTGGCCAATAGCCAATGACTATGAAAGAACTGATTAAATTTTTGGTGGCTCTTTAGCAGATGCAGTTAAGAATTGTAATAGCAAGAGATGAGGTTGCAAACTTTCAGAATAAATGAATTCAATACATAGAGGTTTTTTCACATATATTTATATAAAGATCAATATGACACAAAATAAATTCAATCCTCTAGGTAAATGAAATATTTTTTTTTAGATAATTCTGTAAAGAGTGGAATAAATAATCATCAAAAAGTAAAATACCTATTAAATATTGTGATGGATGAGTGAAGACTTTCCAGCAAAATTGTAGAATTATCCTGATGGAATATTAGACACTATCTCTTAACTATACCTTCTCAACTTCAAAATGATAATAATCAACTTCAAAATGGACTTATTTTCAGGTAAAAAAATTAATCAACTTCAAAATGGATTAATCAACTTCAAATTGGAAAACAACTTCAAAATGAGAAATAATCAACTTCAAATTGCGAATTAATATAATACTAACAAATTTAATATTCTTTTATTTTTACTTAAAAGGGATATAAAAAAAAGATAAACGTTCCTAAGAAATTTATTTAAAAAATTACATCATCTAAGTTAATTACAGAGGGAAGTAATCTCTGTATTCCAGATATGAAGTTAGTGCAAGTCTCAGGGGAAATATTATTAATTTCCTCGGAGATCATCACTTCTAACTTGCTGAGGCAGAATTCTTTAGTAGTTAAAGATCCCTGACCATCACCTCTTAAAATCCCAACAATTGAGTGTGCCATACTTCTTTTTACGTCAGCTTTAATGACTGGCCAAGCCTTTTCAATAGGATTTAACATCGGACTATAGGGGGCAAGTCTGAAAATTTGGTGTTGCTTAAATTCATCCTCCTCCACAACTTCTTCAATTGAAGTCTGGCAAGGAGCATTATCAATAACTAAGACAACTCCCCTTTCATAAATTTCATTTGCCTTTCTAAGGCACTCCCTGGTTCATTCTTTCGCATCTTCTTTTTTGAAAGAACCTCTTTTAATTTTATGATTAATTAATCCATTATTACTCATACATCCAATAACATGGGTGTTATTTCCCCTGGATCTGGCCGCAACTGTAGTGCACCTCGTGCCTTTTTTTAGAGTGACCTTCTCTTCTTGAAATATGGAGATTAAAATTGGTTTCATCCATATAAAGAATTGGCACACTTTGGGACTGAAATTCTAATAAAGCTACTGCGTAATCCTTACGTTTCACCTTATTGACATTATTATTGGCAGTTTCTGGTTCATAATGAATCGCTTTTAAAGTAAAGGCCATGGAGTTCAAGTGCTTTCTTATGCATTCTTTCGTCACACAAACCTCATACTTTTCAACCAACTTATTTACAATGTCTTGAAGAGTGACCCTAGGAGAGTTTTCAATTAATTCGGCCATAAAATTCTTATGCTCTTGCGTAATTTTATATTTTCTTGCTCCTCCCCTATAGTCACTCTTATCAGCACCCTGGTTTAACCAATGGTATGCTATTGGCAGAGGCACACCAATTGTTCTTGCCAGGTCTTTCCAATTTCCTGCTGCGGCATGTGCAGCTAAAATCTAGGCCTTTTTTTTTTTCGCCAGCCATAGTTTTCTTGAGGTAAGGCCTCTTTGGAGCTGTTGTTAATTCTTCTTCAGCCTCTTTTGTAGAGGTTTCTCCAGCATCATCATCAATCATCATTTTTGCCCATACAGGACTTTCTCTTCCTACTTTTACTGTAGGCTCACCCAATGCTTTCTTGGCCTCTAAGTTGTTTGTATTTTGGTTTTTTCTTCATCTATATAATGAAGAAGAACAGCTAAATTCCTTACTCATGGGGTAAATTAATTGAAAAAATAATTTTCAATTTATCAAAAAAAATATCTCACTTTGAAGTTGTTTATTCTTATTTTGAAGTTGATTGTTTTTAGGTTTTTGACATTTTCTCAATTTGAAGTTGATTTATTCCATTTTAAAGTTGATTAATCCATTTTGGAGTTGATTAATTTTTTTACTTGAAAATAAGTCCATTTTGAAGTTGAAAAGGTATAGTTCTGAATGCTTATCATCTGCTGACTTCAGTGGGTTTAATTAAGAAGCATTACTTGTCTGAGTCAATCATTTGTTTCTCTGGAAGGAGTTCATAGAGACTCATTTCCAATCCCACCAAATCCACAGCATTATCTTATTTTTGGTAAATTTAGTGGTGGTTTATTTTGTATTTTCAATGACCTCTAGCATTCTATATTGTAACACATCCCACATTTTATTTACTATCACAATTTTTGCAATGAATTAAGAAACAAATTAAAAAGGAATAGGGTTTATTTTTTATTTTTTAGGCTTTATTCAACTAAAAAATACATACAGAATTTTACTAGTTACTTCTGCCAAGGGCAGACCACATATTAATTTCCAGTTAATGAAAGACCATTATATGAAACCTTACAACATTCACCCTGGCCAATCAATGTTTCTTTCCATATCTTTTAGGAGCATAACTCTGTCTCTGAGAGCATTGAAGCATGGGTTCTTCTAAGTTAGTGGTATTAGGAAATTGTTCTCTATGTTTAGGTGGTATGTTGGTACTCTTTGGTTCCACAATGGAACTATTTCAAGTGGCTTGTGGTGCAGGCCCTTATGAGGGGTTCTGAGATGTAGATTCGTGTGAGGGGTTCTGTTCTTTCTCTGTTCCATTCTCTCCTCCCTCATGTGTCTGAAGGAGAAGGAGCCAGGTCTCATAAGACTGTTGATTCACATCCATTACTGTATTTGATGTGAATATATTGAATTCACATCCAATAGTTTTACTTCTTGGACCAAAGGATCATTCTTTGAATTTCTTACAAACTGGCAGAAATAAAACAACTGGTCCCAGTTTTAATAACCATGATAGAAGGGATATACCTATGAATGATCATGGGAAAAATTGAAAGAATCTCTCCTTGTTACAGTTGACAGAAAAGATCTGATGCAATGTAGGACTCTTGGTAGTACTAACTCCCACTGATATATAAGGGTAAGTTTTCTGATTTCAGAGCAAGGGAAATAGTCTTCCATATTATTCCATTGTATCTTTCAACCTGGGCATTGCCTTGTCGGTGATAAGGAGTTGCCTTACTAGTGACAACTCTTTGCCAAAAAATATTCCTTGACATCACAAGCTAAGAATCCTAGCTCCCTGTCTTGGTGGAGGTAATTAGGTGCTCCACATAAGGAAAATACTGATTCCAAACATTGAATGATATCTTTAGAGGTATCTTTGCATGGAATGGCAAATGGGAAACATGAAAATTTTTCTATTGCAACAAACAAGTATTTATTAGCTGTCCCTGATGGTAAGGGACACTTGAGCAATTCTAATGGTGGAATAGCTTTGATAAGTTTGCCTTGATACAAGGGCGCAAACTGATTTTCAGCTCGGCACATGTTCAACCAGATGAACACATTTCTTTTAGTGTAAAAATCTAGTAATTCCCAGGTGGCACAAACCATCATGTAAATTTTTTTAGGGATGGAGCAGAGGAAGCATTACAAGAAGCCCTACTTAATGTATCAGCAACTACATTGTAGTATCCCAGGTGATAATGAATATAATAATTGAAATTAGCAAGTTCTAATCTCCAGCCCCAAATTTTATCATTTTTTTTTTTTTATTTTAGTTTTTTTATGATTGTTCATCATGAAGGCAACTGATTTTAGATCTGTCACAATTATAAAGTGCTGGCCAGACAAAAAATGTGACAATTTCATCACAGCCTTGATTAGTACAGTAGCCTCTTTCTCAACAGCAGGATAGTGTAATTCATGCCAATTTAAAGTTTGTAACATGAATGCAACCAGTCATCCAGATTGGTTTAACAAAGCTAATATGGCAACATCTGAAGAATCACATTCTGTGATGTATGGCTTAGAGCTATCTGCACATCGAAGTGTAACATTCATGAATTCTTCCTCTAGGTGCTTAATCTTTCACATGCTCTAGCATCCAGTGGAATACCCTTTGCCTTTATTAAAGGTTGGGCATAGTCTGAGAAGTGAGGGATGCAGTTGGCATAATATGCAAACATGCCCAATAATCTTTTGAGAGCAGCTGTCTTGGTTGCTAGAGATTGAGGAGTGGCTGCAGTCTGGATCTGTCTTGTCAGACCAGACTAACTGATTTTATAACCAAGCACTGACACTCTTCTTTGAGATAGGATAAAATCTATCTTCATTTAAAGTGAGTCCTCAACACTGTGCAGCTTCAAGGAACACCTTCACACACTTGTCATGCTTCTCCTGGTCATTCCCAGTTATGGTTATATTGTCGATGTAAGGGAATGTATTGGTGTGACCTGTCTTGTTGACAAATTTATCAATAATTTGTTGAAGTGCTGCTACTCCATTAGTTATTCAAAATGGGATTCAAGTATATTAGTAAAGGTGTCCATTAGTTTTGAATGCTGTAAATGATTTGTCATCTTCATGTAATGACAGCTGGTAGTATGTACTTTTCATGTTGAAGGTAGAGAAAACACAATAAGTAGCAAGTTTGTTTCAATTTTTAGGAGTGGTTATGCATCAAACTCAGTATGTGTATTGACAGTATAGAAAGGGAAGTGGCTTACCTCCTGAAACAAAATCACATGTGCCTTGTGTGCAAAATATGTGAAGGAAAATATGGCTGATCCAAAAGCTACAATTTAAGAACAACTTGAAGCTCAGACATTTTATGGGATGAATTTGTGATCTCCAGCCAATCAATAGAATTAATTAAATGATTGTCTGACTGTTTGCCTGTTTGTGTGTAGTGTTTCATGGTAGTACCACTGATTATGATTGGAAAGAAGGCAGGGTACTCCAAACAGCTGTACCTCTTCTTTTTTTTTGCTACAGTGTTAGAATAATCCACATACATATGCTTTTTATGCAGGTTAAGCTCATTCTTGAGGGAGATGAACTTGGTTCTATGGTCTCTTCTGTTAACAAATGTTCAGTTACTTCAGCAATAAATTGCGTATCCACCTGCTATATGCACAGGATTTTCTCGCAATTGATTGTGCTTGTTTCAGAGTAGAAAACAGACATGGCATCTCCAAACTTGACGCTGTCAAACTGAAAGTCTTTGTTTTATTTATTTTTAATTCTAGTTCAGACCCACCATGAAAAAAAAATGTGACAGTGGTGTGCTGTTTTTGGAAGTTCAGAATGAAAAGTATATTGCCACATATATTTTCTAGTAGTTCCAAACAAGTATTTGGGTATTCATCATTAATAATAATAACAGTAGTAATAATATTAATGCAACATATGCCCTTAATTGATGCACATTTAGAAGACATAACTAATATAATAGTTATATTGTAGAGGGCCGTGGCTGTTATGTTGGCGGTTACGGTTTGTTGAGAGAAGACAGACGTGGACGAAACGCCTGTAAGGTTCAGATTCTCCTGCTAGCCGGCCCAACTACATAAAAAGGTTGGACTTGGTTAAGTCCAAAGAAGAAGGAAAAGAAAGCAAACAAAAACAAGACCGATAATATATGTATACACAACAAATATATATTCATAACAAGTTACAATACAAGAAAAACAGTACAAAGGACAAAGTGTGTGGGAATATTCCGTAAAATGCGGCGTGTGTGTATATTGTGCTTAGCGTGATTTCACGCTATTTTTTGTTAGGGACTACATTTTGAGGTTGATAGTTGAAATCCTCTAGGAAGAAGAGAAATTTACCTCGGTGCGTTAGTGCACAAGCCTGAAAAGTAAAAAAAGAGAGATCGAAGCGAAGGGTCATTGGCTATTTATAGCCAGGAAAGAGAGACCTCTGGTGAAAGGGTTACAAACTGAAGGAGGAGGTAACTCCGACAATATGGTTTTAATCTTTAATTAAGTCTCTGAGCTAATTTGTAGTCCATGTAGTTACTAGAACTGATAGAATCAATTAGTACTGAAGTAGAGTAACCATTTATCAAGACAGGAACCATAGAAGATGATAGACAATGTGGAACAGTGGCCAGAATGGAGAATTGGTCTCCACAGTTAACAGCAGCTGTAGTTTTCCAGTTTTCTTTGGACCTACATATTTTTCCCAGTGTCCTACTTTTCCACAGGAAGTGCATTCCCTAATTTGAGCAAGACATTTAGAATAATGATGCAACCCACATCTGCAAAACTATCACTGATACTTTGTCACTACAGTGGTAGCAATTAAAAAAATTGGAGTCGAGGTTTGAATTGCAATCCTCCGAGTGTATAGCAGCACTTACCTGTATGGATGTTTTCCTGTAGTGGTCAGAATTATTCATGTACCCTAGCAATGTTATAGGCCTGGCCAAGGGTTAGTTCCTCATGTTCTAATAAGCACAAAAAAAATTATTTCTGTGTCTTGAACAAGTTCTTGATGATATTGTTCAGCAGTAACATCCCCAAGTCAGCAGTTTTTCTTAATAAAGAATTTGGCTAAGAGGATGTTATTAGCTGCTTCAAAAGTGCTACTATCTGATATGAGCTCATATATTGATGCAGTGACACATTTAATCAGACAGCATAACTTATTTGGAGCATTTTGCCAGGATTTATTAATGAAATTATCAAAGGTTACCTTCCAATATAGGTATTTTTTTTCTGCATCAGCCTATCAAAACATAGTAAACATTCCATGATAATAATTTCTTTTTTTAGTTGAATAAATTGTAATGAATTAACAAGAAATATACCGTTATTCAACTAAAAAAATAACGCCTATAAAATTTTACTAGTCACTTCTGCCAAGGACAGACAATTTATTAATTTCTGATCAAGGGGAGACAATTATATGAAACCTTATAACAATTTTAAAAAACAAAACTTTCATTAAGCTTAGGTAGCAAATTGTACACATAGATATAGTCCAATTTGAGTTTTTTTTTCACTTAATTGAAGCAATTAAAATAAACAATCTGGTGTAAATGATTTTCATTGCTTGCTTTGCATATTTCGAGTATGTTACTTTTCACTTGATTACCAGTTGGTACCCTACTAGCAAGTTGATCAAATTTCAAATGTAAATGTATTTTAAATGAACAAAGATTTATTAGAAAATTGTTTAAATATAAATGCATTATAATGAGCATTTGATTGCAAAGGAAATGAACAAAGATTAAGATTTCAACAACGTTTATATTAGTCAAAATTCAGAATATGTACATAGTTGTGTGAAAGGTGACAAAAATTGTTCATATGTGGTTCCTTAGTTGCCAATGGTAAGGAAAGCATTAAGGGGTAAAGGTTGGTTGGCCAAGGTTACAGTTGGAGTCAGGAGATAGATCTGTGTTGCATTTATAACCAACCCCTGACTTATTACCTCTCCTGCTGTGTCCCTTATATGCATAAATCTCCTGTTAGGGAGAGACACCACTTCCTGTAATGTTGACTTGACAATATTGTGCCTAGCTCCACTGCTGTTCCCATTTGTACTAACCAATATGTAACGTAACATGGTAGCAGCTGGTTACTGAAACATGCCTCTGCTATTTTGAAGAAACTGCATGTTGTCAACCATGCAATAAGCTGTTTTTTTATTGATGCCTTGTTTTTGTCCCATCATGAACTCATGTCAGTTGTTAACATCAGTGATTTTCCTGACTACTATTCTCTCTCTTTCTCTCTCAGGTATTCTAAGCAGACAATATTTCTTTTGTTTGTCTTCTTCTCCCAGATTCTTGTCTTCACTTTTGCATGAATGAAGTGGACTTGTGGAAACTTTTCCATAGAAGATGAACATATGACACTGGGATCTCAGGGAGTTAATTGGAAGAAAGGAAGAGGAAAGAAACTACTAACTGGATGATAATTGTTGAAATTTTCCAGAAAGTGGATTGAAAAGTTGAGAAGAAAATTAAAAATGAAATGCGTTAAAAGTTATGTTTTAAAATAATAAAATGAAATCAAGAATAATTCCAAGGAGAATCGAACCCAAATTTAACAAAACAGAATTCAGTAAGATTAAGCAAAACCAAAACTACCAGTCCTTCCCCACTTCCCACTGATGAAATAGACAATGTGTCATCAAAGATGTTAGTCCTGGAAAATAGAAAAACATATGTTGTTGGTAAAGAAAACAGGTGGTCACCGAAATTGTTCTGGACAAAGAGCCAGGAAAAACATCTGGTTTGTGTCAGCCACCCAGAAGAAAAATATCTCTACAAAAATAAAGATTAGCACCTAAGATTAGGGACAAATTTGTTTATTTTAATTTTTTTTGTCATTCATCAAAATTTTGGACATTATTTTGGATTTTTGGGAGACAAGCTAATAAAGAAAGATTAATTACTAGTTTGAAGTGACCATAGGCAACAGGCTGTGTGGTCTGGTTGACTGAGAAACACATAAACAGAAAAATATAATTATTTTTATTACTAAAGATATTGAGGATATTTATTTCTTTTCCTTTCCCACCCATAATGACCATGGATGAACAAAACAAAATGCAGAAATCTATATAAGCTGGAGGTTTGGACAACTTAGAGTCTCCACATAACTGCTACTGGAATCAGCATCATTTGCTGAGACCTCCAGACCAACACCATGTGCCACCCCTGAAGACCAGAACTTAGAAATTTAAATTACTACTAACACAAGCTATAAACTCCAAAAGGAGATCCCAGTGTCATTAGATTTTAATGAAAGTGGGAAGGGTTAAAACTACTATATACAACAGATCATATATGAACCATATCATTGTTACATTTTTAATCTCTTTATTCCAGAGAATTCTTTTTTGTGTAATTCCTCATCATCAACCTTTTCTTCACTTCAGTTTACTTCATCAGCAATCTTCTCACCCTTTGAAATCAAAAACCCAACATTGCAGAAGAGTGAATGGTTGCAAAGCAGACAAATGCCAGCTCGATTGAGTGGAACTGGGCTAATCATCATGATACTAGCAACAACCCAGCAATGTGTCAAAAATTGTGGACTCAGCTAGATAGTAACCATGGTGGTCTGAAGGAACCTGACGACCAACATGGTGAGACAGTGGGTTACAAATCACTTACTTTCTATAATCCAAGCTGGGCTGCAGACCCAAAATTACAAGAAGCTGGAAGAGTATTCCACAGGCAAGAAGTTTGATAGCGAAACTGTTAGCATAGGACTTACAGTTACATCTAGTCATTTCAACTGTAAAATGATGAGACCTTGCTGCCAATCTAGTACTGTTCTTAAATTCATAAAGTCTAGTTACCATTGCAGAAAGTTTATCAAAACAATTACCATGAGAATTGGTACAAGGAATCTACATCATGTCAGTGGAAAAGTGACTAAAGTCAAGATGTCAGGTTTGGACAATTAGCATTGCAGATTCTTCTTTGGATTTTATTGAGAATCTCTAAATATATACCAGACTAGATGTGGCAGCAATATTCAAAGCAAGAACAAATAATACAATAGTGTATAAGTGCATCTCATACGTTTATTTTCACCTATCATATTGAATGGTTGTACTCTCAAGGAAGCTCCTTGCTTCAAACATCTATTGGAGCTCAAATTCACCTCAGGTCTCAAGTAAAACTAATATATATGATCCATCACTAAAGAAGCTCATAAAATGATTGGTTCCTTATACCCCTTCAGAAAATACCTGACTTCTGCCATGCTCTATCTTTACAAGAGCCAGATTAGATTGAAAAAGAAGGAGTTGCCATATCTGTGTTGGAGCTGCCCAATCATCACTTTCCTGCCTTGAGTGCAAAAGTGACTATGCAGCCTTGTCAGTGATTAATTATTTTTTACTCTACAACCCCTTTTCCACAGATGATATGTCACAAGCATATCATTATTCTATTTCTATTTCCATGGCAAATATTCTGATGAAGTACATTCATTATTTCCACCAGTTCAGACTTTCACAGCTAAAACCTGTCATGCCATGTACACTGGTATGAATCATCCCATTTCCCTTCATATAGAATTAGTAAAAAGGAAGTTCTTATCAGACAACTTCTTCCCAAGAATAGATGCTTTGTGGAACAGACTTCCAAGAGGATGCTTCCTTGATCATTATAATTTTAACTTCAAGTATAGAATTATCAATTATCTTTCCTACATATCCTTATAATCTGTGCTTTTTATCTCCTCCTTTTACATTCATACAGCAACCTTCTACTTTGAATGACTCTTGGGCCTTGTATTAGCTAAACAATTTGTAAAAAAAATCTGTATATTTCTAATGCATTCAACATTATGAACAAAAAATAAAAAATTCTTTCAGTAATTGTAACTTTTACTGGTGTATCTGTCTATATTTCTGAGATGAGGTATTATATACACTATTCGAACTATTGTCCTCGTCTTTGCCACCATATTTATCACAATGTTTCAGCTGTTGTATGCTCCGGCCAGGTGGTTGGAATATTGAACTGAACTCTTTATTTTGCTCTGAGGTAGACTAGTTGGGGTAGACTGTTCTAGTTCCATGTGCTGTTTATCACCGCCTTAACCAGGTATTGAACTCACACTCTTTGGGTCCTGTCACTAACACCTTTATCCACTGTGCCATGTGTTCTTGAAGACATCTGTGTATGAATTTCTTGGTATTATAAACCTAATGACTTCAGCAACCATTTTTACCAGTGCAATATATTGAATTTTTGAATGAATTTGTAAATTTCATTTTGCTGGAATAGCTGTGAAAACGGATTGAATTTCTTTAACAAGAGTAGTAAAGAAGTCCTGATGAAAATGGTTTTCAGGTGTTTGAACTTCATCATGATTTTCATAATCAAGTAAATGTTATTTATGATGCATTTGTGGCTTTAAATCATTTTCTTCTGCAGTTTCATGCACTGTCATGATAGTCTTGAAGAAAATTGCAAGTTGCATAAATCTCAGCAGTCATAATGTTGGTATAGAAGACTAACAATTGACTAAATTTGTTCACCTGAAACAGAAAAATTAGAGTTTCCTATTTTTTGTTCAACCAGTGAGAGGAATATGCTGGTACAATATAGGGTGTATCAAAAATACTTTTACAAACTTTGAAGGTGGGTTCCTCACATCAAAACAAGGACAAAAGTTCATATAAACATATGTCTGCAAGTCTTTTGTTTTTGAGTTATTAAGTTTAAAGTTTATGGTAAGTGTTGTTAAATGTACAACCCAAGATACAATCCAAAAATACTTTTACAAATTTTGGGGATTGGGTTCCTGAAACCAAAACGAGGCAAAATGTCCATGTAAACATATTAGTAATGTCTACTGCATAAACCAATTGTTTTAGGTGGACCCACACATAAAAATCCAAAGGATTGAGGTCAGGGGAACATGCAGGCCATAGAACCAGTTCTCCCCTACCTATCCATCTTTTAGTGCATTGCTAACAATGTGACTAAAATGTGCTGGAGCCCCATCATGCACGAATCACATGCATCTTTGTATTAGCAAGAGTATATGCTCTAGCAGGTCTGGAAATTTGTTTGAAATAAAGTCCGTGTAGACAGCTCCTGTAAAACATGGTGAGAGAGCATATGGACCGACAAGACAGTCACCTACAATTCCAGCCAACACATTAATCATAAACTAATGCTGGTGTCTAGCCTGTATTGTACCATGGGGATTCCAATCTGCCCACAGATGTTGGTTGTGTAAATTTGGTATTCCGTTTCTTCCAAATGTTATTTTATCCATAAACAAGGCAAACAATGGATTGGTAATTGGTGCAATAAATCATCAGCAAAAGTTATCCTGTGGTAAGTGATTCAGAGGGCAAAAGACCCTACACATTTTGCAAATGATATGGATACAGGAGCTGCTCTTGAAGTATCCTTCATGATATGTATGACATGCTAGGGACACTTAACGTGCTGATGCCTGAATCATCTCCAACAGCCTGTAGAATGTGTTCGTTATGGTCAGGCATACAAGTGGATCTTGGTTTTCCACAATCCATAGTTTGTGGTGCTATGGATCCTGTCTCAGCAATGCAATGATAAACAGCAGCAAAGATTGGATGACTCACTCAACTGCCTTTAGTCTGGAAATGCAATCTGATACAGCCATGCAACCTTGCATCCATTACCATTCACATGGCCATATGTAAAAATCATATCTGCCTGCTCATGATATGAATGTCCTGCCACTGTTAAGTGGAACACTTCTCATTTAACTCACTACTACACCCATTAAACGTTAAAGACAGACAAGCCACACATATACACAAATAACAAATGTAACCTAGTCTACATGGCAATCACAGTGCAATCTACTGTAAACTTTCTTTAAATTTAATAACTCAGAAACCAAAGGATTTGTGGACATATGTTTATATGAACTTTTGTACTTGTTTTGGTGTTAGGTGTCCACCCCTGAAGTTTGTAAAAGTATTTTTGATAGCCCTGTATATGTATTTAGTATTTTTAACAAAAAATAAATATATGTAAATAGATACATTTATTATTATAATTATTATATGATATATTATACTATATATAATAATTGTTATTCTTATAATTGTTATAATAATATCATATTATAGTTATTATAAAAGATATATTATCACAATTAATGACTGAAAATTTAACATGGTGACAAGTAAAAAAATAAATATTGATAAAAGGGGCTGAGACCCTCAGAGCACTGCTGAAACCCTCTGCTCTCAGGTGCTCTCAACAAACTTACCCTATCTCTGCTTGTGTTGCGTTCAGAGATAGTCACATTTTTACTATTCTTAAGATAAAAAAGTATAATGTACCAAAAATGTTGCTCATTTTCGTCCTTCTTCAATGTTATATTCACTACATAAAAATATACTAAATTTACCAAATACTAAAAAAATCATTCTGAAATGACAGTTGTTACAATACAATCAAAAGTTATCTTTTTTAATGAAGTTACTTAAAACTAAATACACTTTATGCCATTTAATGACAAAACTAGAACTAACTTTTAGGACAACCTGATACTATATATGTGTGAAGGTATATATGAGGAGTGCTGAAAATCTTTGGCCTGACGAAGAAGCCCTTCCCCAAAATTCCGATGTTTGGTTAGTTGGTTGAATTCTGGTAACTAGGTCAGATTGAAAATTTTTTCAGTACCCCTCATGCATATACATGTATATGTATGTATGAAGGATCAAAATAAAACCTCAAAATTTGATTAATAAACAAAACTCATGAGGAATTTTACTAATATTTCAATATTTATTTGCATCATCTTCAGAGCATTATGAAAATTACTTACTATACCTATTTAATAATTATTGAGACTTAAATTGAATAAAATAAGAAAGTGAAGAAAATTATAAAATATTGATAAAGCGCAAAGAGACAAATCATCAACAATGGAAGTAGAAAGAAAAGCTGACCTATGAAATTCAGAATGTAACAAGTTTTTAGAATGGTCACTAGTTTGTCTTTGTGATCAAGCAAGAATATTTCAGCTCTTACAAATAGAAAGATTTTTATTTACTTGTTGCTGGTGAGATAAAACAGGAAGGAAAAAGAGGAAAAAGAATGAATAGGATAGGTAGCACTTGTCATTTTATAAAGTGTTGTTGGTCAAGGGATTTTTGAATACTGTATCTGAAAATTGAGCACATTACAGTTACTGCTACTATTTTTGTTATCCTACAGGAGACATGGTGGAGTAATGGATAGCAGCTTGGATCGAGGAATCAGAGAACCAAGTTCAAATTCCAGCTGAGTTCATTACATTCACTTATTTGCTAATACCCTTGGGAAATACCTTCTCCCCTAGCTATGAGTCCTATAGCAACCACTCTAGGAGAAGGACAACTCTGAATTAAAAATTTGGGACCCTACAGACTGAGAGCATATTCTGTGGTCTTCAATGTTGGTCAAGAAATTGAAGAGGAGATGGACACAACCAAGCTATCTGAAAGGTCAATGAAAGGATTATGAGGAAGAAGAATCAAAATCTGTTTCTTCTACCCTCATGTCCTGCTGATGATTGAAGCAATCAAGGGACCGATGATGATGATCCTACAGAAAAATCATGTATTGAATAATTAAAGTGTTCCTTACTTAATACCTGCTTGGTATCTCTTGCTTTTGCATCCCCTATCAAAACTTTAAATACATTTTCAGTATATTGTAGAAAAATAAATCAATCTTCTTAGAAAGGTTATCAAATGACATTTCCTCAATTTCTCTAAAAATCAAACTTTTGATGAGTTAAATAGAATGATGACTCATCATAATCTATCAGTTTGACACTTGTGACAGATATTTCAGCAAACATGGATAAATGTGCCTGCAGTAAGATGTAGTGTCAAAAGGACAGTTTTTCCCAAGACACTGCATTTTTAACTACATTCACTCTTTGACAATGTTTATTGATGATTAGAACTGGAATAGAACCTAAACATATGATAAAAGTGAATCTACACATTTTCTTTGTTCTTGAGAATTGTCAACAAAAATAATAAACACTATTAGATTGTTTATTTACACTACTTATTTATTATATTATTTATTGGAATCATTGGCAAAACCTTGGCTGATTGCCAATTGATTCAATCTTTATAAAACAGTAAATAATAAAGCTTTCCTTATACTTGGCTCATATATTTTAATAATTTAGTAAAATTTTATAAATTTATGAGTAAAAATTGTTTTCACATATATTTCTTTATTAATTGTTAAATGATAAATATTGCATTGCATTAGTTCTAATTATATTAGTTTTTAGAATGTTGTAAACGTAAAATTATTCTTGTAAATAAACACTCTAATAAATATATAAATAATGTTTAATATTTTTATTGTACTCACCTGTAGTGAATTACCACAGAGGGCAAAGAGGCCCAGGATTGCATGTATTTTTTGCGATGCTAAAATAAAACCAAGGACAAAATGACTTACTTCCAGCACAAGCAAAGATTTGAACATGCCTTGCAGTGTAAACTGTCCAAAGGAGAAAGAAATGGTGGCTTTGCAGGTCACATATTTGAAATAGATCTCGGAGGAAGATACTCTTTTGTGAGATTATCTTAGTGCATATGCAAATTTTGGCTGTCAATGATACATAAAATTGGGAAGAACAAAACAAGGGAGTGAGGAAAAAAAGATGGTTGATTGCTGTGTTCAACTGGCTACAAGTGTCATGGACAAGAGAAAAGAAACTGATTGCAGGCATAGATTGTGACAATAAGTTTAAAGCTTTTTTTTGCAACATCACCAGTACTCAGTTACTCAGACTATACACCCTTCTCCAACAGTGCCAGCTTTGCTGACCTGGACATGTAGGCCATATACAGAATGGGAGAATTCCGAAGGTCCTTCTGTATGGGGGAACTGGCCACTGGCAATAGAGCACAAGGTCAACCTCATCTTTGCTTCAAGGATGCTTGCAAAAGGGATAATGGACATGAACATTGACAGGTGGGAAGATGTCACCAATGATCACTCATACTGGAAACGCAATTTACACTGAGGGCTGGAGCGAAGAGAGGAGAAACAAAGCCTTGCTGTTGGGGAGAAGTGTGCTTGAAGGAAAAAAACAACAAGGTGACATCAGGGAGAATGTCTTCACATCCATTCATTGCAATCAAGGTTGTCACTTCCATGTGGCCTGTAGAGCCATAATAGATGCTGCACCACCATCAACAGTTTGAGGCATATTGATAGATGCTGCATACAATTTTTGTTGCAAATTCTCAAGAACAAAAGAAAAATGTATAAATTCACTTTTATCATCATATGTTTAGGTTTTATTCCAATTCTAATCATAGCTTTTTAAAACAATAAACATTGCCAAAGTGTAAAGGTAGTTAAAAAAATGGTGTCACAGGAAAAACTGTTTTTTTGACACTACGTCTTATTGTGGGCATGTTTATTCATGTTTACCCATGTTTGCTCATATTTCTTTAATAATAAATTACCCTACATCTCAGATTTGTATAAAGTACCTGTAAATCTCTGTAGCTACAAAGCACAAGGAATCATTATTATTAATTTTTGACTAGTATTTACTTATATCTTAATTTTTTAGCTACTTTTTATCAGAACATTTGCTTGTATTGACTTTATATTTAATAACTATTTTTAATTGCTTAATTTTTTCTGGTGTATGTTCTAGGGCAATCAATAAACTAACAAAAATTGGAAAAATGCATTAAAAATGAAAAAATTGAAAAATTAAAATGTTTTTAACAGTAACAAATTCATTTAAAGCTTTTCTTGTGAATGAGAATAATGTAATAGTCAAAAATATGAAGTTAATATGTTAATTAAAGTGATTAGAAACTATAGCGAAGAAAACGGCAACTTACCTCGTCAAACCAAGCGACAGCGCGTCATGTGTATTCTATGACAGGAAATGTGGCGAAAAAGAAAATTACTTACCAAACAAAAGGGCACGTACTCCGCATGACATGCTGAAAATGGAATATTTGAATTGAAAAACAAGTCAGTCGCAGGAGTCGCTATAAAAGTATTTTGATATGCAAATTACTGAACATCCTCTCCTTGCTGTTGACGAATGAAAAAAAAAGGTTCTGCCAATAAAAGCAGTTGCTGTTCTTGAATCAAGAGCGGAAAATTCAGGCATTTTTGGCTATGGCGTTTGTTAGAGAGTGAGTTATTTTTCTGACTGGTTACATGCATTGTGATTTGAGATAGAACCGGCGAATCGAGTTTTCAGCATTTCTTTCTGCACCTGATATTCGAGTCTGTACTTACAGTGATTTTTCTTTGTGTTGTGGAAATAATCTGCGACAAATACTTCCTTTGCTTTCAGAATGCCTACAAGCTATTTCAGCAGTATGACGGATAATTGAGATCTGCGAATCCGATGCTTCCACAAACACAGAACTTCCGGAAACTCGAGATATATCTGATGATTCCTCAGGAGACGACACTCCGACACGCATAAGGGAAATAGTGCCCTTACGACGAAGCACCAGGATAAAGAGAGCTGCTCCAGGTTGTTCAATTTGTGATAGTGAGATCAGGGGGGAGTATAGTGAAGAAAACGGCGACTTACCTCATCAAACCAAGCGACAGCGCGTCATGTGTATTCTATGACAGAAAATGTGGCGAAAAAGAAAATTACTTACCAAACAAAAGGGCATGTATTCCGCATGACATGCTGAAAATGGAATATTTGAATTAAAAAACAAGTCCGTTGCAGGAGTTGCTATAAAAGTATTTTGATATGCAAGTTACTGAACATCCTCTCCCAGCTGTCGACAAATGAAAAAAAATGGTTCTGCCAATAAAAGCAGTTGGTGTTCTCGAATCGAGAGTGGAAAATTCGGGCATTATTGGCTATGGCATTTGTTAGAGAGTGAGTTATTTTTCTGACTGGTTACATGCATTGTAATTTGAAATAGTACCGGCGAATCAAGTTTTCAGCATTTCTTTTTGCACCCGATATTCGAGTCTGTACAGTGATTTTTCTTTGTGTTGTGGTAGTAATCTGCGACAAATACTTCCTTTGCTTTCAGAACGCCTACAGAAATATATAATGATCACCATAAACATCAATACAATGAGTTAGGTGTTTTTACAAACATAAAGGATTGTTTTATGTTTATTTTTGACAATTTGTTTTACTATAAAGGAACTCTTAATAAATTGTAATTAGTAAGATTAAAATATATAGTTTTATTATAAACCTTAAGTAAGCTGGTTAAAATTTATCATAATTGTTGCATGATTAAATAAATTAATTTTAGATATTAAGTAATAGACAAAAAACATCTTTTAGATTTACTTTTCAGCATGACTTTAGACAAAACAATAGAAATAAGCTGAAATATAAATAAGCTATATAAATCAGTTAATTCTTTCAGGAACAGACATGAATTCATTGATTTCTAGACACAGAATTACATTACTACATTGATGGTTACCTACAACAGGTCTGATCCATTCAAATCTGATAATTACTTTAATCATATAATCAACAGTGTATTTTCTTTAGCTGATCCCAATCCAAATATATCCACACAAAATCTGTTTCTGGTTATCATTTTTAGGTATGAAAAAATACAAACTATACTAATGAACCAGTATCTGTTATCTTAGGTTATGCAGATAATATACAGTGACATCACTTAATTTACGCACATGAATACACTAACTTAAAAATGATGTGATAATATAATAATATTGTATGTAAAATGAAAGCATTTTATGCTTTTTTTAAATAAAGTATATTTTGATGGGAATAATCTAAATATAATAATACAGTTCTCTTTAAATAATATTTTGTTGTTGTCATTGTTGTCATCATCATTATCATCATCATTTGATTAAAAGACATGGCCCAGAATTCATTTTATTCTTTACTGGTGAAAAATAAGGTGAAACTAGTTATTTATAATGTATTTTTTAATCATTTCACCCCAAGCAAGGTGATAAAACCACTAAGATACAATGGGTTACTGAATCTGAAAGAATCTGAGAAAAAAACATTATTAAGGAGAGAGGACAACAAAAGAACTGGATTCAAGGAGACAGAAGATGATGATTGATGCTGCATTTAAATCTTTGAAGATCAAAGTTGATTAGAAAGCAAGAAGCCAGAAAGAGAGTTCCACAAGGAAGAAGTGCAAGAGAAGATACTATTAGCATAGGACATGGTTTCATCTAGAAATTTAAATTGTAAAATGATGAAACCTAGCCGCCAATCTAGTACTGTGCTTAAATTCATAAAGTTTAGGTGCCAAAGAGAAAAGCTCATCAAAACAATTACCTTGAAAATATTTATAGAAAAGGCACAGGGAAGCTATGTTACAGCAGTGGGAAACTGACTGAAGCTGAGATGCCAGTTCAAGACTGATAACATTGCAGATTCCTTTATTAATTTTGTCAAGTATTTCTAAATATATAGTAGAAGCACCAGGCCAGATGTCACAATATTCAATGCATGGACAAATAGTAAACTTATAAATGTGTAAGATAGATTCTGTCTAGCACAACATAATGAACCAACTTTCCAAGCAGCTGACCTAGCAATTGAATATAATCATTCCATATTGTTTCTCTGAAAGAAGTGCCTGTGAGGTGAGATGGCTAACCAATCATGAGTTAATTAGAACCTCTAGGACTTTGTCAAAAAGAGGTAGAAGTCTAATAGGTCAATAGAAGGATCAGACAGTTCTCCCAAGCTCTAAAAATGGGGATGACAGAAAAGAATTTCCAAGAAACAGCAAGGAATTTTTTATAGAGTTTAGAGAGAACAGGAACCGTATTTCTTTAGAACTATTGCAGGGATATCATCAAGCCTGCATGCTTTGTGGGGATCCATTTTAGAAATGATATGCATATAATTTGCTGTATAATTTCTGCTATCACATAGTAGAGGCTCAGTTCTAAAGTCAGAAAAAGATACTCCAGAAGAGAATTTATGAGCAAAACATTCTGCTTTATCAGTAGAAGATGTTAACACCTCAAACTGAGTGAAAAGAGGAGGGATATAAGATTTACCCTTACAGATTACAGAGTCACCGATAGTCAAAATAACTAAATTTGTTAGAAGCTATATGGTACCCCATTCTGTCAGTGAACAAAGACTTAGCCTCAATGTGAACATGTTTACAATCTCTTGTGATCAGAACTATCAGGTTGATACAGCTAGAAAAAGGGATTCATATGAGCTATAGCAGCTGAATAGACAGGTATAATTTCGCCTAGTATTTCTGAGATGGCATGAAAGCATCAGTATAATCTTTTACTGAAGAAGAAACCTCAGTGGTATAATTCCTAATAGGAAGGTTACAAATTTCACTCCAAGAGTTGTCAGAAAGAAAATCACAAAATTAATCCCAGTCAGTTTGCTGGTCATTCAAAAAATAATGCATGTTCTTTAATACAATATTAGAAGCAGACAAAACATACCAAAATAAAGACAAAATTCTAATTCCCAGTATAATCTCATAGTATTTCACCTTTGAATGAAAACATATATATTCACCTCATAGAAGTTTCTTAGCTACTTTCTTAGACATGTATACAAATCCCAAATCTCTTTGATAACTATCACCCTTTGCTCTTTCATGGAGTCTGCCATAATTCTAGGAAGCCACTTTACACATAACTTTGAACAGCCAAGAAACTGCTCTACACGCAAGCGAACCACCAGTGGGCCTCTAGCAGTCTGCCAGTGGTAACATTGCTGCAATGAACATGCTGGCTGTTCGGCAGCAGGCCACCAGTGGTAAATGCTAGTGGCATGCCACCCAGTGGCAGACTGGTGGTTTGCATGTAGTGATGTACCAAACTTCAAGCACTAACATGGCTCACCTGAAAGCATTTACAGAGTTTTGCAACAGTCAATTTTTTTTGGTTGAAATAAGAGCATCAAATAAATTGGCCATATCCTCATTTACTGCAGCAGCTAGCTTAAAACTGTGGGGCCTATTATTAAGGTTAGATTCTCCTTTCACTCAATGGTTGTCACTATATTAACCCATCTCCTTAATATGCTTACATCAAGTGCAGCCTTTCCATAAAAGTTCTCTATTAATGAGCAATAGAAAATAAGTATCATCAAGATATAAAAAGATGTAAGCCAAAATAAATATGATCATCATAAAAATTTCCTTAAATAATTTTGCCTTTTGAGATGTGTGGTTTGCAAAGATTAGGTAAGTATGCAGCTAATTTGCCAAAGAGCAGCATTAGGGTTGGAATGTGGAACAGTTATTTAAAATGATATGGTGTAACAAATTGAAATTTAACATATTTGGGTCTGATAATCAAAAACATGTTAGAAGAAGAGTTGACAAACAGTAACAACCATGTTTAATTAGAGAACAGTTAAACATGGGAAAAAGAATTGTTATTGTATGGGACTGTATGTCTGCAATGTTGATCTATTTTATCAACTTACAGAAATTAATGTAGTAAGTCTTATCAAGAAATAATGGATGAGGTTATGCTACCATATGTGCAAAATCATATAGGTTGATTGTGGGTTTTTCTGCATGATGACCCAAAACATATGGTCAGAGAAGCCAGAACCTGCACTGAAGACAACAGCATTGAGTTACTGTGGTTGCCAGCCTGATCAGCAGACATCAACTCAGTGAGAAGTGATGGTAAAATGTTAAATCTAATATCTTGTACAATAAATCCACAAAAAATGTTCTGTTTATTTTAATTATTTCACCCCAATCAAGATGATAAAATCACTGACATGCAAGAGGTCACTGAGAGTGAAAGAATGAAGAGAAAGGACAATAAAAAAACAGTATTAAAAAAGACAGAAGATGACAATTGACATTGATTTAAAATGTTTGAAGATTGTAGTTGACAGGAAACTGGAAGAGAGTTCTACAGTTGAGAAGTGCAAGAGAAGAAACTATCAGAATAGAACTTACAGTTCAGCAGTAAAATGATAAGACCTTGCTGACAATCTAGTACAATACTTAAATACATAAATTCAAGGTATTAAAGAGGAAAGATCTTCAGAAAAATTGTTATAAAAATATTTATAGAAAAGACATAGGAAGGCTATGTTACAGTGGTGGGAAAGTATCTGAAACTGAGATGCTTGGTCAGGATTGATAAATGTAAAGAAAATATTACATTGGAAACAGTATGAATCTAGACATAGATATGATGTTATTATTAAAAAATGCTGATTACTTAAGTATTAATCTATGTTCTTTCATTGACTTCTTTTATTCGTTTGTACATATTTGTTACTTAGTAGAAACAGCAGATTATTTATTTATTTAGATTTCCTGTTTATTTTTTTCTTAGGAGATGGTTATCTGATTTGTTTAGTTTAAGGTATAGGCTTTATCCAAAGTATGTTACATTAACTGGGTTGTATATAGTGTATATATTTGCATTTATCATGGTGGTATTTTACAAGGTATTCATTTTTACTTTTCAATTTTTAAGTTATGTAGTAAAAATTTATGTTTGTGTCTTCATTTTAAGCTCTGATCATTTATTTAGTGATTTGTGTAGGTAAAATAACAAAAAATTTAATAAGTAAATAATAAACAAATTAACAAACTGTGGATGCACACATACACACAAGTAAATATAATAATATTAATCAACAACAAATAATAAGTAAAAAGTTGATAAACAACACTATAAAATAGCTACAAATAACTGAATTTGGATCAAAAATTATTTCTACACAATAACCGCATTAAAAAGTTAAAACAACTGTTACTGCCTAGCAAAAACTATTAGGATAATACAACAGAACACACATGGCTTGAAGATTGTATTGAAGTATGAAAAAGACTGTAACCACTTGGTGTTGAACTTAGTGTCCACTTTATATATATGAGGTTGAAGGTTGAAAAATTATTGGATTGACTAAGTAGAGATAGATTTCTCTTAAAATCATGATGTTTGATCATTTGGTCAGATATTGTTCAGTAAATTTGTCTAATAAATTTTCAGTATCACATTGGATACACACACATACATATATATTACTTGCCAGAAAACAAATTGTTGAAATGATGTATTTGATTGTAATCTTGAATTAATCCAGAGATTAATAAGAATGAATGAAGTGAAGAAACAAATAGTTCTGGAATGTACTTATGTTCAAAGTCCAAAGTGATTATACTGTAACTACTCTAATGAAATATCTAATTACTGAACATGTTTCTGTTAAACACGTTTATAATCAGTAGTGACATTGCCAACAGAAGCTAAAACTTGTGATAATACTAGTTTCTTTCCATTCAATGACTGTTGATTTTTTGCCTCAGAACAAAAGCTGAATTGCTTTACAACACAAATTAAATTTTGCATAAAAGAGAAAAAAAGAAAATGAAAATAAAATTGTCCATAAATTATATAATTACAGCAAAAAAATTTAAAACTGCAAAATAAATGTTGTATAGCTTTAAAAAAGTAAATTATTGATTTAATGGAAAATAATAAAAAAACATTTTAGCATCTTTTTTTTAAAAAATTAATTGTTACATTGTACATTGTTATAAAATTAATTGAACAATTGGTTTTATTTCTTCAGTTGCATCATTTTTGTCTTGTTCCAATCCAAGATTATATCATTCAAAGTGATAATGAAGTTGAATGGCATCAATTATACTCTGCTGCAATGCTAATACATATCTACAAACATTCATGCATATATATGATATATGCACACCCCCTCCCCCCATATATATGTGTGTGTTAAAATACAAAAATGGCTGTTGACAAATTAAATGAGTATGACTATTGCTGGCAAGTTCGACCAATGTTTTTGGTTCTCATGAGAATGACAATGGGTCTTCAAGACTCTAAGTGACTTTCAATGCTTATTTCAGATGTGAAGAAATAAGTTGTTTTGTAAAGGTCTTGGCATGTTTTGTAAAGTCTGGTCAGCTTGCTTGTGGGTTTTTATTTGATGGGTGAGAACAGAGTGGTTTCTACAGGTTTTATTACACACACTGCATATTATGAAAGTCAACTTGTGACCAAGTAAGGGCACCACCAGGATTCATAACTCCCAATTGAACATTTCCGGATGAATTCCATGTTGTTGATAACATCTTAAATGGACATATGAGGATAAGTTAAAAATTATCTGCACTTTTGCCATGACATACCTTTAAGTTTGTCACACTGCCTTCTGCACATGTGTACTTTTAGTTGGTACTATTGTGGTCACATGATCCAAGTTTGAGCTTGATCATGCCAGTTTTCTTGCTGCTGTTATAGTGTAAACATGGACACTCTGATAGCAATGTGCATCAAGGAGGAACAAATAGCAGGCCAGACCAAATCAGATCAAAAATAGACAGCATCATGGGTATGATGATAAACTTCATCCAGCAGCAAGGCCTCTGATCAGGAGGTTTTGAGGAGTGTGGAACTGCCTCTTAGTTGCTGTTGTTCCCAGGTCCACCCTGACATGGGGTGGTAGCACCCATTAGGATCCCAGCTATGGGTAAATAGTTTTTCCCCTCCCTCGAACTGGAGTCTGAATACTAGGAAAGTGTAAGAATGAGTTTTTTGTATTAATAATACCAGCAACACAAATTGCAGTATATAAACTGCCCATTCACAAAACTCGATTTCAAAAAACTAAATTTCCCCTCAATGGGGCCACCTGTTTGCTGTGGGGGGCAACCCATGATGCCTGGTGACTGAGTGACTCCTGATCTGGTATAAAATGACCAGGATTTTCCACAACATGTCACTTCAGTCCCTACCTGGGATAGACAGGCAGATGGAATAGCCCAGTCCATTCCAATTGGTTAGTCACATAGTGGCAAGGGTTAGTTGGGATGATAGATAATGAGTTCAACATCATACTATACTTGGGTAGATATAGTAGGGGAGTGCAGGTGCTCATATCCACTCTCATCACAACTATACTGTCTGTGTAGCCCTGGTGGATTAGGGTGAATGGGATTAATTCCCCCTGATAGCATCCCTTAAAAAGGAACTCTGAGGTGGGTGGAGGGCACATACAGTGAATACAAAAAATAAAATTATATGGCTATCTCTTAAAAGTGAACCAAGAGACAATGTGAGACTTCTGAAACTGAAAGCAAAAATGAAATAGAAAAAAATCAATTTCCAACTTTCATTGTTGTAGAATCAGTAGAGGGTGATATATCAAAAGTGTCTCCTTTCGTGTTGCAAAGGGTTATTTCAGACATGATCAAGCCACAATCTGTTAAATAAATAAATAAAAATTATACTCAAGTAATATCCAAAAAGACGCAGAGAAATTGCTAAAAATCAAGCAAATTGACAACAATAAAGTCAAGGCCTACCCCCATCAATTTCTTAATTCATCAAAAGGAGTAATAAAATGCCCAGAATTATCACTTTGTTCATCAGAAGAAATTGAAAATGATGATACCCTAAAATAGCAAGGAGTAACAGATGTTAAAAAATTCAAGTAAAAAGTAAAAAGAAATGATCATGATCAGTCACCTTGTGAAAGGCCTCCTTTATGTCCAAACTGTAAAGAAAAACATCCAGCAGACTCCAAAGAGTGTAACATTTGGAAAAAAGGAAAAGAAAATAATTAGAAGAAAATACACGCAAAATATCTCTTTCCAAGAAGCCAGGAAACAGGTTGAATCTAATTCACTTCAAACATCATATGCAAATATCACTAAAATATCAAATCAACAAAAAGACATCCAAGAAAACAATGTATTAAGAAGCCAAGATCTTATAACTCTTATTTACGAATTAAAAAGTTTAATAGAACTACTAAAATGTAGTATATCACTCATAAATCAAACGCCCATAGACAAAAAAATCCTGTCCCTCAAACAAAAAAGACTCTACATATACAAAACAATTAAATCCGAAAATTCCAAACCAAATACAAAAATCCAAGAAATAGAAACCTCTAAACATTCTCAAGAGAATCAAAAGGTACATAAAAATAACACAACTTTTAGTGAAGAATCAAGAGAAATGGACATAGAGGAACAAAACTTTAGCCCATCACAAACAAGGGAATGGTCGTCATCAATACAAAGATCATTAAAAGAACAGAATGGAAAAACTAAGGGAACAAGATCAAACAAACAAGGAGAAACAAAAGAAGTTCAAAGAACAAAACACAAGAAACATGGTAATAGGCTGGAGAGCATAGAAAGTATGGACACTTCTCCCACTAAACATAAATTGGACAAGTAAATATTCATGAAATCTAATACATGAACAATGAGTAAAAACACTATGAAAGCTATCATGACACTATTTATATTCAACTATAGTTCTCATTTTTGTTGTTGTTATGACAACATTTCAGCTGTTGTGCTCTCTGGCCTTCATCAGGTGTAAAGTGATCTGGGTAACCTACAGGGAGTTTAAACTGACCCCTTCTAAGGACTTACATTACCTCCTAAAGAATTACATATATACATATATATATATGTACATGCATATGTATATATTCAACTTTATATACTTATAAATATGACATGTTTGGATTATTAAATAAAAATAGTCTTTGTATGTTTGGGTTATTGATTAGCTTGTAAGAATGATCTTTAAAGCCATTATAAAACAAGAAATTTCTGAAACTCAGTTTAATTTAGTAGGACACAAAGCCAAATTTTTCCATGCATCTAGGTTCATTTGCATCAGTTAGTGATCAGAGGATGAGAAGGAGAAATAAAATAGAAAACAGAAGAGAATGTTTTCCTTTTTAAGTTTGCAACATTTAACAGACATTTTGCCAAGTAAGATATTTTAAAACATTATATTGTATCTCATCACCAAAGAAAAATATAATAGATTTGTTTATGATTTTACATAAATTAATTTATCTGTAAAACTGCATTTATTTTTATTTATATTTATCTCTATAATGGTAAATATTTTTATATGTGAAGTATTTATATAAATATTTTGATTTTCAACATATGTGAAAGATTTGTATTTGTAAAAGATTTTGAAATTTCTGTGTCAACTGTTGACAGCTTCTCAAATGTCAGTGCAGCAGCAGCAATCTTAGACTATGATAGTTTTGTAAAAAATATTGAACTGAGACATCTTTTTTATTCATGTAACTTTAATTAAAATCTATGTGAATTTCAAGAAGAGAAAATGCCTAGATATTTCTTATAATGTTTCTTATTGCAAGTGCATTGAGCAATTGATACCACCAGTCACAATCACAGCACAGTAAGCAAGAATTTTTGGTGTCAGTAGCACCAGAACCAGGTCATAAGATTGGGCAGAGAAACAAGGTCAGACAGTCTAACAGGAAATTTAACAACATGATGGTAATAAGACTTACCAGCTTTATTAATGGGTCATATTTGGGGAGAGAGATTGTTCCTGCATTGAATTACTAATACCACTTGACTAAAAGCAGTCAAAAACCTCTTTTTACTTTTAAAAAAATCTCATATCCCACTAAATACATTGTTTGGAACTATTTCTCTTGCAAGAATAAAAACTGAAAAAGTTAAATAAGTAAATATATTTAAAATGATTAACATTTATATAATTAAATACATTTTTCAACAGAAGATTTGTATCTTGTTATTCTTGTGAATTTTATATGAGGAGGTAGTGAAATGTTCTTGGCTTTCAAGAAGAGATTCCAGAAACAAAATCTGATATTTGGTCATTTGTTCAGATTTTGGGAAGCAGGTTGTGAAATTTTCAGAATCCCCTTGAATATGTATGTAATTGCATATTTTCATTTTCAATATTGTTGAATCCGTTTGTATTCAAAGTACTAATAAATTTTCAGTTTGTTTCTAGTGATATAAAAGTATTTCTAATCTTAGTATCAATGATTAAATTTTAAAATTTATTTTAGTTTTAAATTTATTTTTATCTTCTGTTCATATTTTATCATTGATATAAATTCATAACTTCTTTAATGCAAAATATATTTCCCAAAATATTAAAATAATGTCAATTTTTGGAATTCACATAAACATGACTTTATATTTATATATAGTATGTATAATTTTTATACATTTTATAGTTAGAAGATTAAAGTTAAATAATCTTCAAACTCAATTAATAAACTACAATTAATTTCATGGTTTTATCTGATGTTTTCTTTTTTCTCAAAATGTTTTAGTTATATTCATTCAAAAAGTAAAGCAAGCTAATTACCATTTCAGTCCAAGAAAATTTTACAAAAATATTAAAATTATACTTTATAAATCTCTTGATTTAAATAATTTAAACAGACAAGATAAATATTTAATCTAATAAACAGACTTGTTTTCAAGTGTCAACTGAGTAATAAAGTATGGTATATATTTTAAATTTTTTTTTTCTTAGTAGGAAAGCCTTTCAATGTAGCAATCATAGTTGCATATGTACCTACAGCACAAAGTGCAGAAGAAGAAATTGAAACATTCTACTCTACATTAGACAATGCCAAGGCTCAGTGTAAATCACAGGAAATTATAATTGTCATGGGAAACCAGAATGCCAAAGTAGGCAATGAGAGGGATGGTGAAATAGTTGGAAAATTCAGACTAGAGAAAAATGGGTTCAATGGTGTATGGTGAATGACCAGATAATCGTCAACACCTGCTTTGAAGGACACCCAAGATGAATATGGGCATGGAAAATCCCAGAAGGAGAAATGAAAAATCGACTACTATTAATAAGAGATTCAGGAATGCAGTTGTACACTGCAAAATATATCCAAGTCCTGACTGTGGAAGCAATCACCTCTCAGTTATATGTAAATCTAGAAGAAATCTATGGAAACTGAAGAAGCCTAAAACAGCACCCAAATAGCAATACAATAAACTCTTGAACAACCTGAACCTGAGGGAGAAATATACGGACAGTGTAAAAAGAAGATACGCGAGACAAAACGGAAGTGGGAAACACAAGAGATACTTTAGTGACATCAGCAAATGAGATAATTCCAAAGGAAAATAGATGAAGAAGAAAAAATGAATGGATGACAGATGAGATTCTCAACATGATGAAAAAGAGACAAAAACAATGCCAAGATATGGAACAGAATATAGAACAAAATGCACAAAGAAATAAAGAACAAATGCAGAGAGGCTAAAGAGGATTGGCTCAATGAAAAATGTGCAGAAATAGAATGAATGAGTATCACATAAAGCAGATATACAGAAAAAAATAAGTGAACTAACGGAACAAAAGACATGCTGATCAACAGGATGCATAAAATCCAAGGAAGGCACGATGATATTAGGGAAAGAAAAATATTTCAGAGATGGAATGAATATATTGGAGAACTCATCCAAGATGAACAACTGGCAATACACAGAAATATCAATGGACCAGAAATATTAAAAACTGAACTGGAAGCTGTACTGGCCAAATTGAACAGAAACAAAGATGCAGGGCCAGGTAGAATTGAAATAGAGGCAGCCTTAGATGATTTCAACATTGGGATAGCCAAAGGTGCATTCCAAAAGCTAAGCAGAGCATTAACAAACAGAAAAAACTTTGTTGGAAACAAAGGAAAGAGTACCTAATTGTTATGTAATATCAATCCTCCTATATAGCAATCTCCTCAAAGATGAATAAGAAACTTGAAGCAACAGAAATGTGGTTCTACATGAAGGTGCTGAGGATACCATAGACTGAACATGTGAGCAACATGAGGTTTTAGAGAAAATGGAAATAAAAAAGAAATTTATACTTGACATCAGGATGAGACAATTTAAATTTCTGGGTTACATAATAAAGAAGGAGGGCTTGAAAAATCTGATACTCACAGGAGAGATTGAGAGAAAGAGGAGCAGAGGATAACAGCACATAATATACTTGAGAGGCTTGAGTAAATGAATGTTCGAACAGGGTTTAAGAGAAATAGTAAAAATACAAAATCTATTAAGAGCTGCAAGAAGCAGAAAGTTGTGAACGGCTATGATCATCTATGTCCTGAGAGAACATGACACATAAAAAAATCTCAACAAATAGCCAATATGAAGATGATGCAATAAGAAAATTATGCTAAACAAATTAACTCTTAAATAATTTTTGTACTATTTCCATATTTTCAGCTTTTTTTTATTAGTATTTTCTGTTCAAGATACATTTATACCCTTCTTTCCACAATGTTTAGGCTACAAAATAAGTTGAAAATTCTGTAAAGTTTAATAACAATTAACAGATTATTGACTTCATCTTATTAACTGCATGAGACAGTTGTAAGAGGCTATCAATCTTTAACTCATAAGACTAATAAAGTTATCTTTCCTGTTTCTTGATAAGGGAAGTTATGAATGATGGTTTCAAAATTGAAATAATAGAACTACATATGTTTTGTGGTCCCTACTGTGTTCATCAAAGACAAGAAAAACAGATAAAAAGTAGCAATAAACCTATATGATTCAATAGATGGAAGGACAAATAGGAAAACAAAGATGAGTTATAAAGGAGCAAGAATTGCTGAGAGCAACAAAAGACAAAATCTGTAAATAACCATAACTGCTCACATCCTAAAGGAACATGGCACATAGAGAGAGAATGAAAAAGAGAGAAAGAGAATGTAAGAGAGACAGAGAGAGCAAGAGAGGGGAGAGATATAGAGAGCAAGAGAAGGAGAGAGAGAGAGAGAGAGAGGGATAGCAAGAGAAGGAGAGAGAAAGAGAGAGAGCAAGAGAAGCAAAAATTTTTATGCTTTGAGAAGACATCTGATATCTGTCTTTTTTCTTTCTTTTTTGCTTATGCTATCATAAAATTTCTGTTTAAAAGGTAATTTTTGTATCAGTATAATTTGTAAATAACATATTTTATACAAAAGGTATAATTTATTCAGTAGTATAAGGGTGTGTTGGTCAGATTCAGAATATTTTTAGCAACCCCTGTAAATGTTAAAAGCACATGACTTTTCATAAAGGATTGTTTTTATTTATTTTACCAGTTATTCTTATAGTGGTGTGAAAATAAATATCTTTCAGTAAACATTTCTTGTGATGAGTATTCTTTTGTTCAGATGGTTTTAAGCAAATATTTAAAATGTTTTAAACAAATACTTTCATGGTAATTGTTCTGATGAACTTTTCTTTACAGTACCTAGACTTTATGAACAATACTAGATTTGCAGCAAGCTCTCATCATTTGGTAGTTGAAATGGCTAGATGTAGCTTTAAGTTCTATGTTAGTAGTTTCTAATATCTAACCTCTTGCTTGTGGAACTCTCTTCTTTCTTTAATTTTATTTCCCCTAAATTTTCTCAATTAGATAACAGTTTAGAATATAACACAAATATGAAAATAATTTCATTTACTTTTAATCATTATTAGTAAATAGTTTGCTAAGTATAGTTCGGTATGTTTAATTTGATTTACCATGTATGAAGTAATTTGTTATATTTCGTAAAGGTTATTTCAGTTAATGAAGTGGCATACCAAATTTCTCTGGAGATATAATCTTCTCTCCTACCAAGTGGATTGGTTACATTTTCATATTTACTCTTCAATTATTTCTTAATTTATATGAAAATTAGTAAAATCAAATCATTGTGATTAGTAAGTTCATTGTAATGTGAAATGCAAGTAAAATTATTTTGTTTTTCTCATGGAAAATAAAACCTGCATTGAAATAGAGTACTTAAATGTAATATGCCTTATATATGTTTTTTTTTTTTTTGTGTTTAATAATTGAGGGGCTATGTGCAAAATTTTGACATGGGATACACAGAAGCTATGATTCCATTTACATCCACATGCAAAATGTTACCATGCTGACAAACTACAAAGCAAACTCCTTCTTTCCCTCTCTCTGCGAACTATGATCAATGCAAAAGGAGTGATGGAAAGTAACCACAAAAAGAAACAGATACACAACTGCAAAGAAAGAAAGAATGAAAGAAAGAAAGAGAGGGAGAGAGAGAGAGGGGTAATAGAAAGGGATAGATAGAGGAGATAAATATATGTCAGATAAAACTTGACTGAGGTTTATCTTTTATTTCAGCTTGAATTAAACTTTCTCAGCAAATTTGACTCTAAAGAACTCCCATGGTGTGTCACAAAAGTGTGCATACAAAAGCTATGTGTGTGTGTGTGTGTGTGTGTGTGTGCATGTACACACAAATGCACACATAATGTGGATAAAATATGGATATTTTTCCTGAGGTGTTTATAAATTGTGCACTGTTCAATTATTAACATTACCAATGAACTATTTTAAATTACAAAATTGTGCTTAGATAAAATGAAAATTACTTACACTATAATATATATCACTTATAATACATTCCTTCTTGTCATCAATTTTGACGGCATGAGTACACTAGTTATTTTATGATAACTTGAAACACTGCTTATTGCAAAATAAATCAGTTTCCATATTTCTTAACATCAGTCATATAATTCATGAACGAAATTAATTTTGTATTTTTACATGAACCATCAGAAGAATTTGTAACTATACTAGTATATTTATAGTAGGCATTCATTTTCAGTTTTTTTGTTTACATATAATTGTGGGAGGGGAAGAAAGAATTATAAATGCAAGTTTACAAAGCAGTTTAAATATAATTCTGTACAAAGTTATGCCTCTCAAATGGAAATCTTTCATTTAAATTATGATAGATGACAATGATTGCTATGTACAACATATAAGGTTTGTATGATTCTCATAACAGTGAAACTTATTGTGGGAAAATAATGGCATTTTTATATACAAATGGAAGAACATATGGGATAAAGAAAATGAATTAAAATTGTAAACTTTGAAAAAATATTTTGAAGGTAAATATGAAAGCTTGATGCAATTATCAAATTCCCTTGACAATAATTCCATTGAGAATGCAACAACAAATTTGAAGAAAAAAAAATTTTTTTATTCCAACATTGAAAAGAATTAAGGACTTATTTTAAGATGAAGAATCATTCTATGTAAAAATAAATAAACTTAAGGAAAATGTATATAAAACTACTTCTATGATCATTATTTCCAAACTATATAGTAAACATTGCATGTCAATTATAAATAATCTCTTTCAATTTTGTGCTATATGTGAATAGATAATTGTTTTGTAGCTCAAAGATTTGACCCCAAGGGATTAGTAAGAAGTATAATTAAGACAGATTAATATCTAGATACCAATGCAAAAGTCTCATTTGCATTGCCAATACAAACATTCCTTCTCCCATGTGCATTGCTATTACTAAACAGTCCTTACCAACTAACACTCATAAAATTATACACTATACAGATTTTTATGAAAATAATAAAGGTTTATTAATGCTAATAAATTAAAGCTTTGCAAGAAATCAACAATAATAAATAAACAGTTTTAAACAGTTTTTAGAAAATTTTGTGAAAATATATTGACCATATTTTTAGACATTTTAGGACTTCAAAAATAAAAATGAATCTCTAATATTATCATAATGTTTACCAATTACTTATTAGGTATATGCAAAAGTTTAAAGAATTTGGATTCAAATGAGTTAATCAATAATAACTAGTACATATATTTCATCATAATTAAACTACTTTATTTGACTTTCTATGACCAAACATTAGTGTCCCAGAAGCTTTGATTTCTGTCTTAAAGCTTCAATGCAATAAAGCTGTCAATGAAATTTTGAATACTGAAGACATTTTAAAACTTTCAACCTGATAAGGAATGCAGCATTGATGAAAAAAAATGATAATTTGATAGTGCTAATTTGTTAAATATGACATGCAATGGGAGAATCTCCCATAACTCCTTTACAGCTTTTTTGGTTGACAAAACAACATATACCTGAGTGTTGACATGTAGTAGTATGACTTTCTGACTTCCTTGTCTTATAAAAAACATTTTGCTCCAATTACAGCACTCTAACTTTGAAGGTGATTAAAATGATCTGCAGTAATAGTTTCATGAGTAATACTTTACAATTTGTAGTATGGTACACCTTTCATATCTTACCAAATACAAAGCAATAACTTTTTTTCAAAAAAGGTTAGGCATTGCAATGGTGCTGTAGGTTTCCTTTGATCAATCCAGGATTTTCAACACTTTGGTTTATAGTACTGAACCTACTTTCCATCTCCAGTGACAATCTTCTATAAAAATATTTTTATATATGGCAAATGAAATGTAGGTTATGTGATGTTGTCTAATGCTTTGCCATGATAATTCAAATGGAAACCAGTTTTATTTTTAAATTTTCCCCATATTTTGCAAACATCTTACAGCTGCTGCTTGACTTTAAATTTTTCCGCATTTCTGGAACTTCCATCAATCATCTTCTTTGTTTCTGCTGTTGTCTTACCCAACTTGCAGTGTTGCATGTGTATGTTGTCCACTAACAATTTTTTTCTCTTTTTTTTAACAAACAATTTTCAATTATGTATTTTGCCTTGTTGGTTCTGGAACTTTTGTATGCATCAAATACAAGGCACGATGGGTAAACAGTCACCATTTTACTTTTTAATTTCGTGCATGTGCATTGTTTGTTTTTGATTTTGTTGACTGCACAGTATAGTATGGATAATTGGGCACCATCTGTGAAAAAAAGAGCACCATGATGCAATTCACTCCACCAGTAATTTGGAAATAGCATGCTGTATTGCTTGGAATTCATGCCAGATCTCCAATATGAACATTTCAGAGTGTTTGGTTTGGGTGTCAATCTGAGGACAGTGTGGAGGATTCAGAAAAAGTTTGATGAGTCTAATGGTGATTATGAACATGTTTGGAGTGATCACTAGAGATGGCGATGTTATGCCATGCAAGCAGGAGGACCCAGTCATGGCTGTCAGGCAATTTCTGTGACCACATCATCCCTTACATCTGTCCACTGAACTCCCCAGACTACAACCCCCTTGATTATTATGTGTAGAGTGCAGTTGAGTGAGAGACCAACAAAACTCGTTGTAACATGAACTGAAGGTAAGGGTTATGGCAGCATTCATCAACTTAAACAAGGAGACTGTCCAGAAGAATTGCAGGAGATTCTGAAGTCTTCTGGAGGCTGTGGTTGAAGCCAAAGGTGATTTTATTGAACAAATTTGCTCTTTAATATTTTAAGATATTTTTGTGTAATGTTGGTAAATATATCTGTTAAAATGAGATGGCGGTGTTATTTTCATTTTTGTGTAATTTAGACGACTGTTTATTCATTGCACCCTGTATATTCATGTCCAAATTTCTGGGATGAGAGGTTATCATTATTTACATTCCACTTATTCATTTTTCTATATCTTTATCTAAAATATAACTTGTTATATTTAATTTGTGCCTTTTATATTTTTCTGTATTAATATTATGAAGATAGCTGTTATTGATTGAATGTGATCTAAAATAAAACACTGGGAATGAACAGATGTCAAAAGCACTGACCATTTTTTTAAAAATATACTTAATTTCTTTCAGTAATTTTTGCCATAGTGCTTTTATTTTTTTAGAATATTTTTCTAAATTACTAATTATAAAATTTGTGGAAAATTATTTTTTTTAAGTTGCAGCTTATCTTTCCTATCAGAAAATGTTATTATTGAAGAAATTAATTTTGTATAGAGTTTATATTCTTGGAACAATTTGCTGTTATAATTTCCATTAAGTAAAAAAATTTATTT
This sequence comes from Acanthosepion pharaonis, assembly GCA_903632075.3. Taxonomy (NCBI): domain Eukaryota; kingdom Metazoa; phylum Mollusca; class Cephalopoda; order Sepiida; family Sepiidae; genus Acanthosepion; species Acanthosepion pharaonis. Next base: position 381,965 of record CAHIKZ030001256.1, read on the forward strand.
TTGAGTTTGTGAAATGTGGGAGATATGTTAGTTGAATTTGATACTTATAAGATGAACTAATAAAGAACAAGCACTCATTAAATTATGCATTAAAATCTGAGTGCCAAAGAGTTGAAAAGTAGTTTTTTTACATCATCCCACTGGTAGGAAAATATGTGTGTACATGTGGAAAACTTGACATATTTTTAAAGGCAGAAAAATATTCATCATTACATATGTAATAAAATTTTAAGTGTTGTAACCTAGAGAAGGTTATTGAATAGAATAATCACATGAAGGTTGGTAATGAACGATAATACTTAGGACGCAAACAACACATATAAGATTCGCCAACACCCTTGCCCTTTTTCAACAGCATGATCACACCCCTGGAAATCCAGTTGGGGATGGACTCCTCTTGGAACCAGTTGTTGAACACGACAGTCAAAATCGGGACAAGGATGTGGGACAGCTTCAATTACATTTTGTAGAGTAGTCCGTCAAATCCCTGAGAGTTGCTATAGCTGACCCCTTTCAATGCCAAGTGAACTTCGCACTCTGTGATCTCATCCACGTAGCTAGCCACTTCAGTCATCAAAAGCTGAGGAAAGTCAGCCAAATAGCTGCAAAACTCCTCGCCACTGAGACCAGGCTCCTTGGTAAAACAACTCTTGAAATGGTGCTGAAACGCTTCACACATGTTCTTGTTTGACTCCAGAGAATGTCCCTCTGGGGTAATGACTTCATGAATGCAATGATCAGAACCTCAGCGGATTGCTTCCTTAGCCTCATTAGACATCTTGTTTAACCTATATCTAACTATCTGACCCTGATAGCCTTGCTAGCCTCATGCTTCAGGGCTTACCTAGCTATGGCTATCTCTAGGGAATCCCTCCTAGCCTCCGCCCTAGACAGACTATCCTCTAGCACCTTCATCTTTTTAGCCCTATCTAAGACGAGTTGTTGGCTATATTCAGTGATGAAGAACCTAATCCTATCCTTAATCCTTTCCCACCATTTATTCCCAATGACCCCCCCACCCAACTAGTTCCTGCTGCACTAATCTAATTAGCTGTTGCTGGATGTCCCACCTGTCCAGTAAGGACAGATTGAACTTCCAGTGTCCAGCCATTCTTAGCCTAGTACCTAACACAGATCTGAATAGTTTAAATGGTGGAACGTGGGACAATCTAGTAAATCTAGGTTAACCCTTCTTACTAACATTCTATTCAGGTAACTGGCTACCTGGAAAGCCACTTTTCCCCACTTGGATGATTGACCTGGTATTTATCAACAAATCAAAAGTCGCCAATTAGATCAACCAAACTACGATTACTCAATGCCCTCTGGCTAGCTCCCTACCCACTGTCTATCTTGGGGTCCAGGATGGCATTCCCATTAAGACTAAGTGTGACGAATCAACCAGGAATGGCTCCAACTGACAGAAAAAGTCAACATGCTCTTCTGGATTGTTGGGTGCATAAACCTCAACAACCCAAAACGAACTACTGCTAACGGCAATATCGACCACGATTGACACCCCCCTCCCCAACATGGACAAGGTCTACACTCATATCTAGGGAATGTTTGACTAACAGGAAACACCTCTGGCCTGCCAGTCCCCATATGCTGAATAGACATTAAATCAGTAGACAGCATCAACTTTGCAAACAAAGCTTGTTTCCTGGATCGCGGCTACATCTATGCCAAAAGACCTGAGATCTCAAAGCAAGCAGGCAGCCTTACCTAGATCTCTCAGGCCCCTCACATTCAAGCTAGCTAACTTGATAAACAGAATTTTAGCCTGAGTCCCTTAAATGCCGACTGGACAGAAATCTGTGGATGCCAGGAACCTGACAGATTGTTCCAGATTCCCTGTACCCAACTCTGTCATAATCCGACTATCTGGTACAACCTTGCTGACATCTGTAGGGTATGTTAGTTTAATGATGAGGCATTAGGTAGAGGCATTTGCTCCACTTCCATGTCTCTGTCAGGTTGTTGCTGCTGCTTTTGTTGTTGTTGTTACTGCTGCTGCTGCTGTTTTTGGAGTTGTTTTTTCCCCTTTACTTGTTTTTGTGCCTGCTTTTCAGAACCATGCTGTACTTCCTTTATCTGCTCCTTTGCCTCCTTTGGCCATTCTTGCAGTTGTTGCTGCTTTTTGGGTGACAGGACATTCTGTTTTGGGGGCGAGGGCATGTTTGTATTTTTCCCTCCCTTCAGCTTCTTCCATTCACTGTTGGGGGCTGCTGTTGGTGCTACTGTTGCTACCTTTGATAATGTTATCATCTTTGCTGGGCAGGGTGGAAGCTGTGAGTTTTTGGTGGGTCATGCTTTGGCCATGTGACACAAGGCTCCACAAGACCAACAATATAGTCTGCACACCTCCACCACCACTAACATCCATCTCTCACAGCATACCAATACATTTGGTATTTCTCCAAAAGCCTGTCAGGTCAGTGTTACATGTAACACCATGTCCCCTGTGGCAGTTCCAGACTTGCTTATGCTGGAGGACACTTCTTCTACTGGTCTATACTTCCAAAAAAAAAGGCCCCCATACAGTCTTCACATATATCCATGCACACCCCATGAACTGTGATTTTTGTTTGTTGGGTGGGTGGCCGTGTACTCTGTCTGGAGTCTTAATGCTGCTGTCGTCAGGATACTTCTGGTAAGCTGTTTTGCTTCTTGCTCCATGGCTAAGAGAAGGCTCCACATTGCAGGAGATCTTCTTGCTAAAACTTTAGACATGATATTTAGACTTTTTATGGCCTCTTCCATCATTTCCCTGCTTGGCCCCCTTCAATTTTCAACATTTTACGTTGGTAGTCAGCAGGGAAATAATCCTTGCATTAACTGCATCCAAGACTTTCAGTACCATCAGAAACCCATCCCCTTGGACAAACTTTTCATATTTGGCTCATTGCTCATTGTAGAATACTGAGTCCTTCTTTGGCCTGTTCTCCAACCAGGCAAAAATTTTGGTGGTGATTTATTTTGCGTTAGCACTGCTGGTGCATTTCAATTTTCTGCCATGGTGGCACAAAACCACCATGGCTAAACAAATAAAGGTTTGCCTTTATAGAATTAGGCTTGAAAAGAAAAAGTCTGATGAAAGACAAACCAAAGTCAAAAATAAACAAAATCAAATGAAAATGTGGAAAAATAAGCACAACAATTAAAATAATACGAAAAAGGAAAAATTAAAGCTGAAATAAAATGGGGAGAGGAGTTTAAAAAACAAAATAAGGAAACAAACTTAAAGAAAAAGAAAAAGTGAACAAATGAAAACAGGTACACACAAATAAAAAGGAAAACTGAGAAATTTAAAAATTCCACAAAATAAAAGTAATAAACTTAACTATTTTTAAACAGAGCAAACTTAGCTAGACTGAAGCAAAAATTCCAACATGATAATGCACTGAAATAGTTATCTGTATAGTACTGAGGTTTGCTAGGTATAGCTGTATTTCAGCTAGAATTGAGTCATGTGAATTCCACAATGAACTCCAACTGCAGGATATCTATCAACTGTCCCACATGGTCAGATGTGGCACAAAGCCGAATTTAATGCAGGGTATCTGAGCCCATAGGCTCAGCCAAAAGTGCCCCATAGACTCTGTATAAAATGGGGTTGGGTAGCAGGTAGAGCTCAAAATCATAAAACTGAAAAGCAGCTATATTGAAAACAATAACAAATCTAGTTTAATGATGCATACTGCATCATTAACCAGGAAATCCTAGCTATCATTAAAGACCAAATATAAAAGGATTATTAACACAGTACTCAAAGGCTTAAAACAGAGATATTTAGTATTATTAGTTTAAATATGAGAATATTTTAATTAATTTAATATGGGTACATAGAAAATGATTTAGTGTATATATATATATATATATATATATATATATATATATATATATATTTCAATTAAAGGTGCAAATTATAATTTATAAATTCATGAATCATTCACACAAAAAACAATCTATTTCCATACCTGAGGATGTCTGTAGGAACAGACAAAAGCTTGTAAAAATTAAAAGACCTTATGCATTAACCTCTATATTTGTTTTTTGTGTGAATGATTCATGAATTTATAAAAAATATATATATATATATATATATATATATATATATATTCTGTTTATATGTTATTTTTATAAATGCAATTAATTTTAATTAAATAGTATTAATTACATTTACTGGCCTGAAATTTCAAGAACTTTCATAGAAAATATGTGTTCTCCGATAGAAATCAAACTACAGAAAGTATACAGGTTTGATTCCTGTCAGAGAACATATTTTTCTAAAATTTCTCAAATGTATATATATATGTTTATATTTCTTATATATATATATATATATATATATATATATATATATATATATATATATATATATTGCACATTAGTGGTGGTGTTAATAAAATAGTGCTCAGCATTAAATAATAGAGCTATAAATTATATATTAATAATAAATATACATTTTTTTCTCACCAGTAGCACAACTCTGAGTTTCATACCGAACACAAACTTCAATTGCTGAGTTAAGAATGACTATTACATAATTTAAGTTTTGATATATATACTGGACTATCTGAATAATGAAGTAGTCCATATTATTTGTGGGGATTGTTTAAAAGAATTGTATTTAAAATAAACATAAATAAATGGAGGAAAAAAAGTGTAAAAACACACATCTACACAAATTATATACTTCAATCTAGAAAGGTAGAAATATAAGTTAAATATAAATATTGTTTTGAAACAAAAAAATGTCCCCTACAATGCAAAGAAATAGATAACTTCAAGAAAGACTTGACTAACTTAGTAAGAAACATAAAATTTCATAAAGAATTAGATGTCTTCCAAAAAATAAAAAAAATAAAACAAGATATAACTAAAATTTCAGAACAAACCCAACATGCAGACTTCTAAACCCAACCAAAAGTGAACTATGTAAAATAAGTAAAATAATAATAGAATGGATTAATTTAGAGTTAAGGAAGAAGTTAGGAGTAAATCAGTTGAAAAAAAACAAAAACAACTCCAGACTGGTTCTGCAACTAAAAAACAAACATAATTGCTGATTTCTACAACTAGTTGTAAAAGAATTCTGTAACAGAACACATACTGAATAAGGTAATAACTCCGAACAGACTGCATGTAATGTTTATAGTAATAACATATATATATATATATATATATATAGTTTATGAAAACTGGGTAATCCGTATGGGTAAACCTAAGGAGGATAAAATCCAGAGAGTTCAATGTAAATCCAGAGCTAATAATTTAAATAAAAACAGACCACTTTAAGGTTCCATGTAATAAATTATTTCACCACAGCCCTTTTAAAGGACTGCAGATCATCAGACTTATTACTATAGATATTATATATATATATATATATATATATATATATATATAATTACTATAGATATTGTATATATATATATATATATATATATATATATATATATATATAGAGAGAGAGAGAGAGAGAGATAAAATAGATTAGGTAAGTTGGTTAATAAAACAAAGGCAAATGAAAGGGTACCAATGTGATCAGCATAAAAAACATTTGCGTCCTTCATCAGCAGATGCGAGTTCAGAATATATATATATATATATATATATATAGATAGATAGATAGATAGATAGATAGATAGATAGATAGATATTTTATATATATATATATATATATATATATATTGAGGCATGTGTTATTAAAAAATACAGAACTTTTTTGTTTAATAATCTTCCTTTTCGATTTTTTCTTGCTTTCTCACAAGTTTCTCTGAATTTGAGTCTAAGTTGTTTGAACAACTATTACTAGTATGCTCCATACAAATATATACCTAAACTGACAGTATATGTATGGGTTCTCCTATAGGTCCTACATTTGCTAAATTGTACATGTCTCACACTGAAAACACCATACTTAATAATGATATAAACAAACCTACCATTTGCACCAGATACGTTGATGACATCTTTATAACCACACAAAAACACAACACAATTAATAAACTCAAACAAATCTTTGAAGAAAACTCCAAATTAAAATTCATAGTCAATCTAAATCCAACAAGAAAGATACATTTAATATATCAATATTTAAAAAGCCAACAACTAAAAACTCCTGCCTACTCAACTTCCATAGTGAATGTCCAGATAAATTTAAAATACCCCTAATCAAAAACTTGATCAATTGAGCTTTTTACATCTACTCTTCCAGAACAATATTTTATAAAGAACTTACTAATATAAAACAAACACTCATAAATAACAATTTCCCCAATAAATTAGTTGACCAATGTGTAAAGCACTACCTTTCAAATATCCATAATAATAACAAATAAAAAAAAGACTGGCACCATTAACCTATTCTAAAGGAATCAAATGCATAGCAACTACAAACTTGATGAACTGGCAATAACTAACACCATCCACAGAACATAAGCAAATTACACTAATAATATATTATACCAAATTTAAAACCTCAAACCTAATTGTCTTACATACCATCTTAATGACACCAGTGCCATAAAAAATCACCTTATAAGAACACACTATAACACTAATAAATTCAAATCCTCTGAAATAAGAAAAATCCTAATCAACATTTACCAAAATCATCTATAAAAACAAATACAAAAATGCATACAAATTCTCAAGGCCATCACAATTAAAAGCCATAAAAACCCAACATAAATAAAATAGGATTTAATACTGGCACAAACATTTTAAATATATTTAATAACTAATCCTTCAAATAATAAATACCAAACCCCTCCTAAATTGCTAATGAACTAATCCAACAACACAACCTGAATGCCCAAATATATTACCTATAAAAATAAAAAGCAACCTACTTAAAACCAAAAGCATACAGCCATGATGATGGTTGATGACAACTGAAAGCACTCGGCAACACACCAAAGATAGGGGTCTTTTTGAACAACTTAGACCCAAATGAAAAGAAACTTTCAAGAAAGTAAGAAAAAAATCAAAAGGAAGATGCCTCAATAATGACATAGACATACTGCCAAAATATACATATATATATATATATATATATATATATATATATATAGCTGCTGAAAAAAGTAGAATTCTTTCACTACATTTATAACCTATCAAGGGACATAGAAAAGTTTAGCCTCAACTACTCCCTAAAAAACATACCCATCCCATCACCATCCGCATACAAACTAAAATTAATAGAAAAAATAGAAAGCTTCATAAAAAGAATGAAATGGAAAGCACATTTCTTTTTAAACCAAGAACTCAAATACTGCACTCAAGGAAAAATACTCCTTTAAAAAAAATGTTCCATGCAAAACACAAGGAACTAGACAACTTCAAGAAAGATTTGACTAACTTAGTAAGAAACATATAATTTCATAAACAATTGGATGCCTTCCAGAAAGAATTAAAAAGAGATATAATTAAAAAGAGATATAATTAAAATAAACAATTCATTTAATGTATTTATCACAGCAGACTAAACTAGAAATTTATATAAACTAAGCCCCACCAAAACACAACAAACTACAAAAGATCTGTCTATATCTCTGAGATGAGGTATAATGATTACTTGCATTATTTACATTATTCAAACTTTATCCTTATCTTCATTGCCATATGTCCTCAAGGACAAATGGCATAGTGGATAAAGATGTTGGTTAGAGCCAGTGCCTAGATCCAAAGAGTAGTGAGTTCAATACCAGGCCACAGCAGTGGTGAACCAAAACTTGGAGAGTTAAGTTAAAGGGAAAATAACTGAGACACCCAGAAGAGGCATGGCATGTAGTACTAGAACAATCTACCCTGGTGAATGAAATGAAGAGTTCAGTTCGAAATTCCAATCACCTGAAGAAGGCCAGAGTATACAGTGGCTGAAACATTGTGAATATGGTAATGAAGATGAAGCTAACAGGCCAAATAATGTAAATAATGCAAACTCAAGGTCAACATAAATAAAACATCCAGAAAAGCACCTAAAACAACTGAATGCAATATTAATATGGAAGCTAAAGCATTCAGCCAAAGACTACAAAAAAATTTCAGTTACATATGGGTTTGATTTGTGCAGATAGTTTGTTGGTTGTTTTCCTGTCATGTTGAATACCATATTTTTTAAAATTTTATGATTGTTTTTCTGGTTTTGTCTATGTTTTATTTGTTACAGTTTCTTAAGATTATGAGATGGTCATCCTTTTAGAAGATATATATATATATATATATATATAAAATATCTATAGTAATAATATATATATATATATATATATATATATATATATATATATATATATATATGTTATGATTATAAACATTGTATACAGTCTGTCCGGAGTTATTATGCAAATCATATAAACCTCAATAACTTGAATTTTCTTTGAAAAATTATGTCAATTTTAAATGATTAATTAAGACATCAAAACAAAACTTTTGTTAAACTTTTAGATAGTTTCGACATGTTTTATTGAAGTTATTGGATTTATTATAAAATCTAACATTCTGAAGTTATTGGGTAGATTAAACTAATATTAGCTTAACACTATTACCTGAAATATAAACAAAGCAATTTTTAAAGAAATGATGAATTTGAAAAATGGGGCATCTACTATGAACAGGAATGCAGTTTCAAATCCTGCCAAAGCACACATTTTCTTTATTAAGTTTTCTCAAGTGCATGTACTGATGGGTTTCAACAAAACTTCACTTTTTTTTTTTGGCAGGTAGTGTTTCTTATTGTCATGCACACTTTTTTCTTTATTTTTACATTCAGAATGCTTTAAAAATTCCATTTACAAGACAATTGTTTATAATAAAATTCTATTCAATCGATAGACTCATAACGATTGAAAACAATGTTTTTGTTTGAGTTTGGGTTTGACCAATTCGTAAAAAAAAACAAAACAAAAAAAAATAATTAAGACATGCGTGTCCGTCAACCTTAAACAATAATCTTTGTCAATTTTATTTTTCAGTCTTTATGATGGTCGATACTTGATCTATCTCTTACTGTTACATCCCCGGGCAACGCAGGGATCTACTGCTAGTACACACTATATAGAATAAAAAAAAGTCCATCTATTTCAAACACGGATATCCAGTAATAATAATGTTTGAAGTAATAAAAATATTAGATAAAAAAATAAATCCATTACTTCTTTAGAAATTGATTTGTTCATATTTCAATTATAAAACTGAGCAGTTATGTATTCTTGAAAAAATCTCAATGAGTGTGTGTATTTCTTAAAAGGGTAAATAAATTTTGGTTGATTGTGAGGCTCTCTGTGGTCATACACACCAGATCAAATGGTGACATGGGTTGAAACACTGTCAGAGAGGACATTTTCATTCATTTTTTTCAAGTGTGCAGGTTGACAGACATAATACACACTGTTTAAGTTTCAAACACTGGTATCCATCAAAAATAAAGTTTGAATTAATATATATATATATATATATATATATATATATATATATATATATACATATATATATCAGTAACTTTATTCCTATTTTTTGTGCTATGGAAAATTTTAAAGATGATCTGGATGAAATTCCTACAAGGATCAGATACAGATACTGATGCATAAAATGAAAAAAATCAAAATCTGATTAGAAGAAAACTAAATAGTATATATTGAGCAGTGGCGGATCATGTATAGGCACTGTAGAACTGCACCACTCCCTATTTTTACTCAATATTATTGATAACATTCAATATAATGAGTTTTTTTTTTCTTTAATTCTTTATTTGTAAATTATATAACCCTTAAGTTTAATGTCAATAGCTATTCATGAAAAATTACAAAAATCTTTGTATGGAACTGTGTGCTTCACAGTTTTAATCAATGAGCATAACATGAAGGTTAGAACCATGAAATTTTATCCAAAATAATAGACTGTATATTATTTTGTGGAAATTTTGCAACTATTGTACATGAACATAGTGAAAATGATGATTCAGTAAATCCAGTGGTATTTAGGAGGATGAATAAATTTTGCATTTAAATTAGATCCAGATTTGAAGAATTACTTAGGAACCAGTACAGCTTTCAAGGGTGTTTCTAAGACCATTCAGAATGAGATACTTGACTGCCTGCTACAAATAAACCATGAGAAGATAAGGACAGAAATTGGGGAAGCTTTGTTTGTAGCTATCATGGCTGAGGACACCACAGATGTTTCGGAACACACTCAAATGATCATTGTTGTATGGTATGTGTTGAATGAAGAAATATTTGAGTGTTTTGGGGGTTTCTTTATTCTGAAAAATCAAACCGCAGATGGCATATCAAAATGTATTCTTGAAGAATTAGATATAATCCTTCAAGGAAATGTGCAAAAACTGATATCTCAAACATTTGATGATGCAAATATCATGAAAGGCAAAAAAGATAGGAGTTCAAACAAAAAAATAAAAGCAGTTTATAGTAGTGCACATTTCATTCACTGTTATGCACATCAACTTAATTAAATGCAGCAAGGAGCACACGGAATGCAAGAATATTTTTCTCTAATATTTTGGCTATTCCAACATTCTTCTCAAGATCACAACATGTATCCATTCTCAAGAAGCATATGAATATCAGCATTCCATGTCCATTCTTTACAAGGTATAACTTTAATATATGTACTGTGAACAGAGTTCCTGAAAGTTTGCAACCTTTAAAAAGATGCCTTAATGAAATTCAGTCAACATCAAATGCAGATCAAACCATTGCAGAAGCAACAGGAATGTTACAATACCTGAATGATGATAATTTCATGTTTTGGTTAGAGCTTTCTTATCAGATTATGTCTCATGTTGAAGTAATTTACAACCAAATGCAATCTTGAGAAATTAGTGTGTTTAAAGTCAATGAATATATAACAGATTTCAAAACTGCTATTTTAGCAATAAAACCTCAGAGTACTGTAAGAATCCTTTAAAGACACTGATGGCAGAAGCAAATGAAGTGTGTGACTGTGTATGTGTTGATAAACACTTAGTAGCTGCTAAATTGTTCAACAAGAAAAGCTTCATTAGTTTTAAGAATGAACTGCCTACATAAGAGATAGTACTGACCACTGAAGCATATCCCATGATTGACAAAGAAAAGCTTCAAACTGAACAAAAAGTATTCTATTATAGATCAGATATGCATGAATATTGAAAATTAATTGAGCTGCTGAAACTTATCTTGGAAAATAATCTTGTATGGGAAAGAACAAACAAGGATTGAAATTTCAACAACATATATTGATCAAATTTCAGAATATATAAATAGTTATGTGAAGAGATGACAAAATTGTTGATATGTGGTTCTTTAGTTGATGTTGGTAGATGTGAATGTGTTGTTGATAAGGCCAAAAATTGAACAATTTATTGGGTTGGTTGGCTGAGGTTATGGTTGGTGTCATTAAAGGAGTCTGGAGCAGATTAGTGAAAACGGGTGGAGTGTCGGTGGGGGTGACGTAGACCTTTTTTCAGGGTTGAAATTGACACTGGTGAGGTGTTTTGTGGGTTGGTGGTTGTGTGATGAGGCTGAAATGTTGAAGAACTGATTGTTGAAGGTGGGGATGATTCGTAGTAAGGACCAGTAAGGTGCATTGGTGGGTTGATTTATCAAAGTCACAGTGGTGGGTTGATTTGTGGTAAGGCTTAGTATGGGGCATTTGTCAATTAGTTGACCAATGTTACAGTGGTGGTGATGAGGGAAGCACAGAGAGTGAATGCATTTGATAAAGAATACTTTCCTTCACAAGAACAAAAGAACAAATTAAAATTTGTGTATTTCTTGAAACAAATATAATCTGACTCAGTAAACTGAGTTGACACAGAGAAATGAAATCTACCAGACCGAATACAATAACTAAGAATAAGTGCAAGTGAATCAATTCTTGAAAATGGGATTGATTGATTTTTTTTTATGGCTTATCAACCATTTGTCTGTTATTTAATGTTGAAATATATTTTGGATAGTAAGAATAATTCTTTTTGTGAGTGAATATTGCATTAACCATCTTTGAAAATAACAATATGTTGTGGAGTAAATAAGACATCCCCAGTAACACAAATGAACTTGGTAAGATGCCGTAAATAAAGAACTCAAAGTGAGTCAAGGAAGTCGAGTGAAAAGTACTTTTTGCTTCGATGCAGATGATAACAGTGACGACAAGAAATTAGAACCACATTGGTTTAATTTTATTTTTCTTTGGCATGTTTAAAAAAGGAAAAAAAATAGAAAGAAGTAAAAAAAAATATTCTTTAAATATGGAAGAATTATTAGCCCAAGTAGTAAAGGCTTAGACCTCTCCAATTTCTCATTCTGAGCCACTATCCATTACATCACCCAGACATCCTTATTGAAAATGGAAAGAGTCAGCTTTGAATGTGCATTAACAAAGGTAGAAAATATACATCTACAACTTTTAAGTTATTTTTTGGCAAAAAGATGCAAAGAAATACAGAAAATTCCTAGTAACTCATAAGAACATCATTCCATTCTGGATAAAATTTGATCTTTCCTCATTGGCCATATAAGTTATTAGGACCTTGAATAAACTCTTGCTGTTTTCCAACAGATGGCATTCCCAGAACTGTGTGCATTTAGTTTCATCTATAAGGAAGTACTAAAAGCAATCTCAAAATTCAGTGTATGTCATTTCACTGAAGTGTAAACAAATTTGTTTTTCATAGCATTAAACATGTTGCATTTTGTGCCAAAGAAAGTGTGTTTGTGGGGAATTTTACTGTACTACTTTATTCAAAAGAAATCTGCAGCTAAAGCACACAGAATCCTTGTTGAGACTTATGGCGACCATGCTCTGTCGGAAACAATATACAGAGATTGGTGTAGATGCTTCAAAAATAATGATTTTGATGTTGAAGATAAAGAATACTCTGGCACACTGAAAAGTTTGAAGATGAAGAATTGGATGCATTATCTCATGAAGACTCATGTCAGGGACAAGCTGAACTTGCAGAATCATTAGGAGTTGATCACACAACAGTTTTGAAACATTTGAAAGCATTAGGGATGATTCAAAAGCAAGGACATTGGGTGCAGTACAAGTTGAAGCCAAGAGACATTGAATGGTATCTTGTCATGTGTGAACAACTGCTTCAATGGGAAAAAAGGAAAGGTTTTTTGCAGCGTTTCTTGACCGGTGATGAAAAGTGGATACAATATAATAACACTAAGCATAGAAGATCGTAGAGTAAGCCTGACCATGCATCAACAGCAGCAGCAAAATCCAATATCCATGGTTCAAAGCTTCTGCTCTGCATTTGATGTGATCAGCTGAGTGTAGTTTATTATGAGCTGCTCAAACTGACTGAAACCATCATGGGAGATTGCTATTGATTACAATTGATGCATTTCAGCTGAACATTGAAAAAAATGGCTGCTATATGAGCAGAGACACAACAAAGTGATTTTGTAACATGACAATGCTAGGCTACATGTTGCAAAACAGATGAAAACCTACTTGGAAACGCTTAAATGGGAAGACCTACAGCACCCACTGTATTCACCAGACATTGCCCTATCCAATTATAACTTGTTCCAATCGATGACACATAGCCTAGCTGAGCAGCACTTTCATTCTTATGAAGATGTCAAAAAATGGGTTGACTCGTGGTTAGCTTAAAAAGATGTGTCATTTTTCCAACATGGAATTCAATGCTGCCAGAAAGCTGGGAAAAAGTAGTGGCTAGCGATGGACAATACTTTCAGTGATATGTTTCTTACTAATTTTTGTTAAGAAAGCATTACTTTTCATGAAAAATCAGCAAGAACTTATTCAAGGTCCTAATAAAAATTTTTTATAATAATCATTTCTCAACTTATTTTTATTTTAATGGAAAGAAAAGTGTATTTATTTGTATTCTTTTAAACCATGTAACATTTTGTATTGATTTCACTGATTTTCTATTTTTCAAATTTCTTTACACATTTTCTAGCAAATACTATCTGACCCAAATAGCAACATTCCAAAAAAAACTATAAACATATAGATCATAACAGTTATGGACAATTATTTATATTCATCATTACTGTAATCAACAGAATGTCATAAAGCTCAAGAGTTGAAAAAGTTTAAGAACACAGTTGGTGATTAATATGTTGGTGATGATTTGGGAGTTTTCCAGTAAGTTCATTTAATTCCATTTGAGTTGTAGTTTTTATTGCTAGAATTGATAAAGGTGTAAAGTAAAATTGTTTCTCAAAGAAATTTCCCACAAAACCAATATATAACCAATTTATAATGAATAAGATGAAAGAAATCTTATTTATGTTAGAGGAAAAATAAAATAATTTTTTGTTTTTAATGTTAATTTATGGAATTATTCTTATTTTTTATTTATAAAATTTTTAAAAACATCTTTATAAAATTTCTAGATATTTGAAAAAGGTTTTAGTTGTGCCTTGCTTGAGCAGTAGTGTATCTAGAACACCTAACCTAGAGTGACATATATATATATATATATGTTCTGTCATGCATGATAACTGAGTAACAGTGAATGAGGTAGATCATTGTTAACAGCCAGTTATTGGAAACCCATCAATGTTCTCTCCTCAGTCCTACCCTCTTTCTACTGCACATTAATGATCTACCTAAGAGTATATACTAATCATTAGTGAATCATTAATGAGTAATGCAGATAATACAATAATTTATAAGTTCACCTAAAAAATCTGGAAGACCAGAACCTAGCAACTCCGCTCTCTTCTGAACTTGCCCAGGTGAAGAACTGACTTGTAAAATTCAGTACAACCAAAACCAAACTAATAATGTTCCACCACCACTGAGCAGACCCTTAACTTTTACCTATCATGATTGATGGGTCTTCTCTCATGGAGAGTCTTTGCCTTGAATGTCTGTTAAGTCTCAAGCTCTCTCCAGACCTCAAGTGGAATATGATCTATTGCTACAGATGCTGGAAAAATGGTTAGTTCATTGTACAATTCTAATAAGTAACTGACTCTCCCTGCTATACTCTATCTTTACAAGAGCCAGATCAGACTAAAAATGGAGTATTGCTGCCATACCTGGGCTGGAGCTACCCAGTCCTTGCTTGCATGGCTTGATAGAGTTTAAAAGCATCTATGCAACCTTGAATTATTTCTCACCCTATAATCCCCTTCCTACAGATGAAACTTTGTGAGCATATCACTGCTTTATCACTATTTCCATGGCATATGTTCTGATGAGCTACATTCCTTAGTCTCACCAGCCCTGACCTTTAAGATGAGATTTGCCGTGCCATGTACATAAAGATGAATCATCCCCATTCCTATCATATTCCATTATTAAGAAGTAATTTTCACTCAGCTTCTTCGTAAGAACTGCTGCTTTGTGGAACAGACTCCGAGTAGGATGTTTTCTGAATCACTACAATCTTGACCTCTTCAAGTCTAGGGTTAACTGTTATCTTTCCTACATAACTCCATGATTTTCACTTGTCTTTTCTTACTCATACAACACTGCACAGTAAACCTCTATCTTGAGTGGCTCCTGGGCCTTGTATTGGGTAAACATTAGTATAAAAACAAAATTCTGGCCATTATTAAATTTCTGTTCTGTATCTGATGAATTTGTTTGTAATCTTCTTGTTACAATTCTGCCAGCTTCTGACTGTAGCATAATTGAAGGAGTTTGCTCAACAGTGTCTAACAGTTTTTTCATTGTTGAATTCATCAGTTATGAGTGCTGATCTGTGGTTATCATTCTCTTTTGATGGGTGTATGTTTCATCTATTTCTTCTATATGTTTGTCCTGATGCCATTGTGACACTGTATCTTGGTTTGTCACATTTATTAGTGACAATTGCAGGTACTAAAGTTTTATCATCTAATTGAACATATGTGATCACCTGGCTTCAACAATATGAGTTCTTTTCCTATATGTCAGTTGTAATACTTCTGTATCTGTCTATATTTCTGAGATGAGGTATTATGTACATTATTTACATTATTCGGACTATTGTCCTCATCTTTGTTGCCATATTTATTACAATAATAACGGCCTTCTTCAGGTGGTTGGAATGTCGAACTGAATCCTTTATTTTGCTCACTGGGGTAGACTGTTCTAGTTCCACGTGCCATGTTTAATTCAGTTATCTCCTGTTAATTTTCCCTCTGAAAGTTCTCCACTGCCTTAACCAGGTATTGACACACTTTTTGGGTCGTGTCACTGGATCTAACCAATGCCTTTATCCACTGTGCCATGTGTCCTTGAGGACACATCTGTGTATGAATTTCTGGGTATTATAAACCTAATGTCTCAGTAACCATTTTTACCAGTACTCATATTGCAATTTTTGTTGTTATCATTGCATGTTTGGAATTTTCCAATGAAATATAAGGAGGAGACAGGCCACCCCCTTAAGGTAAGGCTTCAAGAACACCAGAAGGTGTAACATGTGGGGAAGTGGAAAAATCAGGCGTGACTGACCACATATGGAGAGAGAAGGGAGATCACCGCCCTCTGTGGAATCATGTTGAGATCATAGACAAGGAACACCATTGGAAAATTCATAAACGCAAGGAATCAGCACATATGCTAGGCCACAACAATCTCCTGAGCCGACCAAGCATAGAAATGAATACAATATGGGAACCAGTAATAAGGAGTGCCAGAGAAAAGCGATAAAAACAACAAAAGTTGCAATATGAGCTCTGGTAAACACATGCACATTTGATATTCCAACCACCTGAAGAAGGCTGAAGCATACAACGGCCAAAATGTTGTAATAAATATGGCGACAAAGATGAGGACAATAGTCCGAATAATGTAAATAATGTAATATTTTTGCTGCTGCATTTAACATTCAGCATGTCTTTTCTGAACTACAGATATATTTTCTTTATGCAGATAGAGTAAACAATATGATGTGTGTAATAATGTTCTTAAGGTCATTAGAAGTTGCACAGGAGATTTTCCAACTTTATCTACTGGTGTATTTCTTAGTTCTAATGATAGGTTCACAGCATTTACCTCCAATCTTTTCAATAATCTTAAGTCCACACATGCATCTTTTCCCAGGATTGAAGAAAATTTCAGATTAACAACTTGAAATGTCAGGTGTCTTACCTTACTGTTGACAGAGCATTTCATTTTTACTTGACCTTCGGGTTTGATGATGTGTTGACTGTCAGTTGAACTTTGGTTGTCTGTAAGTATCTGGTGTAAAATATATGCAGAACATTTTTGGGTATTATGTTGGCTTGTGCTGTAGTATCAAGCTTGAAATCAATAGTTGTAGTGTCATTTACTAATATATTTTGTGTTCAGTCCGATGTAACTGTATTTATTTCTAGTGTGATGCCATCTAAAAATAGGCAATGGTATGATGAGTCATCACTTTCCTTGGTGTTTATTTCTGATACACCTCATAAACTGTGCATTGTTTCAGTGAGTGCTATTTTCCACATTTACCACACAAAATGATATTCAAGACTTGTGTTCTGATATTGGGACACTAGGTTTTTTAATTTTCAATTCTCCATTCCGGATTACTGTTGAAATTGACATTTCATTTAAACTTTTAATTTGATTCATGTTGGCTTTGATTGATTGGCATTTGTCTATTGCTTTTTTTTAACATTAAGTCCAAGTCACAAAGTAGTAATTTGTGAGTATAAGAATGCCATATACAATTAAGATACCATATACAATCCTAAGTTGTGCTTGAGTTTGCCAAATTTGCAGTCCTTAGCCTTCAGTTTTACATCAGTCAGGAAAAATATCTGATGAATATTATATTTTTCTCAGTCAACAATATTTCCAGCATCAATTTTTTTACACATTGTATTTTGTTCTTGTCTTTGAATGAACTGAAAATTAGTTGGGCTTGTGGTCCACCCACATGTGGCAACTTCTATTCACTCATCTTTTTCTGTTATTACTGCAATGAGAGAATAAAAATCTTATAGCTGTTCCCAAACATCATAATTTTCATCCAGATTTCCTTCAAAATTGAGGTTCTTTGGTGGTTGCAGACTTATTTTCTTTTTGTTTTTAATTCTAGTTTATTTTTCAGAAGGTATTTCATGGTATCCTGATATAATCTGTATCTGTTATAAATGGTGGTATGAGTTTTGAACAAGGGAATGCTTAATTTTTTGTTTTCAGGTTGAGCTGTTTTGCCTGTTTTTTTTCTTTTTTGTGTGGTTTGTGGGCAGATCATGTTATTCTGACACCGTGTTAACATTGTGCAATACTGGACAACTGTGAGTAACAGTGACTGATGAGACAAAATGTATTTTGTACTTATCTGTAGCAGTCCATGGCATGACTAACACTGACTGCTAGTAGCTGCAAGCACTACACTTTATTGAAATATGATTGGTCTCTATAAATAGTTACAAGAAAACTCTGTATTTATCAATATATCATATATATATATATATATATATATATATATTTAAGCATTTCACCCCAAGCAAGATGGGATGCCACTAGTACACAGGGGGTTACAGAGTGGGAGCGAGAGTAAAGAGGTGTGATGGAGGAAAGTATGAAGAGAAGGGCAGGGGATAGTTCAGGACATCTGGAGATGTTGATTGACATTACATTTGTATAGTTGGAGATTATAGCTATCAGGGAAACAAGTAATATAAAGAGAATTCCACAGACGGGATGTGCGAGACATGAAGCTATTGGAGTAGAAGAGACGGCCACATTTAACCATTTCAACAGTGAAAGGGTGGGTCCGTGATGCCAGCCTAGTAACACACTTAAATTCACGCAGTCTGGAAACTAGCAAAAGTAGCTCGTTGGAGCAGTTACCGTGAAAGTATTTGTAGAAAAGACAGAGGGAGGCGACGACATGTCTGTGAGAGAGCGACTGAAGACGAGATGCCAGATCAGGACCAACCACATTGCTTATCCATCTCTGGATCATGTCGAGTACCTTAAGGCGAACAGCAGGGGCACCAGACCATATATGGCAGCAGTATTCCATGCAAGGGCGAATGGTTGATTTGTAGATTTGAAGGATGGAGTCGGGCAAGAAAAACTTTTTGGCACGACACAGGGAACCAACTTTCCTTGTGGTGGATGAAGCTATTGATTCAATATATATATATATGTATATATATATATATATATATATATATATGATAAAAATATAGTTTTATGATATGCTATACTTATGGGTAAAAGTGCTTAATATCAGGGATAGAGTGTGTGTAAATATAAAAGTGGGCATTGAAGTCAATTGTCAGTGCTGACAGTTTGTTTCATACTCTCGACACTTGGTGCTAACCTGAGTGCCTACTCATATATATATATATATATATATATATATATATATATATGTTATTATTATTATTACTTAAACATTATTTTTAGTGGATATCCATATTTGAGTAGACAAAAATAAATATTTTCGAATATTCAGACTGGTAGATGAAAATAAATATACAGTTTAATAAATAAAAAGAGCGTTTACTCAAATATAGGTATCTGCTAAAAATAATGTTTATGTAATAAAATCTTTTGGATTAATAAATAAAAATCCATCACTTCTTTAGAAATTGCTTTGTTTACATTAAAACATGAAACTGAGCAGATATGAATGTTTAGAGAGTCTGAGAAAGATTTGCATTTATAAGGCACTATTCAACTTTGTGTGATCAACAACATACACCATGGTCAAATCAGTTTAAAGCACTTTGGTTTTAATGATACTTTCTCCTGCCAAGGAGGACACAGGCTTGAATTCTGCTGGAGAGAGTGCATATTTTTGTTTAATAAGATCTCGAATGTTCAGGCTGGTAGATGAAAATAAAAAAATATAGTTTTAATAAATAAATGGAGCATCTACTCAAATATGTTGTATCCACTAAAAATAATATTTAAGTAATATACATAAATGCACACACACAGATGCACACACAGATGCACATATGATGATCTGCTGTATCTTTACAGATGATAGCTGCTTAATCACATTCACTCCCCACCACACATGCATGACCCTGAAGGTGACTTGCTAGGCTGGCTGCGGACTTGCATGACTTGTTACACAAGTGACAGATGTACAATTGTCTTGCCACAAGCTCGATGGATTCACACCACTGTGCCTGATTCCTGTGCATCACCATGTGTCTTTTCAGTCCGGAGCTGGTTGACACACAGCATGCAGGCTGTGACACTATGTCTGGGGAATATCAAAGGTGATATTTTTTTATGGGATTTCACATGATTCACCTAGACAGCCTTTGAAAGAAGTATGTCCAGTCATTGATACCCTCATTGACTCCATGGTTATCATCCATTTGAAGTCATTGTTTCAGTGGTTTGTGTTCCAGACAACATTCTTTGAAGAGTTAATACCCGTCTCTTATTTGATCTCTCCATTCAGTTCTATCTAGGGCTATCTCTTCCCAATTGTTGAAGTCAAATGCAGTTTTTTAGGTTGTTCTTGATACAGTCCTTGTATTTTTCCTTGGTTTGTGCTGAGGATGCTTTCTGATACTCAGCACACAATAAAACAATTGTTTTGGGAGTCTACTATCCTTCATTCAAATTATGTGTCCTGTCCATTGCATTTGGGAAGATGTTGCAAAAGTATCAGGAGTTCTGAATTCCCATTTGACATTCAATATGCATTTCAGGCATTTCTGCTGGAAACGCTCAAGTATTTTTATACATTTGCTGAGTAGTGTTCAAGTAGTTATACATATATAAAATAAAATAATGATGTTAGCTTTTATAAAAAACAAAAAAAAGAAGAGTAAAAACATTAGAATCACACATGACACAGAAGACATGGGTAGAGAATTCTAAAAAGTTTATTGCTAAAAAACATGAGTTATCCTGGGCATACACAAAGTTAGTGGATTGTTGAAAATATGAAATTGTAGGCCAATAACAAGATTGATGAAATAATGAAAAGATGATTATATTCATGCATATATTCCTTTCCATTATAATTAGCACAACATAAATGAAATTAACCTTGAGGGACAGAAATACACTTTAAAAAAAGAACAATATTATCATATGGATGTAAAAAAACAGGTAACTTTCCAAACACATGTAAAGAAATGCATTAGTATTCAATATTGTTAATTTACATAAAGCATAAATACCTGAAAAGTTTCAAAGACAGAAAATTGTATAGTAAGAGAAACAATATTTCACACCAGAATGTACTGAAGTCATAGATCACTGTAACCACTACTGCCATCTCTACTACAGAGAATGGTATAGTGGGATTCTTGTGGTATTCCAAACTGAAAGAGGCCTTCTCATATTGCTGTTGTATTTGGATCAAGAGTTTCTTGGAATGAGGTTTAGCAGCTGGATGCAACTAAATTTGTTGTCTCTGGAATCATTGGTAATAAGATGGGTTTGAATCTGGGGTTGTTCACTCTTACTGAAAGTGAGAATATGTTGCAAAGGCAATAATATTTGATTCTCTTGTGAGATTTTGAACTCCTTAAATGGCCTTGCAGGGTCTTCATTATGACATATTTAAAGAGTGTGATTGGCTGGTGGTGATTTCATCCTTAACCTGGGTATTTCCTGAAGAGCTGGGTGTTGATTAGTGGAGAGAGTTGTGATGTCATTTGAACCCTCAGGCTGCCAGGATGAATCACATAGATATGTTGCCGAATGTGTTGTAGGTCAATGGGACTGCAACTGGGAAATTCTATAACAGTAATATAGTTTTTAAATCAATAAAAATATTTTTTATATTCTCAATACTAGCAATACATGTAAAAATTTAATGTATATCAAATTCAACAGAATTTCTGCTAATAAAGAGCTCAATATTAGACTAGAATGATAATGTTCAATACTTATTAAAGGTTGACTTGGTGTTTGGTAATTTTTAAGTAACTTATTTTATATAAGTGTACCAATGAATGGTTGAAATATGAAACTTTGTGTTGGCCTTTGATAAGTATTGAACACTTTATATATGTATTTGTGTTTTATTAAATAGAAGGGACAAAGAATATCTGAAAAGCTTCTCAATCATGTGGTTACTAACAATAATGCTTTGTACTTTTCAAGAGAAAAAAATTCTAGTTATCATCAGATGGTTGACAATTAATTTGCACTCTGTCAAACCAAAATTTAGAGGCACTTCACATAAAAAGACAGCAACCCATCACCAACAAAATTTGTTATCCTTTCTTATTAAATAAAAGTTAATAAATAATATTTTTTACAATTTCCTTGAAAATGAAGTGCAAGATTTCTCTCAGTGCAAAGTTGACTAAGAAAATTTTTTGAAAACTGTAATTTATACATGCTTGAGTTTTATTTACAGGCATAAATGCCCCACAAGCTGAATGTTGGTTATGCATAGAATTGCTTTAAAAAATTTCTGAGACATTTAGGCTAAACTGTACGAAAGTCAACCAACTTTGCATTTACTGTAATTTGTAAGCAAGCTAACAGTTTGTGTTATTTTTAACCAAAGCATGCCATATTTAGGAGGCAAATGACACTTGCATGTATGAAAAGAAAAGTGAAATGTTTACTAAGATTTCATTCCTGAAACGTATATTTTTATGATGGGAGGGTAGATTCGAGTGAGGGTTAGTTGATTGAAAGGTAAAGGACTACTGACCTTCACACAAGGTGGAGATTTTGCGGAGGAAAATTATTTTCCAAGGTCAAAAATGAATATTTCTTTTTAGTAATCTAAATTGTCGTTAACATTTGAGATTCCTAACTTCAATCATGTACGTATTTAACTTGCAATGATGGTGAATCACTAGTTCCTAAAATTTTTATTAAAAAAATAATCAACCAATCGATTATTTTAGTCATCAATCAATGTCATGTCATCATGGATATATCTCGAAAACCGAAATTTAGTGATATTTCATGATTTTTCCACAAAATTCTATGTTGTTTTTCTAATATAATATTCCTTACTATTGATTTAGGATTTCACTTGTCGCAAGGTAAGGATATTGAAGAGAAGCTTTTCTTTTGTTGTTAATGTTGGTTCCATATTGAATTGATTGAGTGAAACGATTGCTTCTTTTAAAAAATATATGTCATTAAATTAAGCTTCTTTATGTAGACGTGTTATAATTAATCAATTCCTACAGAATTATTTACCCCCACTGATAAGAGCCAGACTAAGAAGAAGTGTATAAAAACCCACACAAAAACTCGAGTCACGCCTCAAAATGTACGGCGCATGAATACTAGATAAAGTGCGACGGAAAATAGAGTTGTTAAAAATAGTGCGAATCATATTGTAAATAGTTCCAAGATGGAGTCCTGTCAATAACGCCTGGTTTTAATATCGCCAGTAGATACCATCTTCGTCTTAACGTCGTTACAGCATTGCAGAGACTTGTATCGATATGTTTAACAAAGGTAAACATCCTTCCCCAAAGACTCATTCCTTGTTGCATCACTATAAACAAAATAGCTGTTTCCACCTGCATTTCGTTTCGCTATTATAGTTGGGGTGAGGAGAAAACGAAATTAAAAACATTGTTATTGCTCGTATATTTTCTGCATTTTTCGTGGTAAATATTTTATTTGTTTAGATAAACATTAGCAGACATAGGACAATAAAAAAAAAACAAATATTCGCATAAACCAACAAGAAATTATTTAGTTTAATGATGTGTATGGCGTGGAATTGTTGCAGTAGTAGTAGTAGTAGTAGTAGTTGTTGTTGTTGAAGTCGTCACCTGAGCATAAGTGAGTATATAATCATCTCGATTTACTTGTAAAATTCATTTTAAGTTAATATTGAGTGCTTAGTAATCACATATTTACGCCTTATTTAATGTATGTCGAAATGAGAGAGTTCTCTTTTCTTGTGTCGTGTTGCTTAATCTGACACGATTGATTCAATAATGGATATTGTCGCCGTCGTCATTTCTTCTTCCTGTTGTCGCCAGTCAGCCACTTGCTTAGATTCTTTTCCTCCTCTTCTTCAGATTATATTATTGCCTTTGATTTTCCAGCTTTTTTTATTCCTCTACTATATCTTTTCCCCACAGTTACTTTGATATTTGGCAAAATGAGAAATACCCATTAAAAAAAAAAAAACAAAAAAAAAAAGCAAGCAGACACATCGCCACAACAATACAGCACACATCGGATTATTTTTAAAACTAGTTATTTTCGTTCAAATTCTGTACAAAAAAACATTTTCCCCATCAAATAAGATAAAAAGTATAGAATAATTGGGTTTTCTTTTTTTTTCTTTTGTCTGTTTCATTTTCACATATTCTACGTCATCCCATTTGCTGCTCAACTGTTCATCCATAACATGAAAAATGGATCAATAGAAAAAAAATAAAAAATCGTCCTCCGTATGAAAAGGGGTACCCTATTGTTGATATTTGCTGCTGTTGTCTTTCACAATTTCCTGTTGTGCTCATTTGTTGATAGCATTTTTAACTTTACAAAATATTATTTTCAATTTGTATAATAATACGTAATAAATACTTTAATTAGAAAAAAAAAAAAAAAAAAAAAAAATGATCACATCTAATTCCCATACCTCTTCAACAAAAAAATGCTTTATTTTCTGTGGATCAGTTATTTTTTTTTAAACTAACAAAATGATTTTTTATGATAATAGTTATAAAACATAGCTTTTTTGTTTTCTTTCCTAAGATCAACGACTCACAACAACTGTCTAATTAATAATCCTGGTTTTCGTGATTAAACATAAAACGCACATTTATTTTGCTTTCACAAAAATACCAAGAAACGTAATTCAAATTAACTTTTTAAAGTAAAATTAATTTCGAACAGGTGCTTTACGTAATCTTAAACAATAAAGACTAAACATAAATTATATACAATAAAAACTTGTTTACAAAACATTTTTTAAAATGTATTGTAGATTTTTAGTTTACATTTTTAGTAATATTTGAATATTCAGATAAAAATCTACACGATCACCGTGGTCAGTAATAAAACAGTATTTTAAAATTAAAAATTCTTACACGGATTATTTCCAAATTAAAATGGTAACATTTTAAAAAAAAAAAAAAAAAAAAAAAAAAAGTAAAATTGCTTTCTGACGATGAAAAAGGATCTCCTTTTTTTTTTTCTTGTAGTGTACTGTAATTTCTTTGAAGAAATTAGTATACTTATTTTCATCCATAGAATTAAAACAATTATGGAAAAATTAATGTTCAAGAAATTGAATTGCAAATTCCTCAGTAAGAAGAATTAGAAAAAAATTAAAAATTTTTTTTAAACGTAATTTTTTAAAACCCCTCTTTTCTTCTTGATGATTCTGTTAATAAAAAAGAAGTCTCTAACAGTTTAGTTTACCTTTTGAAGTTTACCAACTTGTTGCATTTTTATTGGTTCTTATTAGTAGGTCTGATAATGTTTTTGCTCAAGGAGTGGAAAAGAGTGTGTATGGAGAGGTAGGGAAATATGGAATTCTCAAAACAAAATGAAAATTGTGTGATTGTCCTGCTGTTTACCCACTCAGCACTTTGTACCCTCAAACTTCAAACATAATGTTACTGTAGGAATTTATAAAATGATTAATAAAAGAAAAATATATAAATAATAAAAGAGTTTTATCATTTACTTGCCTGTTAAACAACAATTGAAAAGCCAGTCACTACGACTACAATTTCTAAGTTTGTTCATTTTTAAGACACTTTTTTATCTGAAAATTATTACAAAACAAAATAAATATTTCATTTGGTTTGCACAATTTTTCATACTTCTCTCTTTTCTTTTCTCATTATTTTTCAGTGCAAATCGAAAAGCTTGAAGTACGATTGTTTGATATTCTTCACGTTTCTCTTTTTTCACTAATTTGTTGACATTTTGATTAGGAACATTGGACATTTTTTAAATAGTTACAGCGTCTTATCAATTTTTGTCATTAAGTACCGGTTTTCAAAAGTGAAAGTGACCTATTATCGTACACATTTGAAAATAAAATAAAATCTTATTTAAAAAATTGTTTTTACTGAAATACTTTTTTCAGTAAACTTCAAATTTTAATAAACCGGTAGTTACACAGATCACAATATTTTTTTAGGTTTTTTGTAGCTTGGATGTTTATTTATGACTTGGCTGTACAATCTTAATTAAAAAATATTTTAATTCCAGTGAAGTTTGGATTTTTATTTAAATATTTTTAAGTTCTTTGAATAACTGTCAAAATTGATGTCTAATAATTTAATTTCAATGGTATGGATACAAGAAGTAACCATGCGTACAATAAAAAAAAGCTTTTATGAAATAACATTCATAACTGCCCCCCCCCCCGACATGTTCAGGTCAAACATTTTTAAGATCATGGGTAATTTCAGCAGCCTTTCTGAGTTGAAAATGATTTATTCACCTAATTTGTTTCTTTGAAGAAAATTATTATTTTATTTATTTTTTTTGATTTTCAGTTTAGTTGATAAATTGTTTTTCTCTATGATAAATGAAAGTAACACTTTTTCTTTTCACGTTTTATTTTCAAAATTGGAAGTAGAGGATAAATCGATAAATAACTTAGGAAAATTTAAATGTTCTCTTTTATTATTTTATAAAGAAAATGAATTTAGTTTTCAGTTTCAGTTCTTTAAGTAAGAATAAATAAAAAATCATTTAGAATCATTGATTGTTTTGCTAAACGTTTTAAAAACATTGGTGTTAAAGTAAAAGCCTCACCAATTAGAATCTCTGAAGGGAAAATATACTCAACAAGGCTGTTTGAACTGGACGAACAAAAATAAAACAACAAATGTATTTTGGACAAAAGAGAAAGAACTTTTAATAATTAAATTATTTCAAATATTTATAAAAGTTTTATAAATATTTGGAATAATTATCTTAAAAATAGATTTTTTAAGATCACAACAGTTCTGTCATCAATAAAACGAAAAGGTGTGGCTCAGTGTTATTAATTTTTTGTCCTTAACATTCTTGTTAGGTCGGTTTGTTTCTTCAACCCTAGTGTAAATAAATTTTGACTTTGCATTTCTTCCAGATTTATCATTTCACAGTGAATGAAATTTGCAAATTAACTGTCAAATTTCTTTGTTTTTATTTATCTTCATAATAATATTGCTGATGCACAATTCAAAACATAGTGATTAGTACTAGAAAAGTGTCAAAATTTATGCATTCAAGTTTGTTTTTCGCTGGTAAAATATTGTTTCATATAAAAACCTGCGAAAAACTTACATACGGATTTATCATTTAAATTTCTTAAAATCTTTTGGCTTTTTTCAAGTATATCATGAGTAATCATACTTCTTAATCATAACCATTATATAAAGATTTAAAAAAAATATTATACAACGAGCAAAATGATCAGCTTACTTGATTGTCATATTTTTTTATTTTGCATATATTTAAGTGCCTTACATAGTGTACTGGAGGTGGCTGCTCTTTCACTTGAATTGGTTCTGTTCAAATTAACTTGAGGAAGGAGACACTTCTTATACCTTCATTGTATTTTAAAAATCTACTACTACTTGGAATGATAGGTATTTGTAGCTTAGTTTAGGAATTAGACTAAAATTGTTAAATAATAAAATAACTAAAAATATTTAGGTACCAAATTTGGAATAAATTTTCACAAACTGTACTCATTCAATGAAAATGTTCTTATTCTCTATTGAGATTCTGTTTGATATGATTGGTAGAACTGATGAGTATCTAATTATTTTGCTCTAGAGTTTGTTCTTGTATGTTAATCATTTACATTTAGTAAACAAACTGTGTAATGAAGATCATTTCATCATAAGTGTTGCTTGAAATTGAAATTCCCAACAGTTTTGTTTTCTCATGATTGTTTTATGTTTATGATTATCATTTGAACTGTTTCTTGCACATAACAAAAACAAGTTATTTTTTATTATTTCTTCTTTTGGGTTGTATTTGCGTTTAAAATTTTATAGTAAAATTTTTTTATTGGTCTTTTAAATTTAATCATTTGACATATAAATTGTGTATGATCTAATTTTGACAATGAAAGTAAATGACAAATAGAAATAGCCATTATGAGATATGCACATAACATTTTTTTTTCTTATTTTTTAATTATGTTAATTGAGTGTTTTCTGTTCTTCTATCTTCTACTTTTGTGTGTGCATAGTGGTCCGAGATGAGAAATTGGAGAACTGAGTTCAAATTCTAGTCAGGTTCATTATATTCACTTACATTTAAATACCCTTGGGAAAGTTATGAATCCATCTCCTCCCTCCAGTTATGGGTTAAATTACTTAAATAGTAGGACTTGTCTTTGGGAAAATCATTATTCTCAAAAGATTGTTAATGCAATATTCATTGGTAAAAAAAAAAAAATTCTTACAATTCAAATAATATTTTAGCTTTAAATAATCCACAAATAGTTGATAAACCATAAAAAAACAAATCAATTTCACATTTTGCCTATAAAATTTTTTTATTTTATATTAATTTTACAAAAAAAAAAAAACACAAAACAAAGAAGCATTTAGAAAAATTTGGTACCACTATCTTTTCCATTTTATCTTGCTGACCTTCTTATTTACAGTAGACAGAATCACCTGTTCATTGTCTATTCATATGGTAAGCCCTCCTTCCATGAAGTTACTGGAATTTGCTACTGCCTCATTAATCTCTTCACTAATAGTGTCCTTCTGCTCTAATTATATCTATTTATACTTTGAACATTCTTACACCTAATAGATCTTAAAGTATGTTTCCTAAATAGCTTGTAGCAATATTTAATACTTATCAATCAGCTTAAAGCTTGCCTATTAAAAATTGCAGTTAGATATGTTATACTATATTAGAAATAAATTAATTCTAAAAATATTTGTTTTATTTTTCATAGTTTATTTAGATAGAAGTATTTTATTTTAAATATATAGAATTGAACATAAAAAAGTATCTTGTCTAAAGCTACTTTGAACAATCAAATTTGAAGTAGCCATCAAAATTCTTGTTGTTGAACAGAAATTTTTTGTGGTTGATCCTAATAGGCTTAAAGAAAAAAAAAACCTTTATAATTTCAAATTTTAATTGATTCTTAATTCTAATTTACAATTATATCTGTTAGAAGAGAAATCAGTAGATGAAATAAAACCAGTAAGATTAGGTTAAACAAAAGCTGTATAGGTACCTCCATAGATTTGCTAAAAAAATGAGCACACAATGATGAAAAAATACCCTAAACTTAATAAAAACAAAATTTTATTGTCAAACTCTATATTATTAAAATGAAAGATCAAAGGATTTTTTTCCTTTTTAGAATGTTCAAAATTTTGGTTTTCTTGTGTCACTTGGGGAGGGGGGGAGGTGACCCAAAAATGGAAATATAGGAGATTTTAGTGTGAGTTTTGTGGTGAAAAACATTGATTTGGAAATTGTAAAAATTTAATTGTCAGATTTTAATGAAACTTTCAGGACTTATACACAAATGAATTTCATTTTTAAAAAATCTTGTTAAAAACTTTTTTTTTTTTTTTTCAGATATGTTATCTCCTACTTCTTGAATTTTATGAAATTAATATTTATATTAGTTATATGCAGAGCTTCTTGGAGAATTTAAGTCATGATTTTTTTTTTTTTATTGGTAAAACAGAACTTCCTAGCTACCAAAAATCTGCTTTGAATTGTAAAATAAAAACTGCAATAAAGCTAACACATTATTTAATTGGAAAAGCTTTTAATTGCTTTTATGAATAAGATGTATTATGAAGAAAATCTTTTTTCTTTTTTTTTTATTAATGAATTTTTACAAGAATTGTTTTCATTTTTTCTTTTTTTTTTAAAAAATTTTAATTATAATAATTTATAAAGTTTTGTATTAATTTGTATTGGTTAGGTGATATTAAGTAAAAACTTTATTTACTAATCATAAATGGAAAAAGCTTACTATAATTCAGCGACCGAAAGCTCTCTACCTCCCGAGCCAATATTTTATAAAAAATTTTAAAATTTTTGTGTGTGTATATATATATATATATATATATATATATATATATATGTGTGTGTATTTGTATACTGTGTGTGTATACAGTATTTCACACATTAACAGGTCCTTCAAGTAGTGCCATTTTACTGCCTTGGTAATTTTTACATGTTAAATGTTCAAACTGCACCTAGTAAACATCCTGATATTTAAAATATGGCAGCATTCATGAACAAAGATCACCCATATGCTTATTTGCAAATTCTGAGTTGTCTTATTCTGGCAATCAGACTGTGATTCTAGGCAATTTGTAGTTTGTAATAAAGGCCGTGAAAGCAAGGATTGAACTGGAAAGGTTGACAAAATATTTTGCTGGTAAGGTGTCACAACTTGACATGGATAGCATATAGGAATCTCAAATTATAAATGGATCTGGTGCCTTGTATGTTGGTATGAAAGGACTGAAGGATGTTGAATAATTTTGAGAGGTAACCTATCCATTCTACCATCTGAAAGAGACCATTCTTGCTTACTAGATTGGAGGTCTATAATGGCTATGTAGAGTGGTTCCCTCTTCACTCTGCCCTTTTCTTGCAGTTTACTCAGAAGATAATGCCTGTGGAATATCTTCCCACTCTGAACCTCGCATTTCTCTGCAAGCCACCTGGAACCTGTTCAGAGTGAGCTTAAAAGTAGGTATCTAAAACTGTCTTAGTTTACACAGAAAACATGTTAAAATAGTGACATGTCTTTCAATTTCAACTGCTGTTGTTTATTTTCAAGGCTATTCTGATAAAATTAGTATGTAAGCATAATTTTTTTCTCTTTTTAAAGATACAATACTTTCTCGTGTGTTGATTAGTTTTTATTCCGAACCTCTTTAAATTATGTTACTATTTTAACAATTTTTCTTTTTCCACATTTTCAAGGCTGACAAATTCATAATGTTTTTCAAGCTTGTTGGTTTTCGAGTTGTCTCTCTACGTACCAAAATAGTCTCATCTTAAAAAAACTCTCATCAATTTAGTGGGCTTAAGATAAGTTTTGAAGTCTTTTACAAAATATTTTCTAAGCTGAAAATTTTATTGGATGAAATATTAGAGAAATTCAACTCTTAAAAAAAAATGAAAATTGCACTTTCTTGTAGACCAATGTATTGTCTTTAATAATCAGTTGTTTTCATAACTCTTCACCCAAATCAAAAAGAATGGGTCTTCTGCAATGATTTTGTGCAAAACTTAGGACCTAGGTCTAACAAATCAAAATTTGTATTGCTGACCAAGTGAATATCACCAGCTGGACCCCATTTTAAATCAGATTTGTTTTATCTTTTTCTATATTTTCCATTTTTCTATATTTTCCTTTTTTCTATATTTTCCTTTTTTCTATATTTTCCATTTTTCTATATTTTCCTTTTTTCTATATTTTCCTTTTTTCTATATTTTCCTTTTTTCTATATTTTCCTTTTTTCTATATTTTCCTTTTTTCTATATTTTCCTTTTTTCTATATTTTCCTTTTTTCTATATTTTCCTTTTTTATATATTTTCCTTTTTCTATATTTTCCTTTTTTCTATATTTTCCTTTTTTTCTATATTTTCCTTTTTCTATATTTTTTTATATTTTTTTTTTCTATATTTTCCTTTTTTCTATATTTTCCTTTTTTCTATATTTTCCTTTTTTCTATATTTTCCTTTTTTCTATATTTTCCTTTTTTCTATATTTTCCTTTTTTCTATATTTTCCTTTTTTCTATATTTTCCTTTTTTCTATATTTTTCCTTTTTTCTATATTTTTTTTCTATTTTTCTTTTTATATATTTTCCTTTTTTTCTATATTTTCCTTTTTCTATATTTTCCTTTTTTCTATATTTTCCTATATTTTTTTTTCCTTTTTCTATATTTTTTTTTTCTATATTTTCCTTTTTTCTATATTTTCCTTTTTTCTATATTTCCTTTTTTCTATATTTTCCTTTTTTTTCTATATTTTCCTTTTTCTATATTTTCCTTTTTTTCTATATTTTCCTTTTTCTATATTTTCCCTATATTTTTTTTTCTATATTTTCCTTTTTCTATATTTTCCTTTTTTCTATATTTTCCTTTTTTATATTTTTTTTCTATATTTTCCTTTTTCTATATTTTCCTTTTTTCTATATTTTCCTTTTTTATATTTTCCTTTAATGATAAATTTTAAAACTGTATAAAGTACTTATTTATTGTATTCTGTGTAAACTGTCACTGTCAAGATCAAACCACTTTTGTTTCAACTGTTGTTTTTATGCATTTTCCTAAAAAAAAAAAAAAAAAACTTAAATGGAATTCATATAAAATAAATATATAAACTGGATATATTTTTAGTTCTTTAAATTTTACACTCTCATGTTTGTCCATAAAAAAATTAAATTAAAAAACTATCCAGTTTTCATTTTAATGGTCATTTATTTCATTTACATTCATGGCTGTTGCTATTTTTCTAATTCTCAGAATTTTTTTTTTTTTTTTAATCAATTTCACCCCAAGCAAGGCAGTAAAGCCACTGAGACACAAGGGGGGTTACTGAATGTAGAAGAATTAGAAAACAGAGACTTTACTAATGAACAAGAACAAAAGGACAGTAGAAAGTGATTGATATTGCATTTAAATTTTTGAAGGTCAAACTTAACTGGAAAAAAAAGAAGCTGAAAGAAAGTTCCTCAATCAAGAAGTGCCAGGAAAAAAAACTATTAGCATTGAACTTAGTTACATCTAGTCAACTCAACTTTATATTGATGAGACCTTGATATGGGTCTAGTACTGTGCTTAAATTCATAAAGTCTAGGTACCCAGACAAATAGCTTATCCAAACAGTTGCCATGGAAATGTAGAAAAGGCACAGGGATGCAACTTTCTGGTGATGGAAAAGTGACTGAAGTCAAGACGTCAGATCAGGACCAATAATATTGTTGATTCTTCTTTAGGTTTTATCAAGGATCTCTAGATATATGGTGGGAGCACCAGACTATATGTGGCAGCAATATTCTAAGTATGGATGAATGGTAGACATATCTATGTAAGATAGATTCAGGAGAGAAAAATTATCTAGCATAACACAGTGAGCCAACTTTCTTAGTAGTTGATCTAGCAATGGATTCATATAATCTTTTAACTTCATGTCATTTGAGAATGTTTGCCAGAGAAGGTGCAACAAGTCCCTCTCGTAGAGGTTAGTGTCAGCCATGATGATGGAAAGCAGAAAAGGGGTCTATCAGATGATTAATAGAGAGCAGTGTAGTTTTGGGGCTTTAAAATTAACAAGCCATACTTTTCCTCAGTTAACAACCAACTGAAGGTCGTTTTTGACATCAGCCATCAATTTGACCTTATTGGACTAATCAGACTTAGTATTGAAACAGGAGTAAATGGTTGTGTCATCAGGATAGATATAAAGTTGAGAGCTAATGCCATGGGGGAAGGTCATTAATGAAAATTAAAAACAAAGTAGAACTAAGGATAGAACCCTGAGGGACACCTGTATTAGTGCAAAAATGTCTAGACAAGTGTCTGTTCAGGATAACTTTTGTTTCATGATTTGATAAGAAAGGCTGGATCTGTTAGAAAATCTGTCCGGAAGTGGTAAGTTAGGCAAAGATACTCTAGACAAGTTGAGTGTAAAGAGAGAGGGAATAGAAAACTTACTCTTATTTAGAACACTATTACAGTGCCACCAGTAATCACGAGAGTGAAAGAGGTTAGATGCAATATAGTGCCTTATTCTCTCAGAAAAAAACAGACTCTGAGGACAGTTTTAAATTTATTATGTGCTGTCATGAATAGGTGTCTATTGTGATAGGAACTATTTCTCTGGGTTATAACAGTGGGAGAATATGCTGGAGTGAACCATGGAGAGGATTGAGGTTTCACCTGATATTCCTGAGAAGAAATGAAAGCATTTATACCAGCTTTGATTCAAGAGGAAACCTCTGTGGCACAATTCTCAATATGGAGGTTAAAAATATCAGTCCATGGGGCATCTTGAAGAAAGTCATTTCAATCAGCATGCTAGTAACAGAAAGAGTGATTTGAGTTCTTTTGGTAACTCACAATGTTGCAAAGCATGGCAAGAACTAGGAGAGGAGGTAAGGAGTAAATCAAGTAAGGAAGCATGTTACTCAGGTTTGCTGGGGAAACAAATAGGGAAATCCATGATTTGAGTAAGGAATTGAGTTGAATGTCTGAATACTGTTATCGTCAGTAACATTAATGGTTAGACCACATCATGATGTGCATTAAAATCACCGAATACAAAGATGTTTGCAGATGGATGAAGAGACAGTGCTGTTTCTATACTATCAGAGATTATGTCTAATATACTGCAGTCCTGAGAAGAGAGGGACTGATAAAGGAAAAAGATAACTAACAGTGTAATAATGAAAGTCAAAAGCACATGAAAGTCATCTGGGGACTTGAGTGACTGTTCCTCTGTCATTGGAAGATTATCCTGGATGTAAATGGCAAGGCCATGCATGTGAATGCTGGAATTTTTTTGGCAAAGAGGAAGATAGAGAATTATTTGGGCAGTAAATTGAAAATCTATTAACTAGGGGGAACACAGGTGTATGCATATTCATTACATC
The DNA here is from genome assembly GCA_903632075.3 of Acanthosepion pharaonis. Taxonomy (NCBI): domain Eukaryota; kingdom Metazoa; phylum Mollusca; class Cephalopoda; order Sepiida; family Sepiidae; genus Acanthosepion; species Acanthosepion pharaonis. The sequence goes on from CAHIKZ030001256.1 coordinate 416,440, forward strand.
CCCCCCCCCCCCCCGAGCTAAATTTTCCTGTGAAATTTAGCTTCAGTACTTTCTCTTTTTAGAGTCTGGACTTAATCGATTGACTTTTTTCCTAAGTATTTTTTGCCTCAATCCTCCTTGCAGTGGTGGCGTTTGACACCCTGGTACCTCTGGCGTTGAGGTTGGTGATACCTCCATTGGCGAATGTTGACTTACTGGAATGGGAATTTGAAATGCATTATACAAGACTGCTATTGGAATCTCTTCAGTATTTTCCGCGACCTCTTTTGTGTGTCTGGGTCTCAATTGAATCCAATGTCTTTTGCATGGAAATTTTTCCCCTTTTATGTCATATATGACCTGACCAATTCTTTTGGTTATCACTCATTCTCTAGCCCTAAAGTTCTTGAAAAAAAACTTTATCACCTGGCTTATACGCTTTAGTCGTCTGGTTCTCTTTTCTAGCAGTTTTCTTCACCGGACGAGGCAACAGCCTGTCGGACATGAGTGTATTTTTCTCACAAACATTAACTCTATTGGCGATAACCCTGACGTCGTATTCGGGTTTGGCGTGATTCTATATACTGCCAAAAATTTCTGAATACTGCTTTCATTTGTGTCCACGCCTTGATGTTTCTTCAATGCTTGGTTAAAGGTGTCCATGAATTTTTCCGCCTGTCCATTCGATCTTGGATGATATACTGGCGTTGTCACCTGATCAATGTACAATGATGTACAGAATTCCTTGAATTCTCTTCCGATAAACTGCGTTCTGTTGTTGCTGACTAAAGTTTTAGGGAGTCCAAAGCGACTAAAAATTTCATTAAGTGAAGGCACATGTTCCATTTTGAAATTATAGTTCAATAGAATTATACCCCAATTCTGTAGTCGATTTGCTGTGTGAGTTGGTATTCCTTTTTTTGAACCAAATATTGTTAACAGCAGTTTGTGGTCTGTTTGCAGAATAAATTCTCTTCCGTATAGAAACCTGTGAAATTTTTTACAGCGTAGATTATTTCTAAAGTCTCTTTTTCGATTTGACTGTAACTTTGTTCCGTGGACAGTAACGTTCTCGAGGTGTGTGCTATTTGCTTCGTAGATCCGTCTTCAAATTTATGAAGCAATACCGCACATAGTCCCTCATTATTGGCATCTGCTTCTACAATGATTTTCCTCTTAGGGTCGAAATGCGCCAACGATAGGTCTGCTAATAGACAGCTTTTTATTTTTTTAAAAGCACCTTCGCATTCTTTCGACCATATCCACTTTGTGCTATTTTCAGCAAATTATTTAAAGGAGCTCTCATATCATACATTTTTGGAATATAAATGCTATAATAACTTACTAATCCCAAGAATGCCTGGAGTTTAGCCACATTATCAGGTGCTGGCATATTTTTTATAGCCTCAGCCCTTTCTGGATCCGGATTTCTTCCTTTACTGTCAATGATCTGCCCTAAATATTTTATCTTCTTTAAGAAGAACTCGCATTTTTCAGCACTCAGCTTGAACCCGTATTCCTCAATTCTCTGAAATACTGCTCTAATATGCCATTTTGTGTTGGGCCTCGTTTTCACTTTTAATCAAAATATCATCTAAGTATGCTATTGCATACTCCATACCAGCCAACATTGTGTCCATCACTTGCTGGAATAGGCTTGGAGCTACCTTCAATCCAAAAGGGAGACAATTTAGTGTAAAAAAACCCTTTATGCGTGTTTATAGTCAGGTACTTCAAACATTCTTCACAAGTCTAACTTTGAAAACACTCTACCTTCGTTTAATTTAGGGATTATATCCTCTGTTGACAGTAGAGGGTACGCATGGTCTTTTAAACAATCATTTAAGCCTGTTGAAAAGTTCAGCACACACTCTGATTTTTTGTTTTTTCTTTTTTATATATATGATTGGAGACGCCCAATCTGAGTAATCGACTTCTGAAATTACGCCAATTTTCTCCAAACTTTCTAATTCCTCATTTATTGTCTCTAGTGCCGAAAATGGTACTTTTCTCTTTGGTTTAAAAGATTGGTTTAACATTTTCTTTCAATTCGAAGTTGACTTCTGTTTTTGTGCACAGACCTAGTCCTTCTGAAAAGATGCGAGGGAATTCGTTTTTCAATTCTGTAATAAATCTTTGTTTGCTTCATCTTATAGTTCTCTATGACGTTCACTTTGTTACAGAAAGAATTTACTGGTAATTCCCACAAATTAAACAATATGATCCAGTCTGTACCAAAGAGGTTTACTGAACCAGGGAGCACATACACTTTCGATTTGTGAATTTTTCCCATGAACGAAATGTTACATTTTAATTCACCTGTAAACCTAAGTATTTTTCCTGACACTCCCCTGGCAATTTTGTCTGTTTTAGTCAATGGTGGGTAGCCGATTTTTTTCCTTGTTTACTCGTTTATTACTGAGATATCACTTCCTGAATCGAGTAATAATTTTACGGTCTGCCCATTTATTTTTACATTGAGGTATTTTCTTCTTTCACCCTCCTCAATTTCGTTTTTAGACAAAACTACATTTGCCTTTGTTTGAGACTTTGATTTTATATTTCTCTGTTTTGCCCGAGAATGGGAACTTTTATGGACTACACGCCCACAATTAAAGCATTTTTTATCCCTAAAGAAACAATCCTTCTTTATATGCAGTCCTCCACATGAACTGCATATAATTTTTCTTTCTTTATTTTGTATCCACTTGTGTTGTCTTACAGTTTGTACTCGCGAAATGTTCTTCTCCTCAATCTGAGTATTGTCTTTTTTTATGTTTATAATTCGCTGACATTCTTCCGTTACTTTTTGTAGCGTAATCTTCAGATCTTGTTTGATGATAGAGGATTCTTGATCAAATTTCTTTGTCCTTAGGTGTCGTTAGACCTTGCACAAAAATTAGACACTTGAACATGTCGCTTAGCAATTCCTTTAAATTAAACGCCTCACACTGTGCGTTGACCATACCTGCATATATGACAAAATCATCTTGTTTTACAATATTTAGAAACTTGTATCGAGTATGAAACAGACTATCTCTTTTAGCGAAAATTTTTGACAAAATTTCTACTGTTTCGCCGAACGTAATTTCTGGCTTCTTTGGGAGGATTAAATTCATGTATTTTGTATTTTCTTCTGTTCCCAACTTCTGCAACAAGAAAAAATTTTGCTCTAATAAACCATAAAAACAAGAGGGGGGCCATTTCTTACTTTCTGTAAGTGTTGCACAAGTTTTTCCCTTTCTAACATTCCTCGTCAATAAGCGTTAAAACAAACATGAGGGAAAAAATTACAGGATGACAACGATGCCCATTGGACTACGCCATTGGCTATCCTATTGGTCTACACCTATTGCCTACAACTATGACGAGGACCAGTTCTATTACTGCTACCTGCTAGATTGTTCTACTAGGTTACAGTAGCCTAAACCACTTAGCTACTTCCATCAAATATATCCCTTTCTGGGACATATCAGTTGGTGATGAGATTTGAAATGACCTTACAAGTTAAAACAAAAAAATACAGTCAACAAAACTTACTAACGAAGAACGTTAGAAAGACTTGTTCGACGCTTACATATTCATATTACAGAGAAAATTTTATTGAATTCCTCTTCCCTAAATTAATAAACTTGCAGGGTTTCAGGCATGTACCTCTCTTCAATGAATACTTTTTGCAAGTTTAGGATGGTATACTTTTGACCAGTTTTTACCATACTGTTAAATTGCACTTCTGCCTGTTTTTACATGTTGCAAATATGAGTTTTTTATATTTTACTACTGAAAAATATACTTTAATCTTTGTTGTACTATAAATCATAGTAAGAAGTTACAAGGCATTAATTGTTGAAATCACTCGTGAGTAGTCAAATTTCTCTTCTGTGTAAAAAAAAAATTTTTTTTTTTTTTTTTTTAACCATTTGGTTTTTCAGAACAGTGTTTAAGCTGCTTGTATATAATAATTATGGATTCTTGCAGGGAAATGTGCATAAAACTGTACTTTCTTCTCTGGTTTGTTAACAATTCCTGCAATCCATTTCCTTTAGTCAAGTCCTCTGCAACATGTCTCCTACTCAAAACAGTAGTAACTGTCTGCCTCATTATGCTCTTTTTTATCTCCTCATTGACAGCCAAAATTTATATAAGTGAAAAGATACTCTCGTGAGAGAGTATCCAACTCTGGGATCTGTTTTAAATGTGTAAACCATGAAACCACTATTTTTCCTTTTCAAATAGTTTGCATGCGAGACATGTTTGAATTTGTTTGCCCTGGAGGTAAGTCATTTTCTTCTAGTATTGCAAAAATTCATGTAACCTTGAGCCTTTTTTCCTTTTGTAGTAGTTCACTACACCCCACCTGATCTCATGGTTATAGCAATTGTAACCAGGGGAAGGCCTCTTCTGCTGGGTACTCCTCCGATTTGGAACATAAGCTTAGTCTTCAGATGAATCACTACTGAACAAACCAGATTCTGCATGGCTGGTATCAGAAGAATCGCCTGATTCTGTTGACTTGCCTCCATGTTCAGATAGTACGAATCTGAAAAAGACACAAATCCTTACATGATGGGGAATTCTGTCAATTTGTACTGATTGTGAACTGTTAACCTTAGTTATGTGTCCTGTCTTAAACTTAGTCATACACCTCCCTTGAAGAGTTTTAACCCAGACAATAACCCACATATTGTATCCTCCTTGAGTATTCCATAGTTTGGATGGAGATGTCACATTAATGCCCCATATGCGAACATTATACTTATGTAGCATGTATGCCGATGCAGTAGAAAGTGAAAGGTTGTCCTTAGGTATGACATTATGCCAGTAGACTGCCTCGGGTATGGAACCCTACTCTCTAGCCATGATGATTTTAATGCTTCTGTGATTCCTTTGTTATACCATTCCTGGTCAGTGTATAAGCATATTGGAATTGAAGCTGCACGCCCCAGTCACAGAGGAATTTTATGAAGTGCCCACAGCTGAAAGCTGTGTTGTTGCCAGTTAAGATTTCAGTCAGTGGATACCATGAAAAAGATTCATGTTAATTGGTTAGTGACACTGGTGGAGCCTTCTTGCTGAAGTGGTTGCAAATTGATATAATCAATAATGGTTAGGAAGTGTCCACTGCTGTAGTGCATGATATCTCTCGCTAACCTGCTCTAGTTGTTTTTCACTCCTAGCTTGACTTTCTGCCAATGCACTGGCGTTGGATAAATAGATTGGGGAAACTTCATTATTCTTGATGACTGACTTTGTGATTGTTATTGATGCTGAAGGGTCAACAGACCTGGCAAAATACAGTGGTCTCTTCACATCCAGGTGCCCGCTTTGTCAGTGGATGTTAGCCACCTGACACTTGCTCAATGTTTTTACAGTGGCACATCCCAATTGTACAGGATTAGCTCCTTGTAGAGCTTCAACCACCTCTTGGGCACTCTTGTGAGATCATCTACTTGATTTAGTGCAGATTTGACCAACATTACATCTATTATCAAGGCATACTTGTTGACCAGTCCACAGTGTTTTCAACTGCTGTCTTAGCATCTCACTGCCTGCACTCATGTTTACACTTGCCTTCCCAGCCAGGGTATCTGATATCCAGTGATGAACACACAGAGAGTTGCTAACCAGTTGCAAGATTGTCATCTGCCATTGGAGGGCCAGATTGATGCCTTTTATCATTGCATTGACTTCTGCTAAATTAATATGCTTAGCATCTCCTGCTGGATGCAACCAACAAGTATGCTCAACAAAACCCCTGTTCACTTCTAATGCCTCTACTGTGGACAAAGAACTGGCGTCCACCTATACCTTCATTTTGTGGGCACTCATACACCAGTCCTCACCAACAGGATCAATTTCACATACTCTGGTTACTGTCTCAGTTAGCATGTGATGGATGAAATCATCCTTGAATGTGTTGTCCCATCCTGTGTATACCATGCTTGCTTGTCACTTCATGTAGGCAGTTGCTATTCTTAGCCAGTTTGGGGAAAGTGTCTCACAAGTTGTCCACACACAGAAAACATGCCTTGGTGTGTAATGACTTTGGGAAGGTCCATAGACATTACTTCCTTGCTTCAATCAGATAGTACCATTCTCCCCACCACCCCAGACATGCAGGCCCAAAATTTTGGCTCTGTCTTCCAGTCTCTCTGGGTCTTTGCAACTGAGTCCATAATTGGATAGATGATCCCTCACCTGTGTCATAGAAACCAAGGCTTCATCGACAAAAATGTCATCTATGTAAACTGATGGGGCATTTTTGATTGACCCATTCTGAGACATGACCAAGTTGATAATAGTCCTCATAATGAGAGGTGTTACATTTAAGCCAAATCCCAATTGTGTAAGACAATACCTCTTGCCCTTGATCATCACAATTTGAAAGGGCCACAATACCTTGTCAACTTTTATCTGTAGGTAAACTTTTCTCAAACCTAACAGGGACATGTTCACTCCCTGCTGCTGCCATTCTCTCAACTTCTGGGTGCACACATTTGCATCAGCAGTGAATGCTTCCACAAAATTGTCTAATTCTCTGTAATCAAGTACTGGCCAAACCTTCTATTTGTTCTCCTGAACCACTGTCATCAACATAATCAGGCCCCTGGGTGGACTGAGCTCACTTTCGGGATATGGCAGCAGCCATTTATTGTCTAGCCACAGCCACAGTTCTTTTTCATACTCGTCCTGGACAGTGTCATGCACGACGTATTCAGGCATACTGTTTTTTGACCACTGGCCATTTCCATTAGGCAGTCCAAACCTTCTTCTGATGGTTGAATTGCACACTAAAATCAGGTTTGTTGATGGAAATAGTAACGCACTGGGATATATCCCCCTTGGGGAAATTACACTTCTCCCGATTTAGTTATGCATATTCCACCAAGCTCCTGGGTCGCATCAATCCCCAGAAGCAGATCATAGCCTAGTAATGTTCCGTCCACAACCAGGACTTCAATGTTTACAGCTCAAGCACAGCCAACATCTAATTTGACTGTGTCATACCCATGGCACTTTAGTGATTTCCCATCGGCTGTCAACATCTTCACCTCCTGGCATTGCCAAAGGCGGCATACAGATCTGTGAGCAGCCAGAATCTACAAAGGCTATGCACTTCTGTTCATCTACAAGAACTTCAATGACTGCTAGTGCATTGTTCTTTACTTGTTCAGGGAGGAGACTGGTGTTGATCCCTGGCACTTAGACGAGATGTGTCCAACCTTGTTGCGAAGAAAGGAATGCAGTTTATGGAATGATCTGCATGCTGGGTTATCTGCCCTCTCAAGATGTCCATGTTTACAGTTCTTGGCGAAGTGGTTGGGATGAGAGCACTTGAAACAAATTATGCCTTCCTTGTGCATGTCAGAAGGGGGCACCTGAGCATGTGTTCGTTGAATGGATGCAGCGACTTTTCAGGTTTTTTGATCATCAGTCATAATAGCCCTTGCCTGGATTAGAAGTTGCTCTAAGGTCATAGTCTCTATTCTGGATGATGCTATAAGAAGCTGTCTAACATCCTGTGGAAGCCCAGATATGAATGCACATACCATCCATCACTCAGGCAACTGTCTGCCAACCTGCCAAGTGCTGTAGCTCCACCAAAAATTCATTGACAGTTTCCCCGGTATAAAGTTGCCTTGCCATGAACAGGTTAAATGCATTGAAAGAGTCTGTTGCATGTGCAGTCATAAGGGCTTGCTTTATCTGTTTTGCACCTGACCTCTGCTCCTTAGTTGCTGGTGTATGGTGAGAGCGCCACCTCTTAATTGTAGTGGCAGGACAAGCTTGATCCTCTTCATGTCGCACAGTTCACATACCAACTTGATGTTCTCCATCCACTCCATGATTGGTAATCCAGTGGTGACGCCACTAAATTCAGGGATCAATCGGATATCAAATGCCTTCTCTGCCATCTTGTAGAAAAATTAAGAATTGCTGAAATATCTTGCAGGGAAGAGTTTGTAAAATTGTACATTCTTCTGGCTTGTTAACAATTCCTGCAATCCGTTTGCTTTAGTAAAGTCCTCTACAACATGTGCTTCCTACTTGATACAACAATAACCAATTACCTTTTCTCTCATTATTCTCTTTTTATCTCCTCATTGACAGCCAAAATTTACATATATGAAAAGATACTCTTGTGAAAGAGTGTTCAACTTCAGGATCTATCTGTTTTAAATGTGTATACTGTGAAACCACTGTTTTTCCTTTTTGGACAGTTTACATGCAAAACACGTTCAATCTGTGTTCGCCCTGGAGGTAAGCCATTTTCTTCTAGTGTTGCAAAAAATGCATGCAACCCTTGGCCTCTTTGTCCTCTGTGTTAGCTCACTTCAATTTTATTAGCATTAAATTTCTTTTATTTTAAGACCACCTTTATGACATTATATTTATAATGATTTTTCACTTATTTGAAATTCGTGTTTCAGTTATACACTGTTTAGCACATGATATAGAAAACTTTCTGACCTACTTTGAATGATCTTAACTTGGTTGCCTATTTAGTTACCAAGATAAATTTGGTACCTGTTTTTATGTTTTGTTGAGCTCTGTCTGTATTAAAAATTTCTAAATATATTGGAAATAAAATTTTAGTTTGGCTAACAAAGAGCTTACTAGTGATTCTGAGCAAAGAGATACCACAGTAGTTATTTCAATTGCTCCTGTCACTCTTGTTCTTGTATAGGGTGCTGATCTCTTATTTCCTGTAGAACAATGCCCTCTTGCTATCACATGCAAAGGAGATAATGTAGTTTGTTAAAGAAAGCAGGTTTTTCATATATCAAGAGTTTGACTGTGGTCCCATTCTTGCCTGGTGCTTTTCTCAAGGTTAATTGTTTGATTGCTTGCTCTTCACTTGTTGGTTTTATGTCAAGCTCATCCATTGTGTGTTGCTATTCTATAACATTGAGTGCAGCATCAGAGATAGTGTTGCCATTGGCATATAACACAGAGTAGTGCACCACCCAGCAGGCTCATTGTTTAGAATGATCAGTGTTTATCTCTTTTGAAGTTGATTTCAGCAAGGTTATTGTATAAGGTGATGGTCCAAATGACTGATACCATCATACATACCTCTAATGTTGCCTGTGTCTGCAGCTGATTGGATGTCACTGTAAAGCTGTAGCCAGTAAATATTGGCACAGCATGAAGTTTGCTGAAGTTTCTTTGTAGAAGTTCTGAGGGCACATTAGGTCTTCTCATTTGGGGCACATTTATAATTATTGAGAGCAATGCATTTTCCCTCCCAAATTATTAGTACTGAGATGTCTTCAAAGTTATTGCTGAATCTTTTTTTTTTTTTTTTTTTTTTTTTTACCAAAAACTGTCAGAGTTGATTTTGGCCTGTAAACCATCCCAATATTGCTGAATGGAGCAGGACTGTGGTATGTACAGGAGGGACATTTTTAGGACACAGAGGAATGTCACAGCTTTGGATGAATCATATGTCCTATTTCTGTCAATGCAAGAGGCATTTTTAATTTTACTCTGTGTATCTTTTCTGTCTGTATCTTGACACTATAGAATGGTCTGCATTACAGTCTGCACTATAGAAACAGAGTTTGGAGAACACCTAAGATCAGAATCACATGTTAGTATCAGGTCTAGGTGATACCAGTGATCAGTTTATGAGTGTTTCCAGAAGGCTTTGTGGTGGGATTTAAATTAAGTTTGTAACACAAGTTGTGATATATACAGAACTTGAGATACTGCCCATTCTCATTCATCCTACCAATGCCATGGTGTTTTGAGTAAGATGGCTAGAAGCTATGGTCAGTGCCAATCCTTGAATTGAAAGCACCAAACAAGTAAAGCTGTTTTAGTTTGGGAATGTTTTTACAGTCACCCCACATTTGTTTTAAAACATTGTGTTTCTTAAGAGGAGCTAAATATTGGTGCATAAATGCTCACTAGATGGGTAGGTCCAATTGTTGTGTTCAGGTACAGGGTTAAAATTTTTTCTAAGCCACCTGTTGGTGGTACTATTGAACCCATCAGTGTGTTACTGAGCGCAAATCCCACTCCATATTCCCTGGTTTTCTCAGGAGTCTTTCTCTGTCTGAAAAAGGTATTTTTTTTTTTTCCTGATGAGTAAAGTTGTTTCCTGTACAGATGTGAGGTCAATTTAACACTTTCAGAGTTTGTTAATGACTTCCATCTTGTGGGTATCACTTATCTTTTGCAGGCTATCATTTAATCCAGGTATCATGGTTCTGACATTCCATCATCCTGAAGTTTTAAATTTCTTTATTTTGTTGTGCAATTTACAACCCACTTGTTTGGCTAAATTCATAAGCATCAAGCGTCCAATGAAGCAGGTAGTCTATGGCAGGACCACACCTAATTGGTTGGGAGGTTCCTAGCTTCAGGTGGATGGCAGCTAGCCAGTAAAATATGAGTATCTCTTCCATTGTTGAAGACAATTCCTGGTACCCATCTTTACACCGCTTGAGAAAGGGCTTATAACTGATGTCTGCTAGCCTTCATGTTTTGCCTCCACTACACAGTGAAGCTGCAGTTGTCTTTCCAGAGCACAAGAAGCCTGGGCAAGGTGTATGGAGGCTGTGTTGCCCAGGCCTGAAGATCCTCTACTTTTCCTCCTTGATAGGATCTAAAGGAACAGAAAATCGGTATGTTTGATATCAGTTTGACTACAGGAGTGGACAGAACAATACTTCATAGCACACTGAACTGCTTGGTGGAGTCCAGGACATATTTTCTGTTGGGATTTGATATCTTAGCCTTCCTTTTTAAGAATACCCACAAGGCAACAGGGTAATACTATACTGTGTGTGCTTAGACAGATGTTGAATAGAGAATTCATATGCCCTTTGACAGGTCTTGTTTTTAATCCTGCTGGGTGTCTAACCACCATCCTCACCAGAAAAACCTGATGAGGAACTGGTTTAATTGCTAATAACCCAAACATTGGCAGGTAGTACTGGGTTATATATAGTACCAGTAGCACTCATAGAGTGACCTGACAGTAAATCATGACTGAAACATTTTACTAACTAAAATATAGAAAATACAGAGAAAGGACAAATTTTAAAAAGAAAATTAGTTGCAATAATTATTGCTTTTCTTTGTTAATTGGATTTTAAATTGCTAACATTTGTATGACTGTTTACGAGAACTGTTATTTTCTATAGTGAATTAATGGAGTTTTGAAAACTTTAATGATGATTTTAGTAATAATTTCATAAGTCATTACTCATTTTATGTTTTTTCGTACAATTCATATTTTAATGATATGTAATGATCTTTAGCTATAAGTTGATGCCTGTATTTTTCAATTTGTTTTCATCCGTAGAAATTATTTTTGTTTGGTTGGTTATCTCTGCTATACTTTAGTTTTCTGATTTTATATAAAAGTTAGAATGTGTTTCCCCTCTGGAATAAAACAAACAATATAGGTGGTTCTATAAATATTAGACTTTTAATTCCTATCAATGTTAGTTGGAATATTGTGAATGCTTTTCATTAAATATATTTTTCAATAAGAGCTTAGAATATGGGTAAAATAACTTCTAAATGTTTTGAAAATTTAGTCTTGGTCATTATTGTTTTATTTTGAATGACATGTCCCATCAGGATATAGACAATTATAGTTTTCCACAGATTCCTTTTCTTTATTTGTGAATTGCTATATCTTTTTGGTAAAAATAGTGGAGTTGTTTCCTATTGTCTTTTCCATGATTTGAGGTTCATGGTAGTTCTCCTAGAGAGGCTGGTATCCAAAGCTATAGAATCCATTCTATCCTGTTATTTAAGCTATAGCTGGATGAAGAGGATCTAGCTTTCATGTCTTTTATGCAAAAGTGAGGACAAGACAGGAATTTGAACTTTGCTCCCTAATTCCACTTTTTATGCCAATAACTGTTATGTTACTGACATGTCCATTTGGACATTTTGTTATTTTTTCTGAAATGTGGAGTTTTCCTTAAAACCTATAGTTTTAAGGTTTTATAGTTATTGTACTATAGCAGATAAGAACATGCCAAAACCATATAGCATTATTATCAGAGTTGTTGTGTTTTTTCCCCCAGGCATTACAGGTTCTAATTTCTTTTATTACTTAAATCTATGGTGTGTTAAATGCTAGAAATCTGTTCACCAGGAAGAAAATCACATGGAAAAATGCCCATCAAAACATAATTTTCCTATCATATATTTTCCAGAACAATGTTGTATGTTTGTTTTGTTCTTTTGTTAATTTGTGGCACAATTTCCAATCAGGACAGCCTTAGTTAAATTATGACAAAAATACAAAATAAAATCTTTTAAAGTTTATACCGAAACTATATGATTGAAAAACTGTTCTGATCTGCAATTTTCTTCTCGTGAAGATTTGTGATAGGCCCTTTTTTTTCCAAATGTAGGGAAAAAGTAAGTTTTTGCTAGAAAAAAAAAGTTTCTTTTAGGTTCTAATTTATGTTTATTAAATAAATAAGTGTATTAATACAAATGTCACACTGAACAATATATATTAAGCAAATGACTTCATTAGATGGATGGTCAAATATTCAAAATGAGCCCATTATATATGTCACTCTGATATCATCAACTGGCTACATATACCCAGTGAGCACAATAGACACATTTGGCCAACTCCTCACTGCAGAATACCTTTAGGAAATGGCCATGTCTTCAATAAAGAAGTCAGTAGAAGACTTTGGCTGTTATGTTGGTAGTGTGTTAACAGATAATGCATCTAATGTCAGTAAGATGAGAAAAGTGAATTGAATATTTTGACTTATGGATGTTCAGCACACATTTTAAATCTACTAACTCATGATTTAGAAGTTACTAATGTCAAAGAACATGTAGTTTATGTGGTTAAATACTTTAGGAACAATCATTATGTCTCGGCAAGATATTGCCAAGATGGTGGTAATTGTCTTGTCATGTGCCAGGTGACTTGCTGGAACACCATGTCAAACTGAAGAATTATAAACAACTTGTCAATTCTCTTCCAAATTTGTGAAGTTATCTGGAACAAAGTAGATTCACTCGTGAGAAATAAGGTGGCCAACCTTTCACTTAAGTGATCTGCAGAGGAACAGCTTTTACAGTTGCAACCCATAGCTAAAGCTCACAATAAAATTTAGAGTGACATATGCACCATTGCTGAAACAGAGGATATTTAGAAAGAATTGTTCAAGTAATTTTGGAAAAGCTCCTGAGCAACAACAAAAAAAAAAAAACTCACAGAAATGGTGAACAAAATGCCCACCTTCTTGCCAACATGGTTCATCCTTATCTTCAAGAAAAATTATTAAGTAAGGAGGAAGTTAATATTGCAATGGTATATGCCAGTGAGATATATATCATACTTGTTCCCATTATTATGAAGTTGCAAGCAAGGTCTCTTCCCTTCTAGGCATTTAAATTTGCAAATTCCATAAGTGAGATGATCTCTGCTATTGAATGTTGGAATGCACATGCAAATGTGTTGAGCAGTGATATACTTTCTGTGGTTAAGCAACTTCTGTCAACCATAGCCGGATCTTCTGGCATTGAACAAGTTTTCTTGTCCTATGGACTGGTGCATTCCAAACTGAGAAAATATTTTGGTACAGATAAAGCAGCAAAACTGGTCTTTCTGTTTAAATCCATGAATGCAAATACTGCTCATGATGAATTTTAGAATTTGTTAATGGTTAAAATTTTATTTTATAGTAAAAAAAAAATTATTCTGTTGATTAATAAATATTTGATTTAATGTTTAACACCTTTGTTTCTTCATGAAATTGTATGAAAACAAAAAAAAATTGTTTTCTTTCTAAATCTTTTGCTTTAAATAAAGATTTTTGTAAAATTGATTTAAATGAGGGATTTAAAAAATCTTTTTATTTAAATCATGATTTAGATAAGTTTGATTTTTGATTTAAATCTAACAATCCTGATCAAATAGTAAGTTATACAAAGGATAAAAACATTGGCAGTAGTTTCTAAATTGTGTACAATACTAGGATTCATTGTAAAAGGTCTTTTGCTAATTTGAGAATTGATATTTATAACTGATCTGATAAAAAGTTAATTTTATCAAATTATCACTTGGCTGTTTTTGATATAAGATATAATTAAAACATTGAATTAAATGATGAAAAGATATTTTCAAAAAAGTTGTAAAATGTTTTATTTGCATGAACATGTGTAAATCCACTCAGCAAGCTAGTTTGGTTGACTCTTACTACCCAATAGTGTATCTAATCATCATTGGGTGAACTCATATTTGTTGCCTTGTGCCAGAACTAAACTAAGCTTAGTAAATATCAATTTTTGTCCCTACCCCCATGTATACATGAGAAGATTGCGTATTAAAGAACTTTGTGTCAAATTTCATGCAGAGACAGAGAAATAAAAGTTCACTTGTACATGTGCATAATTGATTATTTTTTGACTTATTTTGTTTTTTTATTCATTTCTTTTCCTATTTATCCAGATGATTTCATTCTTAATAAGCTATTTAAATGATAACTGATTAGAGGATGAGTTTTAACTTTGGGATAGGATATTCAAAAAAACATTTTTATCCTTCCCCCTCTGTATAGTGCTTTAAATAATTGTGTTGGCTTTCAATTCTGACAAAAATCACACATTTTAACTCATGCTATTTTTTAATTACTTGTTTATAAACCTGTAGATGGCCATAAATACTCTGGTTATTTTCATATTAAAAATTATAATATGAAGGTAACTTTAAATTTGAACTCCTTACAATTGTTAGTGATTGTATGATGGAATGCAAAGGTGTATAGGAAGTTTTTTTTCTAATGTTGGGGTTAATGCCAATAAATATAACAACTTTTGAAAAAAAAATAGTAACAGGTTATGCTATTCAGAAAATTTTGGAGATTTTAATTTTTTCCTTTTTACCAAAACCAGTCTTGATGAGAGGGTAATTTTTTATTCTTACGTAATGTTTACTAAAATTTATCTGTAATTTTCAACTTCAGTTGTATTATTCTAGGCAAATTTAAAGCATTTAAGTTTAAAGAAAATTGGAAGTAGTTCTCCTGAAGTATTTAGTAAAAATGGAATATATTAAATAAAGATTATTAAATTAAAGCATTTTTATATTGTACATGAAATATTAATTTGAAGAAATTTCTTGAGCCTGCAGAGAAGAAAACCTTTACATACAATGAAATTAAGTGTATCTTTTCAACAAAGAAAAATTCTGTAACTTGAGGTAGAAAAAGACAACAAAAGCCCCAGTTCTAACTAGCTTCGACTATTACTGGATTTACCTGTTCCAAGTGACTGTAAGCCGTTACATGTATTTGGCCTTTTTGCATATTGTCTGCAATGGATCTGTGATTCTTCTACCAAGATCTATCCTTTAAATACTACAAAAATTTTTCCTTTATCAGAACAGTCAAAAAGAACTTAATTCAATTAAATGGATATACAATGTTTCTATTGTGAATGCTATCAATGCCACCTTGTGGCATGACTAGGTCAAATTTAAAATTGCTTTCTAACCTTCATGAAGAGAGAACTTGGATTTTGTGTGGACATGTTTGTCAACACTGGTTACATCGGGCTTCTTCTCCTGTGAGCTGTGGGACCACGAGGAATGATGGCAGTATGCTGTGAGCAATGTTGTTGATTTTGGGTGTGCAAAGTTTTCGCGTTAGTCTCATGGATTGTGATTTGAAAACAAAAACTATGAGAAAGATGAGTGACTTGTCTGGAGGAACTTTGTCACTCAGGATTAACCTCTACAAGGAGATTTACCAGTTGCTCAAATTTAAACTACAAGCTATTTCAACACTCATGGCTGATGGTAAGTTTGACCTGAAGCTAATCCCTTAATTTGAGACTGTAGTCCCACTTTCGTTGAATGGTTCGGAAAGGCTGAACAAGTCTGTAATCTGTGTGTTGTGAAAAACATTGCTCGTGTTCTGCCACTTCAATAGACAGGAGGTGCATTTGCTGTGTTCCAAGCAAGGAAGAAAGAAGAGATGTAGGCTGTATCAGAGATGCCCTGTATGTTGCCTTTGCCACAGATCCATAAATAGCATATGACTTGTTTGTAGCTAGGCACTTGAATGCAAATGAATCTGAATGTCTACTTGGCAGATCTCCACAGACTGTCAACCTTGTGCTGAGGGGTGTCTGATCTTGGACTTTTATTTGCATTTGTAGCACATCAGGAATATGCTTTGTGCTTCCTCTTGAATGGGGTTGCACTGAATGTCAACTAGCTATTAGAATGAGCTAGAACCATACTAAAGGATGATGCACTGGTGGCAGAATTGATTGTGGCAGCTGCCAAGCCTGAGCAACTGGGTACAAGCTTCTGCCAATAATAGGTTGAGTGATGTTGTCTGCCATTGGTGTGGTGCTAATAACTTGGCTAGACATTGTTTGAGTTGACAGACTGGGCATTGTAGGAGCCAGCAAGAGAAATGGTGCTATTGCTGTGACAAGCTGGGTGATATGTCATGGAAATGTCCAGGGTATGGACATCAATGTCAGTTTCATTCCTCACCCAGATATAAATGCGGTGCTGCCTGTAGTCAATTTATTGGTCTATAGGGAATAGTGTTCAGCTCTCATTGACACTGGCTGCTCTTGGTCAATCGTGGCGAGTGATGCCAGTTGTGGACTGGAAAACACATAGATGTGGAGATGATCAGTGGCAGAATGCAAGCATGCTGTAGTGTCAGGACTGTTAATATCTGCACAGACAGTGGCAACTCAGCCAAGTTTAAAGTCCTTATAGTGCTTGACAAACCTCTAGACTTTGACTTGTTGGAATAGATGTGATAACCTCTATAGATGGCATCCATTTCAGGCAGACTGGAGCTGTATGGTTCTGCAGCAAAGAAACACCAACATGTGCAGTGATCCAGGTTGACTAACCTGACTTTTCAGTGGAATTCAACCACCAACAAGAGATCTAAAATGGAAGTAGACAGCAGGTGTGGCACTGACTCAGTTACACAACAGAGTACCCTGTTTCAAAGAATGTTACGGATGCCTATGAACAGACATGGATTATGAGTTGTTGGCTAATACAATACCCTGAAAAAAACTAGGGTCACCCAAAGGCTTAGTGCCATTAATGGCTGTCATGCATCACAAAGGAAAGGTGTGATGGACTATCATTCACTTATTGAACACCTTGATGTGTTCACTGTAAATGCAGACATTTGTTTGGCCAAGCTGTGAGAGTGGTGCCTGAAAGGGGCAAATGTGGCCATGCTTGACTTTTGAAAAGTGTATCTTCAAGTACATTTACATGAGTCACTGTGGCCATATCAAACTGTGATGATCAAGGGTAAGTTGTTTTGCCTAACACTGTTGGGATTCAGCCTCAGCATAGCACCTCTAGTCATGAAGTCCATTATTGACACTTTGCATCACAGGAAGTCAGTTGGGAAATCAATTTCGATGTGACGCTGTGTATGTTAATGAAAGCATCATGTCTGCAGAACATGTCAAGGCAAAATTGGTCTAGTATGGGCTGATGTGCAAATACCCAAAACATTTGAAGGATGGGACTTGTGTGCTTGGACTGGAAGTCTTGGGAGGAGCATTACACTCTGCGGTGGACACTGGGAAGCGTGATCCCAAATGTCTCTGATGTTATGGCTTAGCGGAATGTCTTTTCACTATGCAGGAAGCTGGTGAACATCTCCCTGTGTGTGGATGGTTGTGTGTGGCAACCGGATTCCTCAAGCGGCAGGCAAACGCAGTCACAAAGGGACAGGATGACAAATTTGACATTGTCCACAGTTTCTTTAACTATCTGCTTAAGGGGGACAGAGTGCAATAGGAAGATCCTGCCCGGGGCGACTGGTGTGTAAATGGATCTGAAATCAATGTATGGGTTGATGCAAGCTCCCTAGTGACAGAAGTGGTGCTGGAAAAAGATGAAGCAATGTTAGAGGATGCATGCTGGTTTCAGCCAACAAACAACATGCAACATATCAACTTGGTTGAACTAGATGCTGCAATGAAAGGCCTCAATTTGGCCCACCAGTGGCAGGCAAAGAATCTGCACATAAAAATTGATTCCTTATGTGTGTGTTCCACTGGTTGTTTGACACCCTCATGGGCAAAGCTAGCTTACATACCAAAGCAGCGTGTGAGATGCTGGTGCAAAGTGGGTTGAGCACAATAAAGGAACTGGTCCAAGAATATACGTTGCCTGTGATACTGGTCATGTCAAACCAGAATTTGGCAGACAAGATGACCCATGTACCCCAAAGGTGGCTTGATATAATCAAAAAGGGGGCAAAACCTGTGCAGATGTGTGCTGCTTCCCACAACACTGTGTACCAGTCAGATAATGGAAGTGCATCAATGCAGTGGGCATCCAGGATTACAACATACCACATATTTTGTGAGGAGAGTTTGTCCTTCTGTGACAAAGGCCATGGTAAAATTGGCCATTGGAACCTTTGTGGAGTACACAACAATAGATCCTGTGCCAATCTATTGGGAAAAGGGCTGACTGGGAGTGATTAAATGGGTTGGTTCAGTTCCTTTAACGATGTCTGAAGTGGGCCACGATATGTACAAGGTGGGAAACTCTGTATGGGTAAAGGCTCCACACAACCACTGTACAACAACTTTTGGAAAGGGATAAATTACTGGACTTGTTAGTCCGTAATCCATTTTGGTGGATGGAATGCCACACCATATCAGGGACTGTCGTCCTTCCCTAAGATTATGATCTTCAACAATTAGTGAAGATGATATGACTGAAAATGAGGATGAAATCCTTGTAAAGATGGGTATGACAGATGATGGAATCTTTGTAAACATGTATATGCCAGATGATCCCATGGAGGAAGAATCACATAGAGATGAAATGGAGGAACATAGTTATAACCTGGCTTCTTCTCCTTTGAGCTGTGAGACTAGGAGGAACAACAGTAGGATGCTGTGAGTCTTGTTGTATTTGGGTGTACAAAGTTTTCATGTTAGTTTCACGGACTGTAATTTGAAAACAAAAACGAAAAAAATGAGTGACTTGCCTGGAGAACCTTTGTCACTCAGGATTAACCCCCACTAAGGAGAATAGGAGTTGACATGCCGTTAAATCCAACATCCATCCATCCATCCAACATCCATCCATCCCATTAAGGAGATTTATCAGTTGCTCGAATTTTAACTACATCTTATCTTATTTTTTTTACCAATAACTAGTTTATGAGAAAAAAAAATGTAATTTTGATTTTACAAAAGTGAATATTTTTCCTGTTGTGGTCTGAAGACTATATTTGTAACTTTTCTTTTAGTAGTATCATGCGTTTATTGCATTACTCAATTGATTACCTTAGTTGATCTCTAGCATAACAAAATAATTCAATATGTGTGGATAGTGTAATGGTTATCAGTGTGGGAAGTGGAATTTGAAAGCTGAGTTCAAATTCTGACCAAGTCTGTTTTCTGCTTTTTCGCACTAGTGGCCCTGTAAAAGGTATGAATCCATTTCTTCACCCCGCTATTGGTTAAATAATAGGGCTTTTTAGCTTTGGATGGCAGCTAATCTAAGCAAAGAATTACACTGAACTTCAAACTACATTCACTGGCAACAGAAAATGACACTCTGATAGACACCTTTTTGCAAAAAGGCTTTTCTTCAGTCAATACTGCTATTGTAACAAGGCTGTTTTGCTTTTGTGTTAGTAATTTACATCATCATTTAAAAAAAAATAGCTCAGAATGATGCACTTCTTATGGCAAAACTTGACACTGGGCAAAAGTATATCTGTTAAAGCAGAAATGTAAAGTTACAGCTGCTGTTGGCTGTAGTGAGTTATATATAGTTTTGGCTGCTGCTTTATGTTTGGCATATACCACTATACTTATATTGATAGACGATTGTGCAGTTTCAGCTCTAGTTGATTCAGTTGGCTTTGATATGTTCATAGATGACAAACTAGTGCAGAGATTTAAGCTGAAAAATGAGCCTGGCAGACAGTATATCACATTAGACATGATTTTCAAATGTGCTCCCATCAAAGGCATATGTCGTGCTGATGTAATACTTAACTTTTATGGGACCTATCTTTATGGACTAAATGGACTCGTCCTATTACTATATTATGCCTCTCGAGAGCTTTCTACAGTTGACGAGTTGACTACTGTACTTTGCTGTCAGTACACTTTTGTATTCGTTCTTTTTGTTAATAATCTGTTTTCACTAAATTGCTGAGTTTAAGTTTTCTTTTGGACTTATTCTGGGTCCACAACACTGGTGATGAGGATTTAAAGAACTCCATGGGAGAACCATAAAAGAAAAACAAATTTGTTTACCAGTGTCTACAACACTGGTGACGAAGTTATAAACTTTACATTTCGCAGTTGTCCAGAAATACTACTGTGTATGAGAATAACACATTTAAAGAGGAAAAAAAGTGATTTCTTTTTTTTCTCTTCCCTACCGAGCAACACAAAGGTTGGGTACAATTAAAATTACGTGAGAAACATGGAAGAGTTTAAAGCTATTATTTTAGAACTGGTTAGAGTCCAGTTTGAACAACAATGAAGAAACAAAGAAAAACAATTAGAATTACAGCAACAACAACAAAGAAATGAAGAAAAACAATTAGAATTACAGAAAAAACACAAAGAAAAACAATTAAAATAACAGCGACAAATGATAGAACAACAGAAAAGGTTTGAAAAATTGCTTCTACAAACAGGGTCGAATAAGGGTCAAAATACTGAGAATGAAACTACTTTTTCACAAAATGCGATTTGGAGTGCAATTGACAATTTCACTTATTTGCCAGACTAAGATAAAACCTTTGCTTCATATTTCAGAAGGTATGAGGATCTATTCTAAATAGATTGTGGGAAATGGGCAGACGCTAAAAAGCTACGCCTACTGCTCTGGAAATTAGGAACTACTAAACATAGTAAATTCGTGGACTACATATTACCTTGAAAAACTAATGATTTGACTTTTGTTGAAGCTGTAAATCTCCTTACAGAATTATTCAGCCCAAAAATGTTGTTATTCCACAAAAGGTGGAAGTGTTTAAACCTAACCAAGAAAGACAGTGAAGATTACTCGACGTTCACATCAGTAGTTAACAAACATTGTGATGATTTTAAATTGGCCAAACTTACCGCAGACAATTTAAAATGCCTAATAGTCGTAGAAGGACTTGTATCAACAAAAGATGCGGAAATTAGACGTAGAGTCCTAACCAGGTTAGAGGGAGAACCAAATTTAACTTTACAAAATATAGCCGAGGACTGCCAAAAATATATAAGTGTAAAAAAATGATTCTAGAGACATTGAAGAGACAGGTGTTGCACACATAAGAAAAATACATCGAAAACCACATTTTTCCTCCCCTTCAAAAACAAGTCAAACCAAAAAAGATTATTTTCACTCTCGTAAGAAAAAAAGTCAACTCAATGAAAAACAGAAAAATTTACCGCCTTACTGTTGTGGAGCACTTCATTGGTTTAAAGATTGCCAATATCGGTTTAAAACCTGCCCAACTTGTAATAAAGTTGGGCACAAGAGTTCACATTGCAGAGCAAATAAAGGAAGAAAAAGCCGGATTAGAACCACA
Source organism: Acanthosepion pharaonis (assembly GCA_903632075.3). NCBI lineage: Eukaryota > Metazoa > Mollusca > Cephalopoda > Sepiida > Sepiidae > Acanthosepion > Acanthosepion pharaonis. The sequence continues at coordinate 437,982 of CAHIKZ030001256.1, forward strand.
AAAACAGACGAACTGGATGTCAAAAATATAAGAAAGTATGTGCAAGTAGAAATACTGAATAAAAAAAGTCAGGTTACAATTAGACCCCGGGTCTGATTTATCAATAATCAACCTACATACTTGGAAGAGGCTAAATAAACCAACCATGCTAAAAACCAGCAAAATAGCTAGGTGGTGACTGGTAAAAAAAATTAAGTTTGAGGGTGAAATTATCGCGAACGTTACTATGAACAGAACAATAAAAAAATTGAAAATGTTTGTGTTAAAAAACACAGACAATCTATTTCGCACAGATTGGATGCAGCAGTTCAATCTGTAGGATTTGCCAATTAATACTTTTTGTCAGAAAATAGAAAATCGGACGACCGAGTCAGATAAACTAAGAAATGAATTAAAAGAAACCTTCCCCGAGATCTTTTCGGCTGGCCTTGGTAGATGCAAAAAGATGTCAGCAAAATTTGAGCTAAAAGAGAACACTCAAGCAATATTTAGGAAAAAAAGGAATGTGCCTTTTGCCTCATTAGAGGAAATAGACAAGGAATTAGACAGACTTGTAGAGACTGGCATTTTATCTAAAGTGGAATATAGCCAATGGGCAGCACCAGTAGTGTATGTAAAGAAGAAGTCTAAGGAAATCTGCATGTGCACAGATTTTTCTGCTGGACTAAACGCAGCACTAAAAGATTATCACTACCCACTTCCAAGCGTGGAAGAAGTTTTTACAAAACTTAATGAGGCAAGTTCTTTTTAAAAATCGATCTTAGCGAAGCTTATCTCCAGATACCCGTTGAGGAAGAAAGCTCAAAATTACTATGTATAAATACACATAGAGGCTTATACAAATTTGAAAGGCTTGCATTTGGAGTCAAAGTTGCACCAGCCATTTTTCAGCAGGTTATAGACACCATGCTGGGTGGATTTGATTTTTCAATGGCTTACCTAGATGACATCTTGATAAACAGTAAAAGCTTGGAACAACACCAGGAACACATCCACAAAGTATTTTCATGAATACAAGACTATGGCTTAAAAATAAAGGAAGGCAAATGTGACTTCTTCATGAAAGAAATCAAATATTTGGGTCACATCATAGACAAAGACGGTAGAAGACCGGACCCAGAAAGGGCCACTGCAATTAAGGACATGCCGGCTCCTGAAAACGTCACAGCACTACAGAGATTTTTGTGGTTAGTGAATTACTACTAAGCGTTTATCCCAAATATGCATAACCTCCATGCCCTGCTGTATGAGCTTTTAAGAAAAGATAAGGTTTGGGAATGGACACCCGAATGCCAGGAGGCATTCGAGAAAACTATCAAAGTCCTAACATCGGATTTATTTCCTGCGCACTACGACCCGAACCTCGAGATCATAGTTGCTAGCGACACAAGCTCGCATGGAATCCTTCATAAAATGCCAGATGGAACGCAAAAGCCCATCACTCTTGCATAAAGGACCCTGCTCCCAGTGGAAAAGAACTATTCCCAAATAGAAAAAGAAGCATAAGCAATCATATTCACAGTAAGGAAATTTCACCGTTACATACACAGAAGATTTTTCACATTACAAATGGACCATAAACTGCTCTCAGTATTTTCAGGTCAAAAAATGAATTACCCGGTTATATGGCAAACAGTCTGCTTAGGTGGGGGACAATTCTCCTAAATTACAACTTCAAGTTGGAATACCTCCCTCGAAAAAAATCTGTCATGCTGACAGACTTTCTAGACTGGTTCCAAGACATAGGGAACCCTTAGATTCTGTGATCGCTTCACTACGAACAGAGGGGGAAATAAAAACTTTATTGTGTAGCACTATAAGAGGACTTCCTGTGACACTAAAAGAAATAAAACATGAAGCCCGCAATGATGAATTCATTAGTGCAACAAAAAGAAAAATTTCAGAGAAGGACCAACACATATCAGACAGTTTTTCCCTATGTGACGAGGTACTCCTATAGAGCGAGAGTCGTCATTCCAAAAGACCTACAAAAGAGAATCCTGAAGGACTTTCACATTGGGCATCTGGGGGAAAAATAGGATGAAAAGTCTAATGTGCAGTTACGTATACTGGCCTAAAATGGACCAGGACATCAAAAATATGGTCAACACATGCAAGGGCATTGGCGGCAAAAGCACCACCTATCACACATAAACCGTAACCAAAGACGGACAGACCTTGGTCAAGGATCCACGTGGACTTTGCGGGACTGTTAGAGGGATTCTACTATCTAATCGTAGTAGATAGTTATTCAAAATGGCCAGAAGTGTTCTGATGTAAAAATCCCACTACGGAGGCAGCAATAAGCTACCTTCACGAATTATTCACTTGTTTTGGTGTAGTAGATTGCTTGGTCAGTGACAACAGAACTCAATTTACTTTGACTGACTTTAAAGAGTTCTGCGAGATTTTTCAGATAAAACACATTATGACCACCCCCATATCACCTGAGGTCGAATGGTCAAGCAGAGCGCTTTGTAGACACCCTAAAGAGAGCCCTGAAAAAAGTTTTTACAAGTTTACAGGATCACGCCAAATGTTAACGCGCCAGTTTCACTATCTCCGGCAGAATTAATGTTTGCACGTAAAGTAAGATCCGTTTTTGATAAATTGCTGTCCAAACGAACAAAACAAGGTCCAACCTCTTTTGTACCAAGGGAAAAATACAGGCCAGGGGAAAAAGTATTCCTCAAGATGTTTAAAAATAACACATCTTTCTGGGAACCTGGTACGATAGAAAAGAGGATTAGAAATATGGTCTACATAATCCAAGGCCCTCGTTTCTCTCATAACAGACACCTGAATCAAATCAGGAAATGACTGTTGGATAACTGCAACAGTACTCCCCAGGAAGAAGAAGTTATGGATACCATTTACGACACCTTTGACATTCAAATATCCCAAGCAACTCCAGAACCACAACGATCTAAAAGCGGAACTCCACGGACCTTCTTGTCATCAATCCAAAAAGGAGGCGAGATTGAGACTCCTGCGGAGGTAATGGCTTGGGAGGGGGGTGTTATGGGACCTACCTTATGGACTAAATGGACTCATCCTATTACTATATTATGCCTCTCAAGAGAGCTTTCTACAGTTGACTATTGTACTTTGCTGTCAGTCGGATGTGCAACACTTTTGTGTTTGTTCTTTTTGTTAATAATCTGTTTTCACTAAATTGCTGAGTGAGTTTTCTTTCGGACCTATTCTGGGTCCACAACATTAACAAATGTCATTATCATTTTGTATAATGAGCCTGAACCTGAACTGGAGATTAATGAAAAAAGGTTTGTGGCCTCATTACACCAAGTTTAACTGTGCCATAACTTCAGAAACATGAAACCTAATGTGAAGCTGATTTTAACTAGTTTTCACATGTCATTCATTCAGTCATTCATTCATTTAGTATTTTATGCTGCTGCGGTTACCATTTCCCTCCATCTCACAATTGTGGTTCATGGTGACATTCAAGGCAGAATAGTACAATGGCTTGCCAGTTCTTTTTGCACCAGAGATATTGAGGTTACCCTTTTCAGAAGTTAAAGAGGCAAGACCTACAAGACAGCAGGTGGTTTGAATTCTGTGTTTTCCTCCTCCTAGACTGGCGATGGTATATGGTGGCTATACGCTGCCTAGATTATATAGCTTCTTGGCCATACTGACAAGGTCCAAATCACATTTGAGGATAGCATGGTTGCAGACAATGTCAGTGTTGACAGCCAACCACATTTATGGCTCCACTCTGGATTTTACTTCCATAGCCTTTTCAGTGTTTTGGATTAGACTGCAAGGCAGCAGAGATTTAAAATAAGGGTTTTCCTTCCCCTAGATAGACTGCCTTTCTTGGCAGTTGAGTTCCAACTACCTGAAGCAGATAGTTATGAAGTGCTGGGTTTTCTGCCTTTGCTCATTCTCCAGCATGGAGCTGGACTTAGTTGTCAGAGAAGCATTTTATAGATAGTAGGCCCCAACAATGACTACCTTTGGAATATAATGTGCATGTATAAACATTTTATATACATTACATGTTTTAGAAGCTCAAAAAACAAATTAATGGGTTAATGTTAGATAAGCAAAAACTCTAGAAACTAAGACAAATTATGAAATAGTACATAAATAAACAAACACAAATATTAAAAAGTTTAATTTTAGAAAAAATAGCAGAAAATAACAATACAGAAAATGTACATCAGGATTTAAACCTAAAATATTCAGATAATGAAATCATTATTTAACATACAATAAAATCATTTATACTGCCTTTTTGAAAATACTAACTCCTAACCTATCAATTGACAAAATGAATGAGAGTAGAAAATGCAAAGTTGATAAATATAACTTTAGGTAAGCAAAAACAAAAAGTAAAAATAAGACAAATAATTTTCATGTTAGTTGTGCAAAAACAAATAAATACTAAAAAAAAAACTAGGTTACTTGAAAAAGTTGAAAGAAATAACTTCTTAAAAAATACAATAATCATAATATATATAATAAATGGAATAAAATAAATAATAATTGCAAATTATATTACTTTAAAAAAAATAAAGCAATATTTACATTTTTCAGTTAAACTTAAAATCCATTAATTTTTTTAACTTTCCTCGAGTTCAGAACACCTTATTGTTAGCAATGAGAATTGTTGAGCAGAGTTTATCTGTCTCATAAGCACAAGTTGTGAAGGATGAGCTTGATTGTCATAAAAAGTTTATATGTATACACTTTTCTATTGTTATCTACTGAGTGTGATGTATATTTGTTAATGAAGATTGAAACTTTGTCAGTAATCAGGCCAGTTAATTACATTATTTACAGTCAGACTAATGTCTTCATCTTTATTGTTATTATCATAACATTTTGGTCATTTGGGATCCTTTGACTTTCTTCTGGTGTCTATTGATCCAGCTAACCTTAAGAGAATTAGGAACTCTTTATTTAGTCTACAGAGATAGACTATTCTCACTGTCCATGTCTAAGGATATCTCCTCCAGTTCTTAAACTTAATGTTCTTATTCAGGCAAATAGGCTAGTTAATATATTTTCTCAAAACTGAATCTAACAAATACTGCTGTATGATAAATTAGTTATATCCACTCAGAGGTTTATTAAAATGTGTGCAGGAGTAATTTTTACTGTATGGAGTAACACAATTTATTGACAAGGTAATCCTTGATGAGCAATATAACTGCATTATAGGGAGAACTACTTACTTTGTCTTGAAATCACAAAACTTACTTAATCCCACTGGTATTTGGCAGAGCATCAAGCCTATGCTATTAACAGCATCAAACACAACTCCTTACGAGAATTCTCATTTTCTCAACAGTTAGCAATAGGATAATACTTTTCATCTTGGTTATAAAACCAGGACTTGTTTTTCATGCCAGTTTATAAGACACGACAAAAATGATATCCCTGATTAAAGAAGTATAATGAGTAAATGGGAACTCAACCCATGCACATATCAGATATAGTGATGGCCAGGTGTCAAAAATGTTGCTGTATGACTTAGCTCTTTACACTTAACAAATGTCAGTGAATCTAGTGAGTGCAGAAGAGACTTTACTAAAGAAACTCCTTCTCAAGAATCTTAATTGCTATAGGTAGTGATATTAATTGGCTATAATGAATATTATATATTACATTATTCAGTTGTTTCCATGTTGATTTAAGTCCAGAAAATAATCCAATATGTCTATGCTTATAAAAGCACAAGACTTGAGTGTTGTAATCTTTTGAAGTTCTGTTTCAAATTGAATAAAGCCATTGTTTATGAAAAAGATTTAATTTGTATTCAAGACAAAAAATATAACATTTTAAAACCAAATTTAGACAAGGTTATTTATGACTTCACATTAATTAGTCTTGTTTTCTGAAATTTCCTTTACCTAATTTTCAGGTAGGATTTTTTTTTTTTTTAACTGATTTGTAAGAATTTTCAAAGACATACCAAAGGTCTCAAACAGTAGTGGGAAAATGTTTTTTCATGGTGGGTCACATCATTGTTGACTCTGAGCTAAGTAGACTGTCACAATAACAACTCTAGCTTCACAGTGGCAATATAAATAGCAATCATATATACATATGTTATTTGTATATTTATTTACTTATTAGACATTTTTTGTTAACAGACTTCAAATGTACAAAAATTAATTTAATATTTAATATATTTGCTATTAATGAGATTTGTATTGGTACCAAAATGCAGAAAATGATACACACAGGCTTCTAGATCCCTTTGTCAGTTTACTCTGTGCCAATGCTATAAGCAAAGTGTAGGATGTTGTGATCCAGGTGTCTGTAGTAGTAGTAATTAATGTGCTAGGTTGATTTTGTAGGAAGTGAGTTTCTTGATAATTGGGGTTTGTGTCATTGTTATATTTATTCTTGTTTTGAATAGATGACTATTTTGTGTAACATGTAACCAAAAAATGCCAAAGTTTATTAATGGGTATTTAAACAATAATGTCTGTTCTTTTGTGGGCTGTATAAATTCATCAGGTGGGCCACATTTTGCATACCCCAGGTCTAAAAGACTACCTTTAGTGAGCTGAATCTACAAGGGTGGGCTGAAACTTCATGAAAAAGTGATGCTAGAGTTGCGAAATCTTGCATGCATTTCAGCTCTTCTTATTAATAATTACATTATTTCTTTCCAGGTAAACTGATATCTGATTGTTCAAAGAAAACTTCAAGAGTAACTAGTAATGAATTCTCTTGAAAGTGGACAAAATTTGGCAATCTGGTGTTATCAATTTCCTGCAGAAAAAGGGTTTAACCTCCAAGGACATTCATACTGACATGGTTGCTACATTTGGGGATGATGCACCAGCTTTATCAGTAGTGCAAAAGTGGGCAGCTGAATTTAGGTTGAGAAGAAAATTTCTTGAAGCTGACCCATGGTCTGGATGTCATGCAACTGCCACAACTGAAGAAAACATTGAACATGTTCACCACATGGTGATGAATGACCAATGATTGACTATAATCAAATAGTCAATGGGTGCCACATCTGACACCTGATCAAAAGCTCATCATGGGGAAATCTGTCATTGAAGCAGATTGAGCTGGTTTCCTTGAATGTTTCCTCAGATGTGTTAGGTTCATAACTTTGAACCAAAGAGACAATCCATGCATTGGAAACACACCTCCTCACATGAAGACAAAGGTCATTTCATCTCCAAGGTATGTGATGGTCTCAGTTTGTTCGATGCAAAAGGCATTGTGTTTATTGACTATCTTCAAAATAGCCACATCATCAATAGAGAGTACTATGCCAAGATGCTGAGGCAGTTATGAAATATTATCAAGACCAAATGTTCAGGAAAATTGATGAAAGGGATCTTGTTTCATCAGGACAATACTCCAGCAATACAAGTCCTTTCTCAACATAAAAAAAAAACAAAACAAAAAAAAACATTTGACTGGGAACCAGTATTGCAGTGAAGATGACACCAAATTTGCTGTTGACTTTTTTGACCAACAGGATGAATAGTCTTCTTTGAACAGTCAGGTGTTGTTTTCCCTGGAAAGAAACAATGTTATTAATAAGAAGAGTTGAAATTAATGCATGCAAGATTTCACATCTCTAAAATTACTCCTTCATAGGCAGACTATGAAGTTTTGAACCCACCCACATATTTTTTTTATTATTATAACTCCTTATATGAATATAATTAGATATATCTGTATATTATCTTGATTTTTCCTGATACACATAATTTTAACAAAACTTATCTTGATAGGCATTTTAGCTATTTTAGTTATATTCTGTAACAAATCCCTTAGAAATTATGATTTATGTTGCTCTGTTTTCCAAGATTAAAGTTGAGTTTAGTTTTAGAAAAATGATTATGGACATCCACTTTATTTTCAAAAGTGAAAGATATTTATAAAAAAGTGGGAGAGGAGTTATAATTCTATTACTATTGAGTGTGTTTTCATAGAGCATTTCAAGTATCTCTATCTTGAACAGTAAAAACAAAAGTAAAAGGTGATTGAACATGCTTCTCAAATACAACTTATATTATGTAAAATATTTTCTGCATTTAAGGCTTTATTTTTAATCTTTTTCATACCTTGCCCAATACTTTCCATTACAACTTATGATAGAATATATGAGTATATCATATTTTCCTGACTTCTTGCATAAATAAATGTACTTCTAACATGCCATTCTTTCAATAAATACACACTCAACCAACAGATAATTCATAACAGTAAAAACATGTTGCTAAATATATTTGCTATTAAATGATCAGATAAATAGAATTAGTGGATGAAACAGACCAGAGCATTTTTTGAATAAATTTTGTATTTGTGTAAACATACTCTGAGCATTTTGTTATATTTATGATTGTTTTATTATATTCTTGAATGTAATAGGTCCTATTACTTTAGTTTGTTTATTAAAATTAATGATAATTGTTAAATATCTAGATAATTATTTAAAAAAAACATTAACCTGATGAGGTTCTTTTTCTATTGAATGTTTTAATATTTGAAAATGTTATGTTCCTTAATTTTCTTTTGATTTAATCATTGATTTTTTTTTAATTGCAGGTTAAAAATGACATGTTGCTGGACATTTAAAGTTTTTACAGTGCCTAGTTAAAAAAAGAAAAAAAAAGATTGATTCTAAATTCTATACTTGTCTTCAAATTTCCAGTATTAGTAATGGAGTCCTTGTGCATTCTTCAGTGCTCATCAGTAGAAGTTGGTGGCTTAAAAATTCTTGTTTATTCCTCATTAGAATAAAATAGATATCATTCTTCTTCCACACTTTGAAAACAAAGGTAAGTAAATGAATTTAATGCCTTTTTAATATAGAATAAATTTTACTTTTAGACTTGATCTATGCTATATAGATGTACCTTTGTGCTCAATGCTGTCAGTGTGTAGACTATGTACTCATATAACAGAGGAACCAAAAAATTGTCCACCAAATTAGGATGATGCTAATTGCATGATGTCATGCTAAGCACTACCTTGTCTGCTGCAAACTCAGCTTCCATTTCAAATGAGAGTACCAGAAAAGATAATCAGGGTCAACTGTCTTCAAAATGAAGATATTAGGGTGGCTTTCAAAGAAAAACTGGAATCTTAGCTGTGTTGAAGGTGCTTCCCCAGATACCTACATGAAGTCTTACAAATTTCTGAACATGTTGTTTCCCAATAAAAAATTGAGACTGGTTTGACAAAAATGAACAAAAAAATAAAATCTTCTGTCAAAGAAGAGCACAGTGCACCATATCCAACTATCATCCACAAGAGAAAACTGCTTTCTGCTAAACACGTCACACTTCTGCATGACCTTCACTCTATTTAAAATGAGTGATGGATAAACCTCACTAAGTCAGTATTCAAGAGCTTTTAGCAAACCTTAAAGAAGATATATAGCTACCAGACCCCAAACCCACTACACTGCAGATGGCTCAGTGCTCCACACTGAGAGAGGTTCTATCGTTTTCTTTGACTCTCTTCAGTGCAAACTATACAGGAATCTGCAAATAACATTCAGCAACAACCAATCAAATTGGAACTGGATGAGGTGATGTCATCAAGGAAGCAATCAATTAGCTAAAGCTGGTAAAGTTTCAGATATTTTATTTACACTATTTATATAGTTTGACTGTTGGAATTTCAAACTGAACCCTTTATTTCATCCATCGGGGTAGATTGCTCCGTGTGCCATGCCTCTTCTGGGTATTTCAGTATCAGTTATCTCCCTTTTAACTCGACTGTCCAAGTTTTTGTTCACATCTGCTGTGGCCAGGTATCAAGTCAATGGATTCAACGAACACTTTTATCCACTGAGCCATGTGTCCTTGAGGGTATCACTGTATGAAATCTGGGACTTATAAACCTAATGTCTCAATAATCTATCTTACCAGAGCTCAAATTACAACTTTGTTATTGTTTTCCTCTAGCACTGGTTCCCATATTGTATTCATTTCTATGCTTGGCTGGCTTAGGAGATTTTTGTGGCCTAGCTTAAGTTTTCATATTTGCCATTGATGTTTTGTCTATTATTTCAACATCATCCGACAGGGGCTGTTGATCTCCCTTTTCCCTTCATATATGATCAGCTATGCCTGATTTTTCTATTTTCCTTTGTGTTACGGCTTAATGGTGTTTCTGCAGTTTTATCTTAAGGTGGGTGGCTTGTTTCTCTTTTATATTTTTTACCACAGGTGCATGGGATGGCCTACACACAATCCCTAATCATACTCTTCTCTATGGGTGGTCTTATTCATAAAGAGGTGTCTGCGAAGTGTTGAACCACTTTTGAAAGTTATCCTGATATTATATGGCTTACAGATCTTTTTTTTTTTTTTTTATGATAATCCCTTCATATAGGGCAGGCCGACTGAGGCTGTTTTATGAGTGTTGTTATCCTCTTGTGCCCTTCTATCCCAGTTTGTCAGAGCTGCTGTCATGTACCTAGGGTAGTTGTTATGTTGTAGAGTACTGCTTATAATGAGCATTTGTTGGCCATATGTCTTTGGGTCCCCACATGACATTTGCTTGATGTTGTAAGCAGCAGACAATCCCAGAAGACAAAAAAAACAGTTTACAAATTCCTCATACTGGTCAATCTTTCATATATTTCTAAGTCCTGAATTGTATTCATCCACTTTTCTTGTATGGTGTCCCTGCAGCATATATGAGAGCCCCTCCCAAATCTTCATGAGACTAAGCCATATTATTATGATTTTTTTTTTTTTTTTTTTTTTTAATTTTTAAATGTCTTTGTACATTCAGTTTCCAAACACCATTTAAACCAATGTTTTAACTGCTTGCTTTGATGTAAACAAAAATGCTAAAATAGTATTCTTCTGTCAGCAGGTTTTTGAAAAAAGTGGTGGGTGGAAGTTTTGTGCATAGATTTTAGGAAAGAATGACATATTAAAGCATTAGAACATTTTCATAATGAATATCAGTTTTAAGAAGTAGTTATTTATTTTCATATTATACATTTAATATTTTATTTAAAGCTAGCAGATTTTTCATAAGCTCTAATTGTTTTGTATGGAACAATTTTGAATTTAATTTTTCAATATAGGTTTTTAGTTATTTGATTATATGAAATGATGGTTTAGATGATCTACAAATTTAGAATGAAACTTTCTGATACACTTTAGTAACTATTTTCTGCATTTGTGTGTGTGTGGGGGGAATAACTCGTGTTCATAATTTTTATTTTGCATTTCAATTTTAGACTATTTATTGTCTAATTTTAGTTTAAAAACTGATTGTTACGGATTTGTGCATGTAGCTAGTGAAAAACAATAAATTCAATTTGTTCTCTTTCCAATTTAATTATTTTTTTTCATCATTTGATTTATTCAATAGATGTGATAAAAATATGCTAAGATTATGAAGATAGATTTCATTAGCTCATTCACTGTGAGTGCTATTTGATAACTATTTAAACTTACAATTTTTTAAAACTTTTAAATATTGATATCAACTTGGTTGTTTCTTTGCATCTGAAAATAATTTTTGCAATTTCTGTAAAATGTATGATTTTGTGTTATAATGTTTCCCATTTTGTTTTTCTCTCATGTTAAGCAGCTAATTTTGTTAGTTAAATCTATCATTTTAGTTTTTCATAAATCTTGATATAACGTTTCATTTTATAATAGTAATTAATCTCAGTTAGCATTTCTTCAACCAAAGGATTGCTTATTTTTATTTATTTTTTACAAATGCATTTCAAACTCTCTTGTTTTTTTTTTTTAGATGGATGAACGTAGAGTTGCTGACTATTTTGTGGTAGCTGGCCTGCCAGATTCACCCTTGCCATTAGAAGAATTTAGCAATGAAGCTATTATCAAACCAACTTGTAAACAAGATCCAATCACTGATATATGTGTGATCAACAAAAGCTTGGGTGAAAAGGAACCAAAAGGTTATGTTTGTCTTGAGCGAACACAATCAGGTCTCCCTGCAGACTTAAATTATGGAAGTATACGCTGCCCTGAAATGTTTATTTGCTATCGAAGAAGCAGAGAAAAACCTCCTCTTACTGATATTGGGTAAATTTTTACATATTTCATTAAGAAACAATTTTAATTTTATTAATAAAATATTTTATTTAGGTACTTCCCAAAAGTTAAAACGGAGCATACCATGATAAAAAAAGGCCCCAAACTTGATAAAAACAAATTTTTATCATCAAAATGTTTGTTATTATTAAGAATGAAGACCAAAGTATTTTTTGACTATTTTATTAAATTTTTTAATCCTTTTTAGCATGTTGAAAATTTTCTTTAAAAATTTTCTTTTTATTGTGTCAGTGGATGGGCGAAAGATTACTATAGAGATTTTCAGTGTCTTTTTTGGCATTAAAAATACTTTTTGGAAATTCTTGCAAAAAAATTGTTGGATTTTAATGAAATTTTCAAAACTTATTCACAAATTAATTAAATTTTTTTTTTTTTTTTTTTTTGTTAGAAAATTTTTTTTTTTTAATATTGTGCCTGCTACACTCCACTTAATTAATTTCATGAAATTTTAAGAAATTAAAATTTCAACCTCTTTATATTTGTTAAAAGCAGGAATCCTTGGATCATCATTTTGTTTTTGTCAAAAAAATAAAAACTGCAATGAAACTATGACATTATTTAATTAGAAAAGCTTTTAATCGCTTTTATAAATAAGATATATTAAAAACATTGTCTTAAGGAAAAAGTTTTTTTTTGATGAATAACAAATTTTTACCAGAATTGTTCTCATTTTTTTCAGTTTTAATTAGAAAAGTTTAAGTTTTAAATCTTTTAAAATTTTGTATTAATTTCAGCCATTTAGATGACACTAAGTGAAAGCTATATTTACTTATCATAAATGGAAAAGCTTATCAAATACCAATATTTTTAAAAGAATTTTTAATTTTTTTGTGTATAAACATGCTGATTTTTGTAGGTATGGATGGCCATACACAACAATATCAGAAAATAAGCATAATAACTATAGTAAATTTAAAGTCAACATTTCTAAAATTCAATAAACACCAGATTACAGAGAATATTTTCCTAATTTTTTAAGATTGCAGAGTACTTAAAAATTATATAAAAAAAGGCACCTGTGTTATTTCTTCAGTTATGTTTTACAGATATAGTCTCTGTAGAACAATATTAGACCTGTTATCAGACTGTCAATACATCAACAGCTACTGTTGGGTTAAAAAAAATACATTTCTGAAAAGTATATTTTATTTTTGCAAGATATTTTAATAAAGAGAATTACATTGTGATGAAAGACAGCTAAAAAGGTCACTAGTCAGCTATCTTAGCAAAAAGAAAAAACAAAAAAAGAAACAACTCCTTCTAGTCAGTTTAAATTAGTTTTTGAAATAAGGCAAAGTATTTTGATTATTGCAAATATTAAATTTAATTTATTAGCTTGAAATAAAAACTTCAGGAAAGATTTTTCACTTCTAAAAATTCATTTTAAACCATTGCATTTTTTGTGGAGGTCCCTAATTTTATTAATTATTAACTTGCAGAAAAATAAAGCTAAAATTGCATATGTGAATGTTTTTGAACAATCAAGGGCAAACTGCAATCTGTGGGCCACATGTGGCCTGTTTAGGCTTCTGAATGGCACCCCTAATTTAATGAGGAAAAACAATTATTAAAATTTTGTCTTGTTTCATTCTCACTTGTTCACCCATATTCTGTCTCATGCAGTGAGGTTGAGAGAAACTAGTGTCAAAGAGAAATAACTATCAAATCCCTTACTTATTAATGCCTGTTGTGTTTTGGGTACAGTTCGACTAAACCACAAACATAACGATGATCAAGTATAACGTTTCTTGAAGTTTGTAACCTTTCATTGAAGGAAATGTTCTCAGCATTTTAAACCATTTGCAATTTTCATTAAGGAAAACCATACATGTAAAAATATTTAAAAAGAAAAAAAAAAAATCATTCATTTTTTTTCTCTGCTGAAGAAATATATTTTCTCTTTTAAAAAGATATTTTCAGTATTTTCAAATGAATAAATTTAAAACAAATCACATGCAGTAATGTGTTAATCACAAAGTCAACAGTGATATTCTACAAAATCTTCAGTTTTTAAATTGGAGAAAAAAAATCTTGTCTTCAAATAAAAATTTTTAGCTTTTTCCATTTCTAAGGCAGATGTTTATGCGCATGATCTTCTGTAATGAAAATGACTGCTTTACTTTCAACAAAAAATTACTTTGATTCTTTTTATTAGTGTGGCCTGCTTTGTGATGAGCCATATCCCATGTGGCCCACTAGTTAGAAAAGATTGCCCATATTTGTTTTAGAATGATATTTTATTAATATTTTTACAGTATTCTCTATAAAACTGATTTTAGTTGCCTTTCTATCTCTGCTATCAATAAATGTAAAAACAGACCTTTCATATTGAATGGGTATTGATTTTCTCCTGAACTCTAATTTTGCCATGGTAATTTTTTCCTATTTATTTCTTACTATATTGAGAATATGACATTAAAATTGGATGACATTTACAAATTGGAAATGTGAAAATTTTCTACTAACCAATATATGTTTAAATTATTTCTTTATTTTAATACTTTTCTATTTATCTTGTAGAGTTTTATATGAAGGTAAAGAGAAATTGATGGCAGGTTGTGAAATTGTGCATACTACTCCATATGGAAACCCAGCAAATGTCAATAACAGCAACAGCAGCCGTATCTACATAACTTACAGGCGTGCTTCAGAGACTGCATCCAGTGATACATTAGCTGTTGTGGATATTTGTATTATTCTTACTAACAAGGTAAATTTCATTTTATTCAGATCTTGTTTCAGATTTTCATCAATTTGATTGCTTTTTTTTAAAAATAAAACTTTGATTATTACTGTTATTATGATTAGTAAATATGCAGAGTAAAAGTTTTTATATTATTTTGGTAGTTCATTTTTGTTCATTAATCATAGTTAAAGAATGTGTGAAATCTGAAGATTCAGGTAAATGTAAAATCTTAGGGAAACTTGTCACAAATGGAAAAGTCCACAAAAAAAATGAAAAAATAGTTTATGAAAGTAAAAAATTAATCATCAATTAGGAGTATAGTTTTTTATTTATTTTTTTTTTTTTTTAAGATTAATTTCAAATATATAATAATTATTAAATGTAATATAAAACTTTCTTCAGTATTTTCTCTGAAAAAGACTGGTTTTAAGTGTTTAAATTTGAAGTTAAGACTTAAGATAAAATAGTTTCTTTCATCTTGTACCTTTTCTAAATCTTTAAATTTTTTTTTTCAGAATGAAAGTGCTCCTCATGCTTATTGCCAGATAAACAAGAACTTAAACAAAGCAATGGTAACAAAAATAATTTGAAAATATTTTTTGCAAATTATTGTATCAGTTTGTTATAAATTGAGAATTTACCTGCATATTTTTGAAGATATTTTTAGCAGAAATTGTTTGATTATGCAAGTCTTTTAACATAGAATAACACATAAAACATATTTTTCTCATGAACTTCAGAATATTTTGTTAAAGTATTCATAATTCTGTTCTCTTTTTCTTTTAACCTCTTTGTTAATAAGTGTGTGATATCTAGTTTTTTGTTGTTATACTTGGAAAAGTATTGTCCATTTTATAGCATGGTGATGATCAAAATAGTTTATGTAAACCCCCTCCTTGAAAAGTGTATTTAAATCTAGTTATTAAATGCTACAGTTGTACATGTAATGATTATCAGTGCAGAAAATGGAATTTGTGATCTGAGTTCAAATTCCGTACATGTTCATTGCATTCATTTTTACTCAAATACTCTTATAAAAAGTATGAATGAATCTTTTCTCTCTTAGCTATAGGTTAAATAACAGGGCAGACTAAGTTCCCTAGCCTTGGTTTGCAACCATTCTTGGAGAAAAACAACTCTAAATTCAAAACCAGTTGAGTGTAAGGCTGGAAATTTCACCCTGTAAGCATCCATTTGCCATAGAATTCATAACAACAATACCTAGCATGTTGAGGTTATGTCCTCATTCTTTACAGGGGAATCTAATGGCATTAAGGAGGTGGAGGATTTTTTTTTTTTTTTTTTTTTTTAAAAACAAATTGTGGTAGACAATGAAATGTGAATACTCTATCACAATGTGAAATGCAAATGATCAAAGGACAAATGAAATGAACCATGGCTAACATTACCAAAGTCTGGCCTTTATTATAAAAATAGTAATGTTGTGTATATGGTGGGCTGGAAGAGTCCTATACAAAAAGCTCCTTTCAGAGAAGCAAATGATTGATTGTAACAAGTTCTACTTCCACTTAAACCAATGGAAATGGTTAGTTAAAGAATATAATTTCAATCAAGATAATACTTGAATATGTTTCTTTAATAATTAGGCAAAAATTGATGCAATTTGACTGAGATATTCCCACTCATATTTTGCATTCAGATACTTTGGCTTAGCATTTATTTCAGTTTTCACAGAATTCTCTTCATGAAAAATAATTTCAATTCCTTGAAAAACTGTAAATCAGAAAGATGGAATTATTAAATTACCTGAAAGATGATACATGTTGGTGAAACACAGTTTTAAATAGGTTGTTTTAATAAAGAGAATAAAGCTGTTTGAGGTACAAATTTGTCTTAAACTGAGCAATCATTTTGGCCACTGAAATAACTAGAATAGTATATAAATAGGACAGAATTTTTAAGTACACAATACTTAAATTATCATTTAGAATTCTATTTGAATGTCTTTGTAAGAACAGAATTTATATGCAACTTTTTTTCCAGGTTGGTTCTGATATTTACTTGTGTTACAAGAAAGCTATGACAAAAGCAGATGTTTTAGCTTATGAACCTGGTATGTATAAATTAGTTACAGTCCATAAATTAATTCTCATATTTGAATAATTTTAGCATAATACAAAAGTATTTTCAAACAAAATTTAAAGAATACTGTTGAATATTTTTTCACACATTTTTATCTTATTAACATTACTGAACTTGTTTTAAACATTTTGAGAAATTGCTTTCTTGTTAGGCTTAAATATTTCTATCATTTATCTATTAAGAGAGACATTGTTCATTTCTTTTTGGGATTTGACAAGAGATTTCTGCTCAATAAGTCCATAATAGTTCAATATAATAATCTTGATTTGATTTTTTTTTTTTTTTTTTTTTTTTAAATTCTCTAATTTTAATATTTTTCTTTTATTCACCTGCTAATTTCTATGTATAATTTATATTTCTGTAGCAATATTAGGCCGTTTTCCACCTGATGATTATGAAAATTTTCCATTACCTGCATCTGTGCCATTATTTTGTTTGCCAATGGGAGCAACCATTGAATGTTGGTCAGCAAAAGCCCAGCATCCACTTCCTGTATTTTCAACATTTATTCTCACCACATCTGGTGGAGAAAAGGTTAAGATCTATTTTTACTTTTTAATAGATTTTTGATTAATATCAAAATGCTTACTGTCCAGATGTATTAAAATTTATAAAATTAACTGAAATTTGAGAACTTTTATGTTCACTTATGGTAAATGAAAGTTAAGAAAAATTATCAAAATTTTGAAAAAATAATTGTAGAATGTATTAATACCAAACTATATATTAGTCAATATTTGATAAAATTGTAGAAAACCACAGTATTAAAGTATATATTTTATTATAATTTATAACATTTACTAATATAAATTTTCAAAAAATTAGAAAAATAATTTATATATACAGAAATTTTTGATCCCTAGATGCATAATATTTCCAAATTTTATAATCATTATATACATACAAAGGTGATTTTGTCATGAAATAATTTTAATTTTTAAATTATCCAAGATTATAATGAATTTAGAAGATATTTAATTTATTAGAGTTTTACATCTGTAAATCTGTCAAGCTCCTTGAAAATGTTCATGTTTTCTGAAAGTCATTTTCACTTAATAGATGGTGAAATGCTAGATAAAGACCTGTAATTGACAAATAACATCTTTTGCCTGTAATATGTTTTAAAAATTAAGTATTGAAAACTTCTTGGCTCAAGCCACTTCCCAAAATTTGACCAAATATTTTTTTTGTGAGGAGCTTCTTGGTTGGGCTGAAAACTTCTTAGAATTTCAAGATATATAAAGGATTAATGAATTTACTTAATGTGTAGACTGATCAAAGTAATACACACTGTTTAAAAATAAAAATGGGGTGTCTATTTCAAGTATGAGTATCCACTAATAATGTTTGAAGTAATAAAACTTAAGATATTAAAAAAAAAAAAAAATAACTTGATTGCAAGTTTGAATTTTTCTGTTCTACCTGAATTTCCTTTCACAGATCAGTTTACTGAATGCAAAATTGCTGATACTATTTAATCTTGAAAATCATTTTTAGGAAATAGTTCTTTTTGTTGTGCCATCTTGTACTGATGTTGATTTCATTACATTGTTGCAGGCATATGGAGCTGCAGTATCTTTCTATGAAGAATTTCCAGAAGAAAAGTTGACAGATCTACAATTGCGACATTTAGGATTGAAAAACAAGCATATCCGTGAACAATATCGCATTCTCAAAACTGTACACTCAAATAAATGCATCTGTCTTCTTTCTCGCTGGCCTTTTTTTGATGCTTTTAAGAAATTTCTTTCATACTTGTATAGAATATCAATAACAGGTCCTTATACAGTTCCTATAGAAAGGTGAGTTAAAAATTAAAAACTCTTCAGATTCTTATACAATTTATAAAGATGATTTGGTGATAGCATTTGCAAAACTGTCAAAACATTTGATTAGTATTTGATTCATAAGCAATTATCATAAAATTATCAGTACAGCTCCTCTATTATTATTAACTTATAAACAATTTCACTGTAAATATTATCCTGATTCTTATCCTTGTTGCTTTTATCACTGCCTCATTTTTTTGTTTTTAACTAATGTTCACTTAGTATAAGGCTCAAGAGCCACTAACAGAAGGTTATTGTATGAAGTGTGTGATATGAATGTAAGAGTATGAAATAGAAAGTGAAGATCATAATCTTTGTACTCTTGCATTCATATAGAGGATAGGTAATGATTGACCCTTCAGGGAAGCATCCATGTGGAAATCTGTTCCACAAAGCAGCAGTTCTTGGAGAAAATGCTATCTGAGTGGAACTTTCTCCTTATACTTGGAACATAGAGGAAATGATAGTATTGTGGATGTTGGATGGCAAGTCTTATCTGTCAGTGTTTTATGCATATGTGTTGTGGAAAATTAGCATAATATAGTTCTGTTCAGTATGTGAAGTTGGATTTTTTTTTTTCAAACTGACTGCTAGATTGTTTTGGTCTGCAGAAATGTTTTACTTGTGGATCTTGAACCATATAGAATAAAGACAAAGCAAACAAAAACAACTTGCTTTAATAGACCATTCTTTGAATATCTCATTACCTTTTGTTTCAAACTGCTTTTAAAATTCTTCAAATGTCACATGAAATACTTTCTAGAGAAGCAAAATTCTTTTATTCTCAATTTAAAATTATTTTGATCTGATATTTAGAATATTTTCATCTGATATTTAGGATATTTTCAAGTTATCCTATTCATTGTAAGCTACAATATTTTCAAAGCCAAATTTATGAAATAAAAATGTTTTCGAATTGTAAGCTTGACTGATTCCTAATCCACATCTATTATTCAAATTTTGCAAATTTCTTTCATTTTCAGGCATATTTCTCATTTTATGTATGATGTGCCATATCCTTCACCACAAAGGCCAAGAATTCTTGTTCAGGTATGAATGAACATGTTCTAAATTTTAGTTCTTATCTGATAAACATTTAATAAAACTGTCCATTTTAGTATAGAATATATGGTAAGAAATTGATAAATAATTCAATTTTCAGATTATAGCATTTTCTGTTTGTGTACAGATCCTCAGTAACATCCATTGTAAATAAATGAATTTTATAAATTTGTAAATTACAAATATATAATTTATTTTTTGCTTTTTTATTTGAAATTTTTAAGTCATATCAAACTTTATGCATAATTAATCTCCATATGGTTTGTCTCTGAATTTATCAATGATATATTTTTATCTTTTCAATCTTGTATTTAACTTGGATATTCATTTTGTATGAAATAGACATAGGGAATTATCAGAGGGTAGGTTGTGGAACTCAGCAATAAAAGTTCTTTTGATCTGAAGATAAAAAAAAAATGAATGTTATCTAAATTATTAGATTAAGCTTAACAAAATTTGAATAAGAGTATTTCAAAGTGTCTGAAAAAGTGGCATGACTGTTTAACTTCCTTATGTCACTTACATTTTTAACAAATGCCTAAAATTTGTTGGATAAAGTTTGGGCTTTATATTTTGTGGCATGTTTACATTACTTACAAGCAGGCTATTGTAATCATTTTTGCTGTTATCATAACGTTTCGACCATTGTGCCCTCTGACTTTCATTAGGTGTATGTCAAAACCAGGAAACCTACAGGGGACAGTTTACTCCCCATAAATAAAGGGTTCAGTTTGGAATTCCCTGTAGGTTACCTGGATCAACATACACCTGATGAAGGCTGGAGGGAACAATGACCAAAACATAATAACAACAGCAACAAAGATGACAACAGTCAGCTTGTAAATAGTGAAAATAAATAATTCCTCATCCCAGAAATTCAAGCAAATATTTGCATTAATATAAAAAATATCTTCAGCTTTTAAAACCCCCCTCCCAAGTCTCCCTTATGTGAATTGACAACTATTTTGCATATTTACCTATGTGCAGTGATTTAATATTGATGTAGTAAAATTATAACCAAATACCTTGGGGTTGCTGACTATGTCACTCCACCATCTTCCCTAGTCATATTGTGTTTTTGATCTGAAGCTGTCATAGGCAAAGTTGTTAGAAACACCCTCTAGAATGAAGGGGTTGAATTAAAAGAAGGAAGCCACTTTCAAAACTGACAATTAATTCTTTCTTATAGAAACAATAACATAGTTTATTTGTTCAAGGTTATGATGATTGAGTTCAACCTCTCCCAATTCTGCAGTCTTGTGGTTTACTGAACTATGGATTGATTGATTATCTTATGTACAATATTTGGATTGATTACCTTATGTATAAGATTT
Source organism: Acanthosepion pharaonis (assembly GCA_903632075.3). Taxonomy (NCBI): domain Eukaryota; kingdom Metazoa; phylum Mollusca; class Cephalopoda; order Sepiida; family Sepiidae; genus Acanthosepion; species Acanthosepion pharaonis. Next base: position 459,061 of record CAHIKZ030001256.1, read on the forward strand.
CACAAAACAACAGCTCTACCATGAAACAATTCAAACCTAGAACTTTTGAATCCCAACCTGCAGACAAGTTGGTCTGTCGCTTCCATTTTGAAGACAAAAACTTTTTAGACTAGCGAATATTTCTTTAGTTGGTGAAATTATTCTTGGGCAGTATCTTACAAGGGTTGGTGGTGTAGGTAGTGATATCAGTTACTGTTATGTTTGATGACTGCCTATTTCTTTTGGGTGTTGGTCAATTTGTATATGTGCATAGTAACAATCTGAGGAAGTGGTCTGGTAAGATTACCCTTTTGTTACATAAACTATTGACCCCAATAGACATTCAAGGCAAAATGGTGAATAATATTAATGAAAAAAATAAAATTATTGAATTTGGGATAAGCTGGTTTATCTCAATTGTTATTTTTCCTTTTTAAGCAGTGGGTGCTTCTTGTTTGACTTGATTCTACTAGTTAAAACCCTGTTAAATCATGAGTTCAAACCTAAACAATTCCAGTTGTTAATTCAATTTATTGTAATTAAATACTTTTCATTTCTTCAACAGCTCATTAAAAACTACAGATGCCTGAGTACTTCCAGTATGCTAGTAAAAATCCAAATGATCTAACTTGACTATTAAGGCTTTTCACCTCAACTTCTCAATTCCCATTCCAACCAGTACTATGTCTGAATTCACTTACTGGTAAAATCCACACCAGTAAATCTATTACAAAATGGAACCACTTTAAATGTCTAACTAATTTTATAAGCATTTAGTTCAAAATGTTGAAGTGGGTATATTGCACCATAAGAACTTCTCATTTCAGCATGCATCATTTCTTTTATTCAATAGAAATAATTTTATGCAAATGAAAACTTTAATGTGAAATTTATTTCAGTTGAAAATATTAGTTTCACCTAAATTAACAATTTTCAGAGTGACTTTTCATCTTTTATGTTGGAAATATTATGATCCCTTGTTATTTTCTTTTCAGTCATTTGTAGTCACAAATAATATATGGCATGTCAAATGAGATAAAATACTTAGCTATCTCAGATTTTTATCTGAATATGAATAAGAAATATGATTCTTATTTTTTTTAAATATTTTCAAACATATATCAGAAATAAACATTTAGTTTATAAAAAAGAACAGCTGTCTGTATATTTGAAAGAAATTTCTGTTCAGGCTTTTTTTTTTTTTTTTTTTTTTTTTTGAACTTTTTTATACCAATTAATTTTAAATTAATTAAAATTATGTTACAGTAAAACCATATTAGTATCAACTCAACCAAGAGTTTTATGGTTTTATAGTTAAAAGGTATATTTATTAATGATTTAAGTTATTGAATTTTGTTTTACCTTTTTGTTCATTAGAGAATAGATCATGCAAAGAAGACATAATTTAGACTGGCTATATTAATGTGAAGAAGGTGATGGCAATTAGAAATGAGTACAATGAAAATCAGGATGTGTATTGTCTAAATTAATATTAAAGGTTGAGACAGCATTGAACTTGCAAAAGCAGATTTCAGTGCAGTCAAAAAACATCAGATGCTTGGTAGCAAAATTTCTTAAAGCAATTCTGTTAATAAACATATTTTTTTATTTAATTTTTTTTTCTTTTTAGTTGAATCACGAAGCCTTGTGCTTGTCTATGCCTGAAGATTCCCCTCTACCTCAAAGGTGAGTAGCTATTTTTGGATAATAGAATAAAATTTCAACTATTTTATTATTTATATTTACTTTAGAATTTTCATTTGTTCATAGTTTATTTTGTAAAATAGATTTTTTGAATGAGTAGTTCTTTACTTTGAAAAACTCTCAAACATTGTTCCTCAATTAGGGATTTTCTTTCTCTTTCGAAAATGTTTTATGTAAGAAATAAAATTTAACACTAAGATATAGTTCTTAATTTGATGGACTGCTGATAAAGAAATTATATTAATAAGGTAAATTTTGCTTTCAGTGGAGCTTCCTTCATCACACTGCTGAAAAACTTAGGTCCTGAAAATTGCATGACAATTTTACTTCATGTCTTGCTTGAACAGAAGATTCTAATTCATTCTCTTCGTCCTGCTGTGCTGACTGGTGTTGCTGAAGCAGTGACAACTGTAAGTACATCTCTTGTTCTTGTTCACAATCTTTTTTTCTACTGATATTGGATTAATTTATTTTTTATTTCCATGTAATTCTCAACAATAAGCACTGTTATTTATACTTCCTTTAATTTCTATTTATAATATATACAAATATGATCCTATGAGAAACTACAATTTTAACAAGAAATTAATTTGTATATTGCAAATTGTATATATTTTTTTATTTTTATTTTTTTTTTATTATATTTTAGCTAATATTTCCACTCCATTGGCAGTGTCCATATATTCCTTTGTGTCCACTTGGCTTGTCTGGAGTACTTAGTGCTCCGTGTCCATTTATTGTAGGTATGTATTAATTTTTATTTTATTAACTATTTTTTCTTTTGATGCATTTTATTTTCATTATTTTGAAAAAAGTTAAGAAAAGTGAGTAGAAGAAAGAATATTTTTTATATCGTTTATCTTTGCATAGTTGACCAGGAATTTTATTTCTTATGCAGAAATGAAATGTTTGTATATAATGAGGTTCTCTCTCTCTTTTTTTCATTATTACTTTTTAAAACTGTTGTGTCATGTATATTGCTAAGTAAGCGTTCGACCTCTGTTCTAGTTGGTGTCCGTTTATCATATGAGCTACCTGCTCATATGCAAATTATACTAATTTGCATCTCACTACATCTCCCTATAATGGAGGGTCTTATGCTGCAGTACTTCTTGTACTTCTTCTTGTGCCCTCCTGAATATCTTCCTTTATCTGTCTCTCCTTCCCTTGGAGATCTAGATCTATCACGTCTTTCCCTATAATCGAACTGTTCCTCTTGCATACTCTGGTCTTTCTCTTCTAATTTGTCCCATTCTACTTCTTCCTCTTCTAATTCATCCCTCTCTACTTTTCCTCTGCAGTTTCATTCTGCATTAACTCTTCTGTTACGTCAATAATGGGCATCTCTGAAGGCATTTCCTCATCCGATTCTTCTCCTTGGGATCTTATTTGGTCAGCATGAGCTAGAACACTGTTCCCATTTTCTTTATTTAATATTGCAGTATTATGTCCTTCTGCATAATAAATTCAGCTGACTCGGGTTGCATATTCCTATTTCTTTTGTACCACATCTTTTGATTTGTGGCATATGACATAGTCAAAGGGGACCTTAATTGTCTGCCCATTAAGGCAGATGGACTTTCCGGCCTGCCTGCATGTAACTTAATAATAGTCTTGATAGAAAAGCATCGATTTCCTTCTTCTGTTGCAAGCATGCTTTTATGCCCTTCTTTACCGTCTGGACCATCCTTTCCACTGTCCCATTACTTTGATGGTGGTAGGGAGGGGTCTTGTAAGGTCTGCATCCTATTTTTTTTTTTTTTTAGCCATTCATGCAAATCAGCATCCACAAATTCTGGTGTGTTATCAGTCACCAATGTTCTCGGTGTCCCATTCCTCGAAAATATTACTCTTAATATTTGTTTTATGGTGGTACTTTTTTTATCAGGTACTCTCACCACTTCAGGCCAACCTGAATATGCGTCTACTAATATTAATAATAGTCCTATCCCATTGACATAGGCATGGTCCATGTGTACTCTGCTCTATGGTTCTACTTCTCAGGGCCATACATGTATTTTCTTTTGCTTAAAATTCCTGAGTTCTGTGCATTTTTTGCATCTTTTTACGTAGTCTTCTACGTCTCTTGAGTACCCTGGCCACCACGATTCCAATTTTAATCTTCTTTGCCACTCCACAATGTACATCATCGTGTACACTTTTTATAACCTGTCTCCTGTGTTTCTGGGGGAACTACCAAGTCTCCATTACATATTATCCCGTTTTCTATAGTCATTTTATGTCTGATTTCTTTGAATGGTCTTTCAGCCATTGAACAATTTCCCCAGCGATTCTGTTTTATCCTCGACATTATTCTATTTAACACTGGGTCATTTGTAGTTTCAGTAGCCATTTTATCTACAGATATTACATCGGTTTCTACAAGGTGCAAGAATGTGTCTTCAAATTCCTCATCGTTTTTGTCCTTCTCCTCTTTATAAAACCTCAATCTAGATAAGGCATCAACGTGCGGTATCATATTCCCTTTAACATATTCAATGTCAAAGTCGAACGCCATCAGTCTAATCGCCCAACGTGATATTCTGGACGTTGTAACTTTCGGTAGCTCTTTTCTTGGGTTGAAAATAAATTCCAGTGGTCTGTGATCACTTTTCAACAAGAATTTTTTTCCCATCAAAAACTGTCTTGCTCTATCCATTGTCCACACTATGGCTAGTGTCTCCCTTTCTATATTCGAATAATTGTGTTCAGTTGTTGTTAATCTCCTCAATAAGTACATTATGGGATGCCCATCTTGTGACAAAATACCAGATATGGACTGCTCACTAGCGTCAGTAGTTAGTTATGTCCTTCTTAGGGTCAAAAATTTGTACTATTGGCTTTTTTGCCAGAATCTGTTTTAAGTTTTCAAAGGCTTTCTGTTGGTGTTCTAACCAAATGAATTCCACATTTTTTTTTTTCTTAACAAATGGTTCTGTCAATTCATTATATTTTGGTACATATTTTCTATAAAAATTTACCAAACCTAAGGACTCCAACTCTTTTTTATTTTTCCGTGTAGCAACTTTTAGAATTTTTCTATTAGTACTTTATCTGAGAGATCCTTCCTTTGATATTGAGTAACCCAAAAATGATATTTCATTACTGTAGGTTACACTTTTTTGTATTGTCATACCAGCGTCTCTTAGCCGGTTCAGTATATTTTCAGTTTTTTTCTTTAAATCATCTTCATTTAAATCTCCAACACATATATCGTCTTGATAACAGATGGTATTTTCAACATTTCTTATTACTTTTTCAATAGCTTTTTGAAAAATTGCACTTGCTGTTTTTATGCCATACGGCATTCTTTTCCACCTTAACAGGCCTATAGGTGTGTTTATGGTCGTCACTTTTAAAATTTTCATTTATCGGTATTTGGTGGTAAGCTGATTTTAGGTCTATCGTCGAAAATACTTTCATTCCAGCAAGTTTATGTAAAGCTACTTCCACATTCGGAATAGGGTACAAGTCAGCACAAACTTTATGGTTCACCCCTATTTTATAATCTCCACAAATTCTCAGGTCACCATCTTTTTTTTTCAATATCACAATGGGTGATGCCCATTTACTTCCTCCTGGAGGGCAGGTTCTAATAAGTCTTCCTTTATTAGTTGAATTTAGCTATTACCAACGGTAATAAATGCACTGGTATTTTTCTCGCTTCGTAGTAGGAGGGGGAAACATTTTCTTTTAATTTCAGGCTAGCTTCATAATTTTTTAATTTTCCTGGTTTTTCTATTTCGATCTCATTAATCAACTTCGTTGAATTTATTTTTAACACGTCATTCCCCAGTAGTCCATGCATTTTTCGGCAATTTGTAACTATAATGGGTACTATTTCATATTTTTCTTTTAGTTCTATTGAACCTTCAAAGTAACCCATAATTGCTATAATCGAGCCATCAAACTGACGTAATTGTACATTGCTTTTTTTTAAAAACGGTTTTCCCATTTTTTCCCACAAATTTCTGGGTGCTATCGTGACCTCACTACCTGTGTCGATTTGCATTTTGACAATACAGTCGTTGATTTTCACTTTTATTTTTGTATCTCCGTTCTTAGATCCAGTATTTTGTATATTATCCTTTTTTACATTAAAAATCTGTCTATTTTCATCCTCTACTCTTTCCACATTTTTCGTTTTACATACTTCTTTGAAGTGATTTTTTTTTTTTTTTTTAAACACTTTGAACACGTTTTTCCAAAGGCTGGGCATTTTTCTTTTTTCATTTCATGAATTTTTCCACAGTATGCACAATTTTTTCTTTTTGTTTGTACCGTATATGTTTCAGCCATTATTTCTTCGTAGGATTTATTTTTATTTTGGTTGTAGGTATCCTATCGGCGATGCCATTGTTGTGTCGTGTATATTGCTAAGTTAGCGTTCGACCTCTGTTCTAGTTGGTGTCCGTTTATCATATGAGCTACCTGCTCATATGCAAATTATACTAATTTGCATCTCACTACAAAAACCTTTCACAGTTCTGAATTTTAAGAGGTGTTACCTCTTCATATCTATTCACATTATTTCATGAGTGTTGGAGTATATCAAAATGTAAATTCAATTAAGGATAAGTATCATTGTCGCCTTCAAGTCCTTCACAGTTTTCCAAATGTCCAACACCAACAGCTGATCAATGATTTGCTTCAATCCAGACCTTGCCCTATCCCATATTGTGATTAGTATTTCCCTCATCTTCCAACAAGAACCTCTTTCTGCTGTCTGGGTTCTGAAAATTAATTACATTTCCAAATTTGGAGATTCTCTCTTTTCTATGGGTAGTGGTCGCAGGTATTGATCCACTCCAATAACTTCTTCCTTGTCTTATTGGCATCTCACACCAACACCTCCTAATAGGTGTGGGCAGCTCCTCCACTTCTCTCAGTGTTTCATCTGCATCTGCCACCTTGGCCACTCCTTGACCAATGGCCTTCTACTGCTTGGTGTGGCTCAACTCTAAGGTCATTAATCAAAAGAATTATCACTTCAAACTTTTTTCCTACATGAAATTCCACATACCAGCTTTTTGTTTTGTTCACAATTGGACACTGACGATATGGCTCCCTGCCAAGGTCTTTCCATAAGGAACTTTATTCCCAAATTTTTATTATAGGTTAAATCTTACCTGTTTCTCTTACCTCTGTTCTTGTGACCAGTACTTTTAGGGATGGATCATCAATCAATTGTCAAAAGATTGCCACATAGCTCTCTTGTGAAAATATCACTTTAAGTAGTTTTCCTGGTTTCTTGTGAATTAAACTTTTTTTGAAAAGAGAAATCTTCAATCTTTCTCAAGATCTGTCCATCACTATATTCATTAACACTTTCTTATTATTTACCAGTGCTTTTTCGGTATATTCATCATTCTATTCATTAAACCCTCTCTTTATTTACCAGTGCTAAATAGTGTCACATCATGACAATTGTTGAATTTTTAACAATTCATTTGATTTTTTTTCTGCATTATGCTAAAATAAAATTATTATCTAGTCTTAAGAAATTGTTAATTTTTTTTTTTTTTTTGTCTGAATTTCTGGGATGAGGACTTATTTACACTATTTATATTTGGACTATTGTCCTCATCTCGTAAAGTCTCTTCAAATTCTACACCTGACTCATCTGGAGCATCTTTGCCTGACTTTCCAATTAGAACTGAGTCTCTACTATTTGATATGCATATAACTCCATCCATGATTTCTTCTATCTCTAAGCTGGATCCTCACAATGCATGTGGACTTGATAATGTCTGCATTTATGTGCTCCTAAAGTGACTCCTGTTCTCTTTAAATTTTACAATAAATTCCTTGGTTTTTCTTGCTTTCCTATTTGTTGGAAATCCTCTTTTATAGTTTTTGCTTTTATGAACTTGGATGAACTGTCAGATCCTTCTATTAGCCTTCTACCTCTTTTTGGCAAAATACTTGAGGCTTTATTCAGTTCTGAATTGGTTAAGCAGTGTCAATTCTTATCTTCTGTCTTCTTAATTCATGTTCTTTTATTGTTCTCTTACCTTAATAATGTTTTTCATTTTCTTATATTCTTTCACACTCAGCAACCACTTGTGGCTTTATTGTCTTGCTTGAAGTGAAATGATAAAAAGGAAAGTTTCTGTTTATATGGTGATCTATGATTATTTTGTCATTAGTATTATTTTTCTTTCAATAAATTTGTCAAGCTAAAATTATATTTCAAGAAGTTTCAAAATTACTTAACTAAGCATTTAAATATTTTAATATATTGAAACATTTGTAATTATCCTTTCAGTTTTTATATATTCAATCAGTTTATAGATTAACTCCAATTTATCTTAGATATATAGAATTTATAAATTGGTTGCAATTTTGAGTAAAATTGAAAATAATTCTAGAAATTATTAATAAAAAAAATTCCTAGAGGCTTTTTTTTTTTTTTTTTTTTTTTGACTTTTTGTTAATTTTTATAACATACTGAATAGGATTATTTACATTACTTACATTCAGACCATTGTCCTAAGCTTTATTATCACAATGTTTTGGCCATTGTGCCCTCTGACCTTCTTCAGGTGTTTGTTGATCTAGGTAACTTACAAGGATTTTTGAACTGAAGCCTTTATTTAATCTACAAGTGTAAACTGTTCTTATTCCATGTCTGACCAAGACAATGCTGATGGACCAAATCAGGATACTTTGAGAAATTGGCAAGCCTAGCTGTTTGCCATGGGTGGTGACCTGTGATGCCTGAGGACAGGATCTTGGTACTTGAGGACCTCATGCATTTGGTTGAATACTTCTGAATTCTAACACACTACTTTGGTCCTTACTTGTGCTAGATGAGCGGTCAGACAGGTTCGATCTGATCACTCGGCTAGTCATGTCAAGCCCTAGTACCAATTCACTATCCAAAACCACAATAACTTCACAACCTCCTTCACAAAAAAAAAAAAAAAAATCATACACACACCAACCAAATTTAATCAAATCAGGTTATAACTAAAATGTATCATCAAAAATTAAAACTTATGTTCAACTTTACAGGGGTAGATGAATGAAAGAAATTATTGATGACTACATCTACACTATAAATCTGAGTATACAATTTTTGTGTCTCTGAGATGCTTGGGTAAATGTTATTGAAGCCATCTCCCACAACAGGGCTCCAAGGAGGGTGGGTAGAAAAGATGATGAAAAGAAAATACATAATATTGCAACAAAGAAAATGAAAGACCCCTATCTGAATCAAGTTCTCATAATGAATTTGCATTGTTGCTTCACTCAATATTTAGTAATATTCACTTGAAGAAACTCCTATTACAAAACTATCTCTTTTTATAATCGGAAAAAAACAATATACTCTCAAATTAATCCTATAACTGTAAAATAAAACATCAAATAACGCAATAATTCGTTGGAAAAAATGTATGCAAAAAAAAAAAAAATACCCAAATGGTCAACATTTAATAATTTAAAAATCAAAACCTATCCACATCAAAGTCCAAACATATCTAGAAGTGTAATAAGTCCAGACCTGGCATCTTGCTCTCTAGAAGAAATTGAAGTTAACCTAAAAAAACAAATTGTACTAGATGTAACCAGAATAACAATTAAAAGAAATGGTGAAATCTTAAACACCAACACATATGTACTAAAATTCAACATATCCAAACCACCACCTGAAATAAAATTAGGGTATATCATCACAAAAGTGGAAATCTACATTCCCAGACCTTTAAGATGTCATAATTGCCAAAGATTTGGGTAACATAAAGTCAGATGCACTAGAACCCTCATCAAGAAATTGAGTGCAAAGGGGACATAAAATGCATAAATTGTAATGAGAACCACCCTGCATACTCATATCTATGTAAAGTTTGACAAAAATAAAAATAAATAATTGAGATCAAATATATGAGAAACATAACTTTTCTTGAAACCAGGAAAGTTGCTGAAGACACTAGACAAAGAATTATGAGTTATGCAAATGTAACTGGAACCCAACTACAGTGATGAGACATATGATTACTGTAAATTGGCAGCACTAATTCAAGAAATTAATTGGAATAATGAAAACTGATATAAACAGGGAAAAGCAAATAGTTACTCCACATCCCATGATAGAAACTAATATACCCAAACAAAATATAGAAAATTCGAATTGGTCAAACATAGAAACTAAAAGACCAAAAGAGTCATCTAATCACATGTTGATCTAGAGATTCTTCACCTATAACCCAAAGAGGAAGAACTCCAACAAAAAAAAAAAAAAGCAAATACAAAAAGCAAGAAAACATAACTTAGTCAAAAAGAAAACTCTTCTAAAATCAACATAGAAAACAAAAAAAAAGGAAACACACAACCCAGGTAGAAAGGAAACCGTATAAGGAAAAAAATCACCTAAAAACAATTCAGAAAAACCCAACAAAAACTGAAAACCTCAACTTTAACAATGATGGATAATAAATTCATCCAGTGGAATGCAAAAGGGGTAAAGACAAATCAAGATTAATTGCTTTTGATTATTGCAGACTTATGTCCTGCATTCATATGCTTGCAAGCAACTTTCTTAAAGAACAATGAAAATATAGATATAAAAAATTACACAATTTACAACTTTATCAATCATAGTGGAAGCAGAGTTTTGGTGGGGTCTTCTATATTGGTAAAAAATGATATCCCCCAGAGCATGAATACAACATTACACACAGTGGCCATAAGAGCCTCACTTCATAAAACTACTACCATATGCTCTATTTACATCCCCAGAAATGATCTTATAGATGGAGCAGAATTAGACAAACTATTGAACAACTCCGAAACCTTTTATTCTAATGGGGGATTTTAATAGTCATAATATCATCTGGGGTTGTAGAAACACCAACCAGAAGGGAAGATTAATGGAAGATTTCATCAATAGAGAAAAAATATGTCTATACAATGACAAGTCATATACCTACCTTCACCCATCATATGGTACATATACAGCAATAGATCAAACTTTATGTGATCCTGTAACATATCTAGACTATAACTGGATATACACTATGATACATATGGTAGTGATCGCTTCTCAGTTGTATTAGAAAACTCTGGAGCTTTGTCATATTGGAAACTTAAGAAAGCCATTTGGAAGGAATTTAAAAAACGCACGTGCCTGAAAACTTTCACCAGAAGTCAATGTGGACAATGCTCAGCACATCACCTATTTCACAAAAATTCTTCTTAGTATTGCAGAAAAATTTATATCAAAGCTGAAGCCTGTCAAGCATGATAGATCTTAGTTTAATGATGAGTGTAAAAAAAGCGATCATATTGTGTGTGGCTCTAGAGCTAAAGCACACAGAACAATTGAGAAATCCAAGTGATCCACATGGAAGAATTTTGTGTCCAATATTAATTTTAATACCTAAACCAAAACAATATGGAATATTATCTGTAAATTGCTGGGAAAAATAAAAGCACTCCATTAAGACAATGTCAAAACAATATCAAAGCAACTAACAAAGAGGATATTGCAAATTTATTAGCACAAAACTTTTCTCAAAATGCTTCCTCAAAAAATTCTAGTAAGCTATTTCAGAATATTGAAATAAAAGAAGAGAAGAAAAAATTAAATTTCTTTTCTAACAATAATTGAAAATTACAACCAGGCTCTTACTTTACCAGAATTACTAGATTCTATAAGAAAATTGCATAATTCAACAGTTGGCCCAGATGAAATTCACTATGAATTCTAAAAAAAAAAAAAAAAAATTAACAAATGTTTCCTTTTAACTACCTACTCAAAATTCTCAACAACATATGGAAATATTCTAAATATAAATAATGGCTCCTCCTCCGAGAAATTCAAACTAAAAAAAAAAAACACTGAATATAAATTTACAAAACAAAAAAAAAATGTATTTGTTAGACACCATTATTAGAAATTTTGTTTTGAAAATCTTGTTTATTGACCTATAATGATATTTTCAGGTATTGATTCACGGTATTTTGATCTTTATGATCCCCCAGCTGATGTTGTGTGTGTTGATTTGGATACCAATACTATTTGGTTGTAAGTTTATTTTTTTAATTTTTTGTTATATTTAAATTTTTTTTAATATTACTTCATCTTATGCTTTGTGTATCTCATCGATTAATGTTTAAGGTGTAGATTGTGAAAATGAAATTCTTGATTTTACTGAGGACATGTACTTGACTTATGAACTAAGAAAAAGTGATTCTCAAATATTCAGTGCTTGGTTTTTAGCTATGGGCAGAAAAGTAATCTCTATACATTTTCTTTTGATAACCATTCTATGGAAAAGTCAATTGTAGTTAAGTTCTAAATCAACTTAAATATGTTAAGTTCATCTATATAATGAAATAATTCTTAATTTTGATAATTTCTATTATATTAATATTGCATTTCAGTGATGATAAAAAGGCGATAAATTCAAAGTTGCTCCCAAAGGTAAGTAAAGAATCTTACTCTTGTACATTTAATTTTTTACTTTTTTTTTTTTTTTTTTTTTTTTTTTTTTTAATCAACAACTGTAAAGACTACAAATGGATATAGCAGCTGCCTGTACAGGTAATACTGAGAAATGAATTCACTATATACTCACTTTCTCTTTTCTGTGTCAATCATTGTATTAATAATAGATCAGCTTTGTCTTTGCATTTTATGTTAATTATTGAAATTGCATGAATACTTAACAGCATTGAATTAAGATTTAATTCTGAAATCTTGTCAATTTATATAGAAAAGTATTTTTGTAACAGCTAAGCAAATATTTTTTTAAGAATGTTTTAAAATTTAAATCTGAGTTTGAAAAGTTATAGACCAATTTTTTTTTTTTTTTTTTTAATTTTTTCTATTTATTTTTTTTTTATAAGCAAAACGCTGAACTTAAAAGTTTAAAAAATTGTCTGTGCTGTTTTATTTCTAAGATGAATTAATTAGTTTTATTGAAATTAGGGAAAAAATAAAAAGGCAAATGTTTTGGTGGTTGTTCATCTAGTTTCCACTGAGTCAAAGTACACACTCCCAGCCTATATCACCAAATTCATGAACCAATGCACTAGGCTATTGTCCCATAGAACAATTCTTTGTGGAGAAGTTGGAGCTATAAAATTAACATGCCTGCTGATGAGTACTGCTACTTTTCATCCTTGACTGCACTCATCGAAGTCTTACTCTTTTTGTTACAGTTGCTGTTGCTGCTGTAAACTTGCTGTTATTTGTCTGTATTAGAAGCTCACATATTATATTTATTTCTATGTTAGGCCTACTAAGGAGGTCATTGTAGCTTACCATATGCGCTGATTCTTTCAGACATCTACCTCACCAGTGTTTTTCCTTGTCCAGTATTTTCACTTCATTCCCTCTTTACATGATCAACCATGTCCGATTTCATTGTCTACCCATCACTATGGTTCTTTGATGTTTCTACAGCCTTACTTTTAGATGGCAGCTTGTTTCACCTTTATATTCTTTGCCACAACTGCAAGGAATGGATTACACACAGTTGTTGATCATGTTCTCTTCTGTGTTAGGCTTAATTGCCAAAGATTTCTCTGTAGAGTGGAGCTGCTTCCGAATATTGTCCTGATGTTATATAGACTGCATATCTTACACCTGATGAAGTCCTGAGGGCACAATAACAGAAACATTGTGATAGCAACAACAAAGATGAGAATAGTCTGAATATAAATAGTGTAAATAATGATAACTCCTTATCTCAGAAATTCAAACAGAAATAAAAAGGCAAAGTTTAACCTAAAAAAATTTTTTTTTAAAAAACAGGTGTGTTAAAATGGTCAATTTTTCTTGACACCACTATTACTGTATACACTTTAGTAATGTTTATTGTTTAAAAATTTATTTTTTATAATTTAATAAAACCCAAACATACATTTGTACATTCCCTTTTTTGTCTTAAATTTCCAACAAAAATGTTACTAATTAGTTATTCGATTGTTTATTTAAAGTTTAATTTTATATTTGCAAGTTTATAAAAATGTGTGAACCACCTACAATACAGTATGTATTATTTACCATTTTATAAAGAATTAAATATGAAAACAATTTTTTTTATTCAAAAATTCATAAAAAAATTTCTGAATTATAGAAAATTTAAAAAAAAACATACTTTTTTTCCAGACATTATACATTTTCCACCTCGGACTATTTTACCTCTCAAATGACTATTTTTTTTTTTTAATTTATATATAATTGTAGGGGCCTCCACAAAAATTGCAATATCTAAGGTTTAAAATGAATTATCAAAAGTCTTTCCTAAAAACCTTTATTTTATTTATTATTTATTGAATATTTCCAATTAGCAAAATGCTATTTTTTTTTTTTTTTTAGTCCTCTTTCATTGCAATGTAATTCTCTTTATTAAAAAATCTTCCAAAAATAAAATATTTTCCCGAAAGTTTATTTGAGAAATATTAACTGTTCTATGGTATAATTAATTTGATTTGAAACAAATGTTACTTACTTTAAGCTGAAAGAAATGCATTTTTCTAACCTGACAGTAGCTGTGTTGACATGTTAATATGGTCTAGTGTTGTCCTATCACATTATTGAAGAAAATGATGCAAGTAGCTTTTTTTATATAATTTTTAAGTAATCAGTAATCTTAAAAATTTAAGAAAATATTCTTTGTAATCTAATGTTTTTTTAAATTTAGAAATGTTAACTTTAAATTTATTATAGTTATTGCTATTATCTGATAATGCCATGTATGGTCATCGCCCATATTTACAAAAATCTGCATGTTTATACATACAAAATAAATTCAAAATTTAAAAAAAATATTGTCTTTTGTTTTTCCTCTTAATAATAATAAATATTGTGACAATAAAACTTTTTTCATCATGGTATGATGTTTTTTAGAAAATCTTTGGAGGTATCTACATAATTGTGATCTAGGATTTAGGATGCCTAATTGATAGAAATCCAAGGTCTGAAACACCACCAATTATAGGTTAACTTCCTTACTACTTATCTGAAAAACAATTTTGAAAAAGATTTTAAATCACTGTTAATTTTTCTAAAAATTTGCATGAAGCATGCCTAGAAAATATGCAGATAGATAAAAATAGCTTTTTAAAACAAACATCACTGATAGAGTATACAGTAATTGTGGTATAAAGAGAAAAACAGTCCTTTTGACAAACCATTTTTTTTTTGTCGATTAAACTTTGACCCCGCCCCCACTCCAATCAAGAGGAGTAACATTAGACATTGAGTGATTCCTGATCAGTAGATTTTACCTTGAGGACTGTCAATATTTTCTCTTGAGACAAGTGGAAATGAGACATAAATTTTAGATTTTTACACAATATTACTATGACTTGGTGGGATCCACTTTTTTTTTTTTTTTTTGATTTTTATGCATGGATTAACTATCTTGAAAAGAAGATTATAGAAAGCAATTTGATTTCTTTAAAAGAATATGTATTAGGTGTCAAGAGATTGTTTTATGAAAATTTAAAACTTTGAGAAGAGAATACCTTCTCCTTTTTCATTTTAATATTCTAATTTTTTTTTCTGAAACTTTTCTTTTGTTGCTGGAAAAACCTACAATTTTTCATATCTGATAGAATATTTGACTTTATAATGAATAGTTAGTTTTTGTTATTTATTTTAGAAACCTGCCCGTGTACTGCAAGATACTCTCCATAAGATATTTGATCAATTGTGCCAGCAGCCATCCACTACACAAACTCCTGATGAAGTTCTTCTGGAAATGGCTCCTATAGATTATGACTTCAAACAGAAACAAAATGAGGTAATATACTATTTAGCTAATAATTATTTAACACATTTAGAATCTGCAATTGTGGATGCTTAGAATATTTTACTTTAGTAGCTAAAAATTACATTCTACCAAAATTTTTTTAAACAAATTTTGCTACATGAAAGAGCATTTACATCCAAAATTTCTGTGTAATTATTTTACATTCAGATTTATTTCAAAATTTTGTCTTAAAGTATCTTAATATTTTATTATTGAAAGGTTACAAACATCAAAGAGTTGGAAAAAGAATCTACTTATAATCAGATGAACTACTTTTACTATAGAGAAATAATGTTCAGAAAAATTTTAGTATTGCTTCAAATAAGTTTTTATTTGATTTAGATTATTCATTTAGAATGCGATGTGAGAAACTTTGAATTTAAATTTTTAAATAAATTGCAAGGATAAACATTTTAATTGCTTACATGCTCAAATTCTTTTTTCATTTTCATTATTATCTTTTTGCCAATATTATATCTGTTTTGCTGGTTATATTCCCATCACAAAGTAGTCACTCTTAGAAACAATGTTACCAGACCTGCTACATGATTAATACCAATATGGATGGATACATTTGGGTGGAGCAGCCTTTTAGTAATCTTGCAGACCATTAATACTTACACTTGTTCTTGCAATGCTCTAAGCTAAACTAACTTAATATTACCTATTAGCATCAGTTTATGCAAGGGAAATTGGATAATTTATAAATCTCCCTTGGCTCTGTTTTTAGATTTCAGAAATTAGAAATTTAGAAACTAGTTTTAGAAATCTTTCATCTAATGATGAGTTGCTATTTTACTTATGAGACAGACTGCACAACATCCAGAATAGCATTCTGAAGTTTCTTTGCTGATAAAAGCTGTCCATCAATATAAACCTTCTTCTCTAGTGCTCTGCAAATTTTTTTATCGTGTTAAAGTTGTGCAAACAAGACAGCTACTTTAACAACCAAGTGTCTTTGAAGCAGATTTTATTCAATATTAATTAATATTGAGCATGAAAAAAAAATCATCCTTCTGAAAGTTTTTTTTCTTTGTGCATGCCTTAAATCAATGTATGTCTGAGCTATTATCTTAATATCATCTGAAACTCACCATGGGTCAATAACTTTATATGTGCAATATCATGCTAAAACATCACACCACCTCAGTTTCATTGATGTTTAATCCTGTGAGAGTAGTTTATGCCACTTTCTCTCCACTCTTTGCTCCATTTTGGGTAGCATTACATTTGTTAGTGAAAATAATGGTTGAATAATTGGTCTTTATGTATTCTGTCACCCATTTATTTTGTTTTTCCTAAATGGTCTTGCATATTTTACCATTTGATTTAGAATCTGACATATGTGTATTGTAATGAATTGACAAGAAGAATTACCACAGAATAGCAACTTTATTCAGCATTACTACTATTACTGCTACTTCTTTTAAGAGTTCCGTTAAAGGTGTATAATCAGGGAAGTTTACTATAACATTCACCTCAGCCAAATAAGTTTACCACAGTATCGTTGTAGTATATGTCTTTTTCTCTGGGAAGGGCAAAGTGGTTGACTTTCCAAGCTTGGTGCAATAATGGTTTGTTCAAAAACCTGATTTTTCAGAAGATGAATGCAGAATATCAGTATTGTTTTGCTCCTCGGTAGGATTGTTTTCAATTACTGGAATAGTTATGTCCCTCAGGGAGCAAATTTTGTAGTATCTGGCTTGCTATTTTTACTCACAAGTATCTGCGGTGAGCAGAGAGCTAGCTCATGGAGTGACACAGATGAATAATGGTCATCACTGTATCTGATATGTGCATAGGTTGGATCCATATCTAATGGTTCAACTTCTTTGGGATCATTCTTTGAGTGTCTTGTGTAGAAAGACGGTCCAGGTTTTAGAAGCCAGGATAGAAGAGATACATCCATAGATGACCGCCAAAAGAATAGGAGGAACCTTTCATAAGGTGTTGCATTAGTGGTAATGGACAGAATAGACCTGATGCTGTGAAGAACTCGAGGTATTACCAATTCCCAGTGTGTTATGGGTAGTTTCTGTGATTTCAGCATAAGACAAATGATTTGCCATATGATGCTGTTATATCTTTCCACTTGGACATTGCTTTGTGGATGATAAGGGGTACAGAGAGCTGACCATTTTATCTGCATCCTTAGCAATGGATAATATGTACAAGTTCCACTTGAATTCAGGTGTGAGTTTGAGGCCCAACAGTTTTTCAAAGCGCAGATCAGCAATGATGGAATGTAACTAGCTTGGTCTTCGAGGCATTGAATGTAACCAGCCATTTTTACCCCATTGAATAGTTTATATTCTTAGGCAGATCATTTATGGAAATCAAAAAGAGAGTTGGTCCAAGGAGGGACTCCTGGGGGATGCCTGTGTTGACCTCTATGGCTCCAGAGAACTGGCCATTGATAGTCATCAACCTGCTCTTATCAGACTTGCATAGGAGTCCTGCAGAACTGTCAATGAATTTCTTCAGCCTGGTGTTACCAATTGGTCATTTTTGAATTTCCAGCATTATTTTACACTTTACAAGATTTAAAGTTATTAAATATTTTCTTTATTTACCAAATCAGCCTTCATACCTATCTTAAAGCTTTAATCTTGCAATGCAGCTATTGGCTTGAGTCTTTGAAATTTAGGACATTTTATGAATATAGTTGCCATTTGTTTACATTTGTGTGGAATGAACTAGCTTTCATCTTATTTAGATAAATTTTAATTCCAATTAAGTATTTATTTATATCTATAAAATGGAAGATGTCTGTCCTTGTGTCCATCTCTGTGTGAGTGTGTCTGCTATTTATACATGTCCACATTTCTCGACTTATTCTGCTGAAATTGTACACACATGTTGCAAATTTACCAAGGATAGGTCAAGACTAACTTTTCAATCTTCAGGATCCCCAGGTATGGCAGAAAAATCAATAAAAATGCAAGTGGGTACAACTTTTTGCAAAAACCAAGGCAAAGTTACGCCCAACAAAATTTTAACTGGATGAGCTGATGTTCTTTGCACTTAATGCAAAACATAGCTCATGTTATGAGGTTTATGTAGAGTGCATGATAGTTTTTCTGCAATATTGGTTTCACACAAAAAATTACAGAAAATTGAAGAAATTGTGTTTATTGTACTACTTAAAATAAAAACTTGAATAACTTATTTTTTTATCTGATTTTCTTCAAACATGTTGCAAAAAATTTGCCATCATGCAAGAAATGAAATAGTTTGGTTTTAGTCCTGCTCACTTCCCTGTGTATAATGAAAAACTGTTAAAAAAAACAGTTTTTTTGGCCATAACTCCCTGGTTTTTCATCTAATGCTTTTCAAAATTGCCATGTAAATTGCATATGACACACAAATTGTCTTGTGTGAATGTTTGGTTTAGATTATTTCAGTTAAGTGGATGAATCTGTGACAAACTAAGTCCAAAATTGGGTTTTGCCATTTAGCCATTAGTTTTATATATTTCCAACCTAAATTGTGATTTGAACAACCTTTGATGCAAAGATTGTTTGATAAGGATTATTGAAGTGTTAAAAGGGAAAAATTCCTGAAGACCCTTTACAGTAAATGTGCAATGGAGGAGTGTGTGTGTATGTGGTGGGGGTTCACATGTTTGCACTTGCAGTTGAATCAAGCCTTGATGTTTCATCTTTATTTTTGTTCCATTATTAGATTTGTGAACAATGCCATACTATTTGAAAGTTATTATGGCCATATGAAATCTACTGAATATCTAAAACATTGAAACAATTTAACCCTGTGCAATGACCACACAAGAAGGTTTTATTGATGGAATTCCTTTTTTTAAGAACAATCAAATACTTGTGGAGGACATACCATAAAAAAGATGTGGTGGGGAGTAGCTTTGTATACCAATGGATGATGCATGCAAGCAGGGATGCAGGCAGACATTTCTAGACAGGGGTGCGGGCATACAATTGCAGCCATGTACACCCAGGCAACGTTGGGTACCTTGGCTAGTATGTTGATAAAACACTATGTAGGCTAATAATGTGAATTAGTGTCATTGTGGAACTGTCCACACACACACACACACACACACACACACACGTTAAATTAAGTGTATACATAATAAACGAATGTGATATATAAAATGTTAAATGTTCACTGATTGGGTTGATCCAGCCAATCAGAACAAAGGTGTGTAATAATCTTTTTTACTGCCAAATTACAAGGTTGTTCGAACTCCTATATAAACATTTTCCCACAAGAAATCAGTTAGTTGCGGCCTGACACTCAAGGGACAGACATGAATCTACACACCTTCGCCCAACTCATTCATTCTTACTAAGACTTTGTCAGGCACAATTCGCACAAACAAACTTTGTCTAATCTATTAATATGAAAACATTTTGACATGTAATTTATCACGGGGAGGCAACTCATGCATAACTAACCATTTCGTATGCGATTCAACCTAAATGTAAATATTTGTTGAATATATTTTACCTTTGATTCATGTCACAAATTGAATGCGTTGTTCAACTTATTTCTTCTCCTTTCTTGTCTAGCGTCAAGAGTTTTTGATCTTCATAAATTAAATAATAGGGAAAGAGGTTTTATTTGGAAAGTACATCTGGAGGTGACCTTGTGCCAGCTTTATCTCCAGAGAGAGAAATAAACCAAATATGTTATGCGCCCCTACATCATCATGGTTCATCCCTTATTTCAGTTTATTTTATCTATCCTCTCTGAAATTTTCTAATATGCTTGATTTTTTTCTTTTTTTTTTTTTTTTTTTTTATTAGACAATGATTGAACTACAAATACAAGAAGCTTTTTTGCGTTTCATGGCCTGTTTGATGAAAGGTTACAAAACTTATTTGAAACCAATCATGCGAGAACCTACTGCCAACACTACTAAGGCAGCATCATTATTTGATATGCAAGGTAAATAATCTATACTTTAAGAACTATTTCTCTAAGACTTATATTTTAAGATTTTTTCTTTTATGTATCTAGCAGTTATTTTTTCTTTTAAGACCATTTTTAATTTTGCATCAAATAATACTACAAAATATCAGTTTTAACTCTTCACAGCTATGAAGCCAATTAATAATGGGATTGAGTTTAAGAATCATTAAACAATCAAATCAAGCATTATGGCTTTGATTCCATTATTTCGGAGAGGTGAGATTAACTAGATGAATGTCTTATAAAACACTAAGATTGTACAGAAAGTAATTAGCATTTGATTATACTAAAATATTTTTCTATTTTACTTGGAATTCATAAAATTCAATTTTTTTTGTCTCTTATAGGCTTTTTGAAGAGTCGTGACAAGGCATATGTGAAATTTTTTATGCTATTGTTAAAAACACAGACTTACATTCGATTTATTGAAGAACGGTCTTTTGTATCGGACAAAGATGCAAGTTTAGCATTTTTTGATGAGTGTACTGAAAAGGTGAGTTGTGTTAAAAAAAATATTCACTTGAACTAAGATATATCACCACATGAATAAAATAAAATGTTAGATTGTGAATAATGTTCAATATAATAATTAAAACAAATACCAGATATTTTATATATGTTCACATATGTAAAATGTCATAACTATTTTTATGTTGACAGGTTGATGATACAAAAGATGAACCTAAACTTATTGATTTTGATGAAACCCACAAGAGGTAATTGAAAACTATTTCAATACATAATCAGTTAAAGTAAACACAAATTTGTTAACTTGTTATATGTACAATTGGCCTTTTGTATTCAGATTCAAACTACCAAGGGTCAGAAATATTAAGTGGTGGCGATTCCAGAAAAACTCTGAAAAATTAAAGTGAATTTTACTAAGCACCAATCCCTATATAAAGTCACATAAAGTGATGTGTAAACATAGCTTCCCTCCATTTCAGAGATCCTTGATCTCTGTATCTGTCTATATTTCTGCGATGAGGTATTATATACACTATTTACATTATTTGGACTATTGTCTTCATTTATCGCAATGTTTTGGCAACGTTTTGTCCTTGAGATGCCTTTATCCACTGTGCCATGTGTCCTTGAGACACACGGCACAGTGGATAAAGGTGTTAGTTAGATCCAGTGACAGGACCCAAAGAGTGTGAGTTCAATACTTGGTTAAGGCGGTGGTGAACTTTGAGAGGGGAATTAACAAGAGATAACTGGTAACTGACATCCATTAAACATGACATGTGGAAGTAGAACAGCCTACCCCAGTGAGTGAAATAAAGGGTTCAGTTTGACATTCCGACCACCTGAAGAAGGCCGAAGTGTACAATGGCTGAAACGTTGTGATAAATATGGCGACAAAGATGAGGACAATAGTCCGAATAATGTAAATAATGTAACTGTAATCTCTCTTCAGCATTTTTTGTTTGAATACTGTTCACATTGTTCACTACTTTTGTTGTGTGCACCTTTCTGATTTTTTTTGCTTTTCTCTGAAATTCAGAATGGCAACTAAAAATTGTCCTTTATTAAATAAATACTGATATTTTATTATTAAAATCCAGTAATTAGTTGATTTTTTTTTTTTAATTTAAAAAATTGAGATCATTTTGGCCTAAATTTTTTTTTTTAACTGTAAAGTATTATTGATTCTTTTTTTAGTTTTTACAACATTTCACATCATTTTTTACAAATAATTTTGGTTCTATAGAATGTACACAAGTAATTTCATATCAGTTTCCTCCAATCTTATTAATAACAGATTCTGATGAAATTTACTTTTATATAAATTTTGGCTGTTCCACCACCCCATAAAGTTAGGTATCAATTTTCCATCAAAACAACTATTTGCATAGCATATACATTGTATTAGGCATTATACATTGTTTAAAAAGAGGGATGTGCATAAATTATATGCAAATACTATGCCATTTTGTATAAGTGAACTGAGCATCACTTAGAATCAATCTCCCATAACTATGAAGGGATGATTGTTATTATTTTCTTATTTTCCTTAAAGATCACTGTCATATTTATTGCTATACTTTTTGTGTGCAAAGTTTGTATCTACAGTACACCTAGTTGCTTAAATATTTTATTGCCATCATACAAATTATAGTAGTGGTTTTAAAATAATGTTACCGATTTTGTGCCATGTTTTAAGATAATATTGAATAAAAAGGTGTTTTAGATTAAAAATATTTCTTATATTTTCTTTGATATTTTCAAAGGTCCTTTATTAAGACCGTATCATTATTAATCTGTAACTCACTTATGGGTGATTAGGTTGGATTGTTCTAAGTATTGTAAAAATTTTTTTTAATTTTTAAATCACAATTATTTTTTTTCTTCAGTGAAAGAACTGTATTTATAATGCCTCCTGAACCAACTGGATTACCAGAAGGAGTTAAGTACAGGTGAGATTGTGTACATCTTGAATATAAGAAGCTTATCATTTAATTCTAATTGACAATGTTTGTAATGTAAAGCTAATGTTTCTATAGAATTCTTTCATCAGTCAAAAATAATGAATGATCACCAAATTTTTTTTTTTTTTTTAATATTTAAATTACTACCAGAGATACACAGCATTGCCAAGGAATTTAAAATTATTTCAAAAGGATTTATTTATTTATTTATTGACCAACAAATAAAGAAAAACATTACTTATACTACTTAAATGGCTGATGTACAAACAAAACAAATGACATAATTCCTTAGTTTGATAGGACTTCTGTGTACCTATCATTAGCTCTTCTTTCATTGGGTGCTAATATGAAAAGTTACTTTGGAGCTCCATTGTAGAGCTGGTCATGGGAAAGACATGGACAAGTCAGGTTGAGGTCAATGATCTTGAGAAATTGTTCTTATGCATTGTTAGTGTTATGACAAATTTGAGTATCACTATGAATTGAATGTTTATGATTTCAAAGGACAAGTTTGTTGGGATTAGGAAGATTCTGGTAATAAACAAATCTTCCTTTTTACCTATCCCAGTTAGATTAGTTATCTTGATGGCATATGGAAGAAATTGCTTGACAGCTACTCAAGTAACAGATGAGGAACTCAGTTAAGTTCTAAATAGCTTATGAAGTGTCCAAAACTGTAACTTGTGTAACCGAACCTGTTAGTTTTTCTTCAACTACATCGTTCTTTTGAGTAAGAATTCCCAGCCTACAAGGATACTGGTAGTTTATGTAGTTTTGGATCATTTTTATATTTCAAACAGAAAAATAAATTTTAATCCTGAAAATTTAAGAAATTTTTATCTGAAGTTGTTCTCTTTAAGGTTTTACAAATAAGAGCTCTTTAAATCCTTTCTTATGTCATTTTTTTTTTTTTTTTTTAAATTCAAAATTGGCCTCTAAGGATCTCCAATGACATTGAAGTTTAGCACTATCATCATCTTTTTCTTTTCAGGTAACCTCCACATACCAATTTACCTGCAATAATATAATTGTTTAGCCACAAACTAATTCTCACTGTAATGATCTCTAATAACCTTGGAGTTTGAATTTAACTTTATTCATCCTACCATTCATGAGATCAAAAATGTGTCTTCATAGACAACTAAATATGTCACTTTATTTTGTTAGAAATTGTTTTATTTGGTAAGAAATTGCATTTTGAAATTAATTTCATATAGTCTGTATCATAATTATATATCTTCTGAGTTATTCTTTATTTGTTATTCTTTCAAAAATAAGTTCAAAGAGTCTTATTATTTGAGCATAATCAGGTCATATACACAGTATTTTTCAGTATTATTATAGATCTAAAGGTAATAAAATTGTTTTATCAAAGCGATTTACATTTTCATCATCTGCCGATTTTAATATTACACATACATACATTACATTCCAGTTACCATCCATTGTTAATTTCTGTATACACCATTTATATCTAAAAATGCTTTATCTCTTATATTGAGACTCTTTCCTTGTAAATATCGTAAATTTTAAAAATATATATACACAGCGGAGGGAAACAAATATTCGTACACATAAAAATTTTTAATCTATTGTATTTCCAACTAGTGAAGATAATGATCCTAAGCATACTGCAAAATCTATGAAGAAATGGCTTGCTGAAAATAATGTAAATATCCTGAAATGGTCAAGTCAGTCCCCAGATTTAAACCCAATCTGTGGCGTTATTTGAAAATTCAAAATTGAGAAGAAGAATGGAAAAAAAAAAAATACCAACTAAAATTTGCAACTGATTGAGAACTACAAGAAGAGGTTGGTTGCTGTAGAAGTGAATATTGGCTATTCTACAAAGTATTAGATGAAGATTATGTATTCGTTTTTGTATTGTACGAATACTTTTTTCACACATTAAAGTGGATAAATGGGATTTTTTTTCCTGCTTTCTATGCATATTTAGTTATTATGCATCTGTGTACAGTTAAGTATATGAAAAGTATGTTTATTCATTAGTTGGGAATACAATAAATTAAAAATCTTTCTGTGTATGAATATTTGTTTCCCTCCACTGTGTGTGTGTGTGTGTGTGTGTATATATATATATATATATATATATATATATATATATATATATATATATATAAAAAAAGGAAACTGTTATATTGGGACATGCAAACTATATTTGGTGGTGAGGATCCATCTTGGGTGTTTTGGTGAGTATAGAATTACTTAGTTGCTTTGTAGAGGAAGCAAATATTATTAATTGTAAAGTTATCAATAGCAATAAGAAGAGGATAAACAGGCCAAACTAATATGAGATAAGACAATGTAATGCAGAGCAATTAACAGCAGTAACACAGTAAATGTAAAAAAAAAAAAAAAGTGGTGATGAGGTGGGGGTGAAAAAATGCAGAACTCGCTGTTCTTCTTCAGTTGCCTCAAGGAAATGGATTGCATGACTCTCTTTCTCAGCCATTACACTGGGCAGTTGTGAAACAGGGTTTGATTCATATGTACAAAAAGCTGTGTGGGCTCTGAGGTAGATAAATAGACAAGGCCAATAGACAGTGAGAGGAAGGTGACATGCATGACAGATTGCAGTGTTGGAATTCATGAGTCATGGATTTGAAATAGATTGCCTGTATCAATTCTCACAATAGAGAAGTTACCAGTGTTGTTGTTACAATCAGTTTACAAAGGTCCATTGGACTGATAAGATCATCATTTTTGGTGACTTTAATGCAAGATTTGGAAAGGACTATGAAAATTTGGAGCATTATAAGAAGTCATGGCATAGGAAATAGATATTTTATAGATTATATAAACAAAGTAAAGTGTGATATTTTGATGGATTTGTGTAATGTGTAGCACAGATTGCTGGCCTGAACACCACTGAGTATGCACAAAAGTCAAGTTTGTTGTCAAACCCACATTTAAAGGCAATGGGATCAATCTTCCTAAGAGATTGAATGTTGCCTGTCTGAAAGATGAGTTTGTTTTTGGAGGAACAGGTGCATAAGATAGAAAAAATTCAACCATGAGTAGATAGGTTTTAAAGAGAATGTATAATGCATGTGTTGATGTTCCAGGGTTTATCAAGAAGACCCATCAGAATTAGTTTGATGAAAATAACTAGGAGATTATGTGGAAAGAACTAGGCACTGACAGTACTGGTTAAATGTGGTTAATCTTGAATACATATGATTATCTAGCATATTCAAGGAGGTGAAAGCTAGTGTGCAATGACAACTGTTAGACGACAAACAAAGGCTAATGAAATTCAGTTTGCTTCTAAATCTAACAATGCAAAGCTGTTACATAATCTGCAAGAAGCTTATGGACCATCTTCAGTGACACTACTGAGCATCAAGGATGATGACAATCTGCTGTACTAATCAAAAGAAATTCTGAACAGGTGGAAGGAACAATTGAATGAACTTTTAAAAGATTATCACAAGTTGGTTACAAGTTCATCAGATCTATACTGTGTAGACTAATAAAAATTTGTCTGGCAAAGTCTTATGAAACGGTTGAAATAGGTGTTAGCAAGTTGAACAATGGAAAGTCCTCTCTCATGGTTAAAGCAATTTTGAAGTATGGGAGCCAGAACCTAATGCAACATCTGACTTGTCTGTTGCAAAATGTTAGGAGCGTAGAATATGTTCTACAAGATTTGAAGGATACTTTAATTCTGGTGATTTTTAAGGGAAAGAGTAGCAAATATGATTATAAGAAGCTACTACAGAATCTCTCTACTTTCTGTCATAGGGAAGGTATTATGCAAGATATTTGAGAGATTGCTCACTCATCTTGCAGATGAGGTTCTGTCAGAGTTTGTGTGATTTTAGAGATGAAAGTTATGATGAGTATAATCTTTTTAGCTAGACAAATACAGGACAAGTGCATAGAATAATAAATGGACCTGTATCAGTTATTTGTCAATTTGGCAAGGTTTTAGTATAGCTAACAGAGGCTTTGTAGAAAATCCTCAAAGGCTGGTTGTCCTAATGAGTTTATTATGCCTTTTTCATGATAAAAAGTTATGGGTGTGTTAGAATTATCTTAGAGCATATTAATTTAAAGAATGATGTAAAAATAGGGAAACACTGATCAATACTTTTTCATACCATTTCAATATAGTATTTCAAATGATGTTCAAGATTGTGTTCACATGGTATTTATGTCAACTATTGTAAAACTGTGCAATTATTTGGGACCCTTTGGTGCTAAAATGAAACTTAGTTACAAGTTCATCAGATCTATACTGTGTAAAACCCATTTAAAATATTGTTACTATCATGACACTTAATAATGTTAAAGTTCTGGTGGCAATCAATTTTTATTCTGATTTTAATCTCCATATTATTTAATTCTTTTTCTCTCTAGCTATAATGGTTTTCCTGAACTGAAACCAGAACTGTTTTTAATGAAAAAAGCTTCCACTCTCTCTTTACCTGGTAAACAGTCTATTTGCCCCAATAGTCCAATGGCTAAACGTACCAAGCAAGAAGTGCGTATGGCACAAAAGGTTAGTTTTATTTTTGTTGAAATTTTGAATTTCAGAGAAATAGTATTAGGAAATTGACTGATGATTTTTCTTGTGAGAAAAGAGCTTAATCTCGTTTGTCAGTGATTCCTGCTATATTTCAAGTTAAAATTATTGAACAATGTTTCAAATTCAATAGTTGAAACAAATTGTTTAATAATTAGAAATCTGAATCAAATTGTGTAATAATTTTAATTTTTAAAGATTTAATTCATCTTAAAAATTACTTTTTTTAGATAAAAAACACAATTCTTTATAATTTTATTGCTTTTAAAGTACTTTTTAAAAAGTAGCTATTTTTTAGAAAGTATCTGTTATGAAATTTCTATGAAAAGTTTTGAGTAAATATCAAAAATTCATTGTCACAAATTTTCTGGAAATATAGAATCTTTGTGTTTCATTTTCAAATTGTTTACAATTATTTTCATTATATCAACATAAACTGAAGTGCCAAAAATTAGATATCTGTTCACTGGATGGTTTCATCCTCCACCACTTGTAGAATTGGACTCAGCCATATGACATGTGTGATGTAATAGGTAAAAAGCAGTTTAGATGTGATGTCCATAGGATGGGAACGGGACTTAACACTATTTGACTGTAATGTGATTAGGCCAGAAAGCTTGGTCACTCTATCTCTGAGGTGTCAACTGCTCTAGATATTTCTTGGTGGGCAACAGTAGCAATGATTTATAAGAATATATGAATTTTAGACAGATATCATTGAATTATTTATTTACTTAAGCTCTCTTTTATTCAAATGTCTAGACCATTTCCTTACAAGTTAGAACTCCAATTAGGATCAAATTGAAGAATAAGCTTGGTTGGAATAAATGAGGGAAGCTAGGGAGGAATATTTTCATTTGAAATGGAAAAATTTCTATCTTTTCTGAAATTCTTGTTTATATTTTGTTATTAATACATAATTTTACTTCATTGAATTAGAACTCATTAGAACAAATAGAGAAATTGAGTGAAAAGGTCACAAAATTAAGGTTTACTAATATTTGTAGAAGAAAATGTTGCACCAATAACTTATGTACACTTATCATAGTTATTCAATAAATTTTAAACAATTCTTTGCAGATTGCTCAACAACAAGTTGGTACTCCTATGCTTTGGGCAAAATGTCTTCTTGGTCATTGTTAT
Source organism: Acanthosepion pharaonis (assembly GCA_903632075.3). Taxonomy (NCBI): domain Eukaryota; kingdom Metazoa; phylum Mollusca; class Cephalopoda; order Sepiida; family Sepiidae; genus Acanthosepion; species Acanthosepion pharaonis. Next base: position 487,584 of record CAHIKZ030001256.1, read on the forward strand.
TGCCTTTGGTTCATCCATCTGCCTGCATTTGTAAAGCTTAGCCAGTCAAAGGCTAGGGCTCTTCGGTTGGCTTATGATGTTTTACGTAAAATGAATGTAATGAAAGATATCCGTCCTGATGAAGTATGTATAAACAAATTTGGTCATTCTTTTGAGAATATGTGACAACATATTTTTTCTACTCATTTTAATTTTCTTTCAAATGAAAATTATTTCTATTGAGAATGTTTCAAATACAAGATCTTTAGATTTGAAATATGTTAGAATCATATATAAAGCAGCTTTTCTTCAAAATATAAATCTTTAGGAAATTTACTAATATTTTGACTATTTTTGGGAATACTTTTGTTAAACACTATTGAATATTTGCTTGTATTCTATTTTAATTCATATCTTTTTTTTTTATTACTCTATTTCTTTTAAACAACAAAATATAAAAGACATTTAATAAATATAAGTAGAATATCTAAGGAAACATTTGGTAATGAATCCAAGACCTGTACAAATATCGAACTTCCATTTTCAGTGGAATATATTTTGATAAATGTAAAAGCCATTTGCATCATTTAACATTTGAAATTAAATTTACCATAATGTTGTTTTTTTTGTTTTTTTTAAATGAATTCCATAATAATCAAAAACTTTAGAATCTGAAAATATTTATAAAGCATTTCTTTGATTCAGCAATAGTTTTCTATAATAAGTGTATTTATTATCAGACATTTTGCTTTAGTTGATGTTTTATTTACAGATAGGTAAGAAAATGAGTTTGAAAGAAGCGATTTTAATTTGTATACTTACTAGACTAACATGAAAATCATTTAATACATTTTCTAAAAGTTCTAATAAAATGTCTTGTTTGTAATTACAGTTTCTCACTTGTTATGGAAATTGTTATGAAACATTACACTATAACATGGTTATAACATAGGCTTGTGAGATAATTTTTATTTAAAATCTGTGCAATTTCATTACTTTTTTGAACATTATGTTCAGTAAAATTTCATTTGATAATTATGTATTTTAATTTGGTTTGATATCAGATTTAAGTTATTTATTTCAACTAGTTATGTTTTTGTTGAATACTAAGATGAGATTCATTAAACTTGCACAAGTACAGTCCAATTGTGAAAATAGGACTGGATCCCTTGAACAGTTAGTTTTTCACTGACTGGTCAGTGACTAAATAAATTCCCATTTTTCAACATTTTGAACAAAACTGGGAAAAGCCTGGTGTATGTTCAACAAAGAAAATGAAAATGAGATATCAAAGAGAAAAATCTTGAATATGGTTGTTTTTAGATATTGTCTTGGGCAGGGGAGACAAGAACTCTTCTGGTCTTGAGAAATAGGGTTCTTTATTCATGGATCAGTTCACCTGTCACTGTCTGAAGGTATGTAAGTGATATTTGAGATATCTTTGCTGCTACTTCTGTCTTCTCTCGTGACAGAATAACAGACAAAATCTTTCATTTCACCAGCAAGAACTTCATCTCCATCAGATTCTACATCTCTTACTTTAACTGTGAATATACATTATCTAGAATGTGGCTTGACTATATGAGTCTATGACTAGAATTCCCTACTTTCCAGCCAAGTGTCACTTGACCCTGAATGTTTTATTTATTTGTTTTCTTTCCCTTTCCCTACTTATGGGCTTGCTTTGAAACTGTCATATTTCAATTTTACTGGTGATATAGTTGGTTGTCATAAAACTACCAGCTGCTCCCAGGCTAGATAACTCATTTACCTTTTTTAATTTTACTTTATGTGGTTTTCTTAACCAATCAAGTGGGAATCCATTGTGACACACAGTGACTGAATTTTTTACAGGGTAGATCTATATTCATTTAGATTAGAACTTAACAGATTTTCATTTTATTTTCCTTTAGGAATACAAAATAGTTATTATTCTGTTAAATCATAACCCTCTGCTACAATATAAAATATTTTCTTACAGGTATGTTACAGAGTGGTACTGCAATTATGTGGTCAGTACAATGAACCAACATTAGCAGTGAAAGTATTGTTTGAAATGAAGCGAGCTGGTGTCCAGCCAAATGCTATCACTTATGGATATTATAACAAGGTATAAGAAACTCACAAGGAAAAAAAAAAAATGAAAATTTATATTTCTTAGATTTAGTATTTAAAAATATCTAATTGGTTGCAAGTTTTATTTTTGAATTTATTTTTTTTATGTTTTCAAACTAGTTGTTTCTAATTGGATAAATAAATAGAAAAAGAATGGATAAATAAAAAGTTTTCATTATTTTAAAATATTGTTTATCAGACAATTTTAAAACCAGATGAAATAACTCCAAAAATGTCCTTCATTGGTAAAGATTAACCTCATTTTATTGTTTATTAAGCAAATATTATTGTATTATCTAGTGAGTAGCATCTTGTATAGCTTGTCAGTTTCTGACCAAATACCAAATCGACACCAGATATATTGAAACAAATAATTTTCAAAAAACTGATGTAATGATATTATCTTGTTCATGGAATTTTTTTAATTAAATACCAACACTTTACTAGCACAATTTTTATTGTTGTGCTCAGAACACTGTCTTTACAAAAATGGTGTATTGAAAGCAGGAGAAAACAGGAAAAATTTGTTTGGAAAAGCCAAAACAAATTTACTATTACAGGTTGTCATTGCCATTATGATCTATGCGTCTTAGAACTGTTGACTGAAATTTGGTATGTCTGGCTACAACTGTTCTGAATCTGGCTGCATGAATGTTTCCCAGCTTGGTGTATGACAATTTCTGCTGCAGTTTCTAGTAGCACTAGCATTCCTTTGTGTGCCTCAAGCTCAGTGTTAGGGCAGCCTTTATACAACACACTTTCCCCAGAATTCGTTTGTGTATTTTAAATTTTTCTTCAAAAAATCTCAAGAGGAAATTATCTTTGTTTATTCCTCAACCTGCTAAGAAGGAAGAAAAGTTATTTATATTGACACAAAAATGATTACAATCAAACAATATGAAGGTGGAAAGAAAGTGAATGTGATCGCACGTAAGCTGAAGTTATAACACTCTGTGTTGATGATTTTGAAAGCCAGTGAAAAATTTGTAAAGCTGTGAAAGGTTCTGCACTGATATGATCGACAGTTATAACAAAACAATAGACTGAGTCCATCCATGAAATGGACAAGTTGCTGAATATGTGACTGCTAGCAGTGTTTGACTTAAACCTGATAAGCATAAAAATAAGAAACAATGTGTAGAGAGATGATACAAATAGTATCAAATGTAAAGAAACTGTAAAAATTATGATAAATACAATAATACCTAAAGAAAGTTAAAAAGATTACAAAATTAATTACAGACTAACTTATGACCAGATTAATTTACATCCTGTAGGTCAGAAGTTGATGACAACCTGTATTTGCAAATGATGACAGCAATTAAGAATAGGCCTTAATAAAGATTATAGTCGATGCCATTGTCATAATATGATGTTATTTACCTTCAAACATACATGTTTTGGAGTTATTTTCGATAAGTGTAATAATGAATTAGAGCTTTATATGCACTAAGTAGTTTAATAATTTTTGGTTCATTAAAAGAATAATCTTTTCTCAATCTAGCCAACCCTTAATGAACAAGATCAATTGTAATGAAACATTGTCTTTATGTAAGTTTGAATTTTTTGTTCAGGCTGTTTTGGAGAGTAAATGGCCAAGTGCTACTAGTAAAGGTTTGTTGTTATGGAACAAACTTCGGAATGTAATTACTGCTGTGGCCCAGTTACGACGACGTGCTGCTCATCAACGCAGTGCTTCATATTGTTCCAATTCTGAAAGTGATTTTGATCAAGTCAGTCACACAAGCATTGACAGTTGCATGGAAGATGTAACTGCCAGTATCATTGACACAGGTGGCACCAACAATACAGGGCTAAACACTACCACACCAAAGACTGAACTTGCTATAGACATGGTTGTGACAGGTTCTAATGGAAACAAGGGGGCCAATGAAGAGAGAATGAGTACAGGTAAGTGGTGGTTGATTAGGAAATATGTAATTATTTTGATAGACATGGTTTAATTAAATTTAATCTTTTCATTTTTTTTTTTCATATAGTTTAATCCGATTGTGTTGACAATAATTCTGATTTTGCAAAATAAAATTTACATTTATTCATCAAAGAAATTGCGAAGATACTTTTAAAACATTTTACAGATAATATTCTCCTCATTTTTATTTTGTAATTTAATAATATATGAAATTAATTTGTACCTGCACACTTGTTTGTCATTGTAATTAAGGTCTTAAGTGTATATTTGTATAGACTTCAGAATGTATGTATGTATGAATGTTTGCGTTATTGTTTAGTTTTCTTGCTTGCAACTTTTATAAGCTGTTGTATTTGTGATTTTATATCATTTCTTTGAGATGGTATGTTAATGGTTTCAGGTGGAGCTTCAGATAGAGGCTACAGCTCCATGACTCAGGAGGATGCCAAGACACTGTGTGGAGCTCTTGCTTCAGCTGAACAGAATCAAGCTGACAATGCTAAGACAAAGAAGGAAGCCAAGTCGTCACGATCTGATGTCCGATGGAAGACCAAGAGCAAAAGTACTGCTGATGAATTGTCGGGTATTACAATTGGTTCTTATTGTCTTCTAAACTTATTTTGCAGATGCTTAATTTTGAGTAGTTGATATTATTTCATATTTGATTTCTAATTATTGGCATTTGTCTTTAGCTTAAAAAAGTAATTAATAGAATATGAATTTTTGAAAGTCTCTTATTTATTAGGATTTTTGAATACCTGTTCTGTTTATTATGATCCATTATTTTTGTTATTCTTTTTTTTTCTTTTAAATCTGGTTAATCAATACAATAATCAAAATTTTGTTGACTTTGCCAAAAAGTTGATTTTGTTTTTATATGGCATCAAATTTTTAGTTTTAACTTATTTCATTCAGAAAGATCACTTTTGATTACATTGTCATACCTACCCTTTCAGTATGAATAATTTGTTAGAATTGGTGTACTTTTGTTTATTGATTCTAACTTTAAAGAGAGAAGATATACAAAGTTTTTAACATATTGTTCTTTTTATTTTAAGAATGGTAAAAATGTGACACATAAAATAAGATTTGTGTAGTTCATAGAGAAGGTACTCTGATTGAGCATCTCAAAAGTTCTTTGTAAAGTTTCATGTTGAAAATTTATTACTGAATAATGTTTGTTCTATGGTCTGTGTTGAAGTTGATAGTGATCAAATCAAGACATTACTTGAGAATAATTAACACATGTGCCTGTGAGCAAGCCAACATACTTAAAATATCCAAATCAAGTGTTGAAAATCATTTGCACTCTTTTGTTTAGGTTAGTTTCTTTGACATGTGACTATCAAAATGCTGCACAATATTTTTGTATATAGTTCATTATTATGAAATAATGAGAAGAGTCCTGTCTTTGTCTTTTCTTTTGTAAAAGTAAATGTGATGCAGACATATGAAATGAACTCTGATTAACTGTACAAAACTCTAATCTTCATCCTAAGAAACTGATTAGCTCCTTCCATACTAATAAGTACTGTCCTCAATTAAATCAACTAAAGGCATTAAGCACAGAAATAGTCTGGGATCAGTTAATAAAAAGGGAATAATCTATCAAGATAACACATTTTTTTTTTTTTTTTTTTTTTTACTTAATGAGATTATGAAGTTATGCTTGAAAGATGGCAGCAGAATGCTAAATATGTTATTCAGGAATGTTAAGAATCATAACCTAGTGTTATTTCTAATCTTGGCAAAATTATTTAACTGCTGTGAAAAGGAGAAATGTTTTCCAAATCTATGGAAGGTGTCAGCTCATCCCTCATTGCAATATTACCATATCATACTCCTTAATGTCATCATCAAACCTTTTGTGGCTATTACCAATCAGTAGGTATTGCACATCTTTCGGAAAACAACTTCTTAAGTGACAACAGTATAGGTTTTGCTCCTCTAGCTTATGTTTTAACAGTCTTTACACCTAGAAACAGTGAAGTACTCAATGATATAGCCATTGCATTAGATATTTTAAAGGCTTTTGACAAGATGTATTATACAGGGTTGCTGCACAAACTCTGTACTTAAACATCTCTAGAAGAGTCTACACACTTATTGAGTTTCTCACAAGTAGGTCCCTGGAGGTAATTGTAAATGTCCAGTCTTCTGAAGCTGATGAGGTCAACACTGAGGTCCCCCAAATCTCCCTTTGGTCCTACTCCTTTTGGCTTTTTATTAAGGATTTGCCTATGAACATTCTCAGATCATTAGTAAACATATGCTGATGGTACCATCAGTTTTTCTTGAGGAATATGAAATTTGTGGTTAGCTAAATTGATAAAGAATAAGATTTTATAGTGTACTTCAGAGAAAGTTAGAAAAACTAAAGACCTAACTTTTGTCTTTTAGACAAGGTGTTGTACTTTTTGTCTATTTTTTCCATTTGGTCTAATTGTTGTGTATGTATGTATTTGTTTGTTTGTCCATCCATCCTGTTGTGGTTACTCTGCTCTCTAATGCTTCTGAGTTTGTCACATTTTGTAATATCAAACTTTGTTCTGATTGAGCATGTTCCTTCTCATACATGTTACATCTGGTGTATATACCTGCAAGCCCTTTAAACTGTCCTCATCTGACCCATGTTTTAAATCTGTGACCTGCCAGTAGATTTTACTGAAACTCCATTTTTGAGGTCATGTTTTGGGGAACTTAAATCCATTTGTTGCATTTTTTTATCAGTTGTTTCTATATGCTATTGGTATCTATGCTTGTTCTGCTAACAGAATTGAGTATGTGTGCTGATTTCTTCAATGATCTTATGATAATCTGAGTGTATAATTTTTACTTTATTCTATAGATACTGTCACAAAAGTTTTTTTTCTTTTTTCATTATGAAAGTTTTTTGTTTTGTATAAATCAATTCATATATAAATATATTTCTTAGTGTGGAGATCTAAGGATGAATGCTGTTTATTTCAAATAGCATTTTTTAGAAAAGTAGTGATTAAAGTTCAGTTTAAAGAGTTATTTCTTGTATAATACTTTTAATTAAGAAAAGTTTATTCACAATACAATGTGGTACACACGATGTATATAGTCAACGTTTGCTTTTATGTCGGTTAATTTCCCTTAATATTATGTATGTGTATGCATGTGTAATAGAAGTTAGCCTGTTAGAATGGTTTACTATTTAGAGGTGTGTTAAAAATTCATTGAAAGCAGATGAAACAGATATGTAATTTTGAGGTTAGAGATGAATATTGAGTTGTGATTGAAACTGATTTTGACTTTTTATAACAATTTGTTGACTCGATCAAAAGCTAAATTTTATTGAGAATAATTTGTCAATTGGATGAAAAATATTAATGCAATATGTTATACACATTTTTATTTGAAAAAGTATTGATGATAGAATTCTGAGTTAGTTTTAATCCACCTTTACTTTCAACTCTGTAACATTTATGTTTTGAAAAGTTAGTGTTTAATATAAATATTTCTATTGGTTAGAAAATGTAAAAGTTATAATTTAACTTTTCATCAGTTTGATTTTTTTTGGCACCATCTCACCACAACCAATGGCTGCTCTGCAGCCAAACTTCCAATGCCATCTGAGTTGGGTTTCTTATCTATGCTACATTTTTTTGTATCTCCTTACAGTTGGACTAGAGTTAAGGTTAACAGTTCAAATATCGTAATTGATATAAATATTTATGGAAACTATTTCAATATATACTTTTCATCAATTGCTAGCTAAGTGATATAAAAAAAGTGTGTATATAATAATGCTTAGATTTTTCCTACTTTTGTGTGTTATGCATGAATTAGCAAGTGTAAAGAAAAAAAATATATCCCAACTACTTATTTTCAGTAATGATTCATTGTTTTCAGCAATCAGCAATTCCAGTGAATCTCCTTCAACTGAAGGTGTCAATTCCCACTTCCGTGCTCGAGTTGGCAGCATTGTGAGAAGGTCTGCCAGAAACATTTCCAGTGTTAGCAGCTTTGAATCTTTAAAGGCTAGTCTTTGTAAGTATAATTGTTCAGAAAGAAATTTGCATAAATATGGTATTGGTATGTCAGAAAGCTAATTAAAAGAAAATGGAATTTTAATTGTGTAAACATTTCATTTCCAGATAAATTCTAACATTGTACCCCTTCATCAGCCACATTTAAAAGATTTTTAATTTAAGAACATATTCTGTATTTAAAAAAAATTTTTTCTCTTTTAGTTGGCAGTTCTGCTGGTGTTCTCATGGTGAGTGAGTCAATATTGAAGAACCACAACTTGCATCAGTTGGATACTCTTGAATTGGATGCTAAACGGAAGAGACACAAAAGTGCTGGGGACAACCACTTGAAGACACGCTCTAATAGTATGTTCTCCAACTGGACACCACCTTCTGCTTGGAATGGATCCAATGTTTTAATGCGTTTCTCTGACCTTGTGAGCAAGGAGAAAATCAGTGATAAAGGCACTGATCAAAAAAGTCCTGAGAATGTACAAATAACTTCATCAGAATTAAATATTGAAGATAGTGGTGTTGGTCTGAATGATAACAATCAGACTAGTGCATTTGTGTCTCTCTCTTCTGAAGTATCAGAATTAGAAAGGGTGAGAGTAGATTGTCAAGAGACACAGTTGAACAGTACTCAGTCTACAAAGAATAGCTTGTCCCAGTCTTCTTCATTCAGTACTCCAGTCACAGAGAATGATCCACTTGGTCTCTTTGATAACCATCCTGAGGTGGCAGAAATGAACAATAACTCCTCACCTAATTTGGTTAAACCATCTAACTCCATTTCTAGAAGGCTTTCACAGTTAACAAAAGTTGAAGCATTATCAAAAAAAAGTCCTGAAAGAACCTTATTTGATATTCAAGCACTACGGACTAATAATGTTTGCAACACTTTGCATGAAGAGTGTGTAGATGGGGAAATTGTTGTTGGTACAAGGTATGACCCTGGTGGCAACCGTAAACTTGGCGATCTGGGACGGACTAGTAGTTCACCTGACTGCCTTGCTGAGTCCAAGTTCAGTCAACAGACACCTCAGAAAAAATCAAAACTCTCATCCACATTATCACTGGATGAGGCTGGCAATGTAGAACGCCCACAAGACATTAGGCTACGGCGTTCGCATAGTTTGCGACGCCGCAACGAAATGTTCAGCGGTGTATTTAAATCAGCTGCCATCATGTTCAACAAGCTCAATGAAATCAAGCAGTCCATTACACAACAACCGGGACAGACAGGATCCAACTTGTCACTGACTCCATCAGAAGACAGAGATAGCGGCACTGGAGATGAAGACAGTTATGATGGAGGCTTAAGGGGATTGAAAAAGAAGATGTCTGGTAGCCTGGATTTCCTCAGTCGAAGTGATAATCACCTTGATGAGTCTTTAACAGAGGATGGCCGACGCTCATCTCATGGTTTGTGTACAGACTTCTTTAAGTATATAACACATCCAAGCTTCTTTCCCTTGTGCTTTAGTCTTTAACCCATACTTTCTGCTTTCATAGCTCATCTCTTTTATTAGATCTCTTCAATTGATTTCCTTTCTTTTATACAAAGAATTTTTTTAGTCACTTTCCTGCTGTTGGCTTCTGCTTAATTAATTCATAGGATATCTTTTACCAAATGTCTTTTTTGTTGTTTTTACATTGTTACTAAATGTGTATTAAAAAACATTTTTATCTAAAATTTTGCAATTTCTGCTTATTAAAAATGAGTGATAAAAAGGAAGATTAATTGTAAAAGATGTACATGTTTTATTGTATTTTTATAGTATGTTCACATTGCAAAATTATGTGCATTTATCTTTTCTATTATTTTTCTTGTCAAGTTTCAATTTGAAATGTTGAATTTTATAACAATTAAAAGTTTTTGTCTGTTTGACCAATAATATAGAAAATGAGGTAATATTTTCCCTACTTGCTAATAACCAGAATAATTAAACTATTATACCAGAAATATGAGAAATTAGCGAAAATTATTCAATTTGTTTTTTCTCTGATCTACTTTTATTTTTTTAATTTGATGTGAGAGTTAATTTTTCTGCTGTCATTGTGGGTTGCTAGTTATAATAGTTTCATAGAAAAAAACTATATTTCCACTATACAGACTAAAATTTATTTGAAACAAAACGGCAAAAATTATACAAAAATTATTTTCCAATTTTGTTTGTTCAATAAATTTAAAAAAATTCACTATTCTTACAGCAGTATTGGCTTCATTTTTTTTCTTGCAAAAATTATTAATTTTCTCAGTAAAATAGCTTTAGTTATCAATTCTTGTTATAACTATGTGTGTGTGTGTGTGTTGCACATATTTGATTTTTCTTTTCTCAGTGATATAAACTTCTGAAATAGAATTATTTTCTTATCAACTGAATATGAGAAAAATATGCAGTTCAACAATTTATTGCTATTTGTCTTTAGTTTATTTGTGGAGTAATTTTTCTGGAAGATCAGATAAAAATGAATATCTTGAAATTAGACATTTACAGATTGTAACCATTTATATCTGATGGTATCAGATTTAAACTTTCAACAAAAGTATGTTGTGTTGAATGTCTATTATGTTTTGTTTATAAGATCTTTGGTTTTGTTCACATAATTTTTTGTTGTTCTATTGAGTGTATGTTATATTGAACTTATGCAGAAATCAAATCTAAGTAAATTAACATTTCTAGATGCAGGTAGGGTTTAACTGGCCTTTATAGGAATATTGTTTCTTCACAAGCAGTTAGGATTGATCTGCAAAATCCAGCTCACTTTGATATTAACTAACATTAATATTATAAGTATTAATTAACAAATTGAGTTTGGTAATTAATTTAAATCGGTAGCTATGGTAATGTAATCATCCTAGCCTGAGCAAATAGAGGTTATTTAAAAATGAGTACTTTATTATTTAATAATAAAGTAATCATTTATATTTTAATATAATAAAGAAATTTAGTATTTAAATTAAGAAAAGTTTTATTTTTGTCATAGGCTATGAATCTTGACTTATATGAAGAAAATAGCAGAAAAATTTAAATTCCACTAAATGGTCATAATTTCTTTTCAAAGAAATATCTTTATACAGAAGAAATGAAGCTGGTTTTTCATAGCTTGAATTTTACTAATTTCTTGGATGTTGATTTGCCAATTTTCTTTTTGTTATTGGTTTTTCAGATTCTGTATCCTCTCCCACTTTCACCAAGCAATATATTCCAATGAAAGAGCTTTCAGACAGCTCAAATAAAAGTACTTCTGCTGAGAGTTATCTCAGTTCTGGTTTTGATTTGCTTGAGAAAATGGGAGAAGTTGCTTTAGAAGTGGAGATAAGCAGTTGTTGCCGCTGTTCTAACTGCCACTGCCTACTCTATGATGAAGAAATAATGGCTGGTTGGTCAGCAGATGATTCCAATCTTAATACAAGGTTTGTTGATTTCTCATTTGTTAGGTGAATGTTCCATTTTAATATTTAAATTTGGATTTGTTTCTTATTTTTATATTTTATCTTTTCTGTTTTTTAGTTGTGCTTTTTGTGCCAAGACACTTGTACCGCATCTTCAGATTTACATTAAAGTGAGTATTACTATTATTATTCAGTTTATTAATAAATTAAATAGGAATATTTTCTTTTCAAGTTATTGTAATGTGATAGCATTTTATTGTCTAGTTTAGCACAAATATTTTAATTTTAATCAGCATAAAGTAACATTTTATCTTATTGTAGACTTAAATTCTTATATTACATTTGAAGTGAATTTAAAAAAGAAATAGGTAAAAATTACAAAATACAGTGACTGAAAACAAAAATGAAGGAATCTAACTTGTAATTAGGTAAAATTATAGATCTTTGAACAGTTTGAATTACTTTGGATAAAATTAGGTATCTTCATGAGATCATTAAAAAGAGCATAGCTTGACGAAAACAAATCTTTATTGTCTAAATGTTTGTTATTAAGAGGAAAGATCAAAGTATTTTTGGGGTATTTTTTTTACATTTTTTAATCGTTCCTAGCACGTCCAAAATTTTCGTGAAAAATCATGTTTTTTTTTTTTTTTTTTTTTGAGTCATCATTTTTTTTCCATTAAAAAAAAAAATCTCAGTTTGAAATTCTTTTAAAAATCAATTATAATTTTTTCAAAACTTATTTTAAGAAAGTTAGAAATTATAATGTTTATTTAAAATATTTTGAAACAAGCTTAACTTAGTTTCTGCGCTGAAAAGAGGTGACGAAAGACATTTTCATGACGTATTGGTAGCTTACGTGAGGAGAATTTATTCTACGGATGGAGAGAAGTGAAATTTAGATTTAAGTGAACAAATTATTTACCTTGTTATTTTTAAGGAAAACTTTCAGCGCTTTTTTTTTTTTTTTTTGTACTTAGCTTTCACCTTTATGTTTATGATGCTTTATGGAAAATATATAAAGAAATTAAAATAAGCCTGTTGAGAGTGAGATTAAATTTAATAAAATTGAAATAAGACAACTGAAAACTAAAATAACTTCACAAAATTGAAATTGCAATAAAATATGTAGATGAAATAACTGGTACACTTAAAAATGTAGTAATGTTGCTGCTGAAAATGGCTTAGGATGGTGTGCAAATTTTTTTAATTAGTAAAAATGCTAATTCAAAATGCTTAGCATGTGTTTTGCATGAAGAATTTGCAATAATGAAATAATAAATATAAAAAAAATATTTCTGCCATGACTAATAAAAACATATTTATAATAATTTCGATTATCTGTGAATATTTTCTGAAAGTTTCATTAACATCCGACAATTATTTTTATTTTTTGCAAGATTTTCCAAATTAATGTGTGTCATACAAAAAAAAACGTGCTAAAAATTGAGTTATTTTACTAGTTCCAGTGATACAAAGATAAACAAGGTTTTTTCAATGAAAATTTGGAATGTTCTAAAAAGAAGGAAAAATTTTAAAAAAAATAATTAAAACAAAAAAACTTTGATCTTTCCACTTAATAATAACAAACATTTAGACGATAAAATTTTGTTTTTGTCAAGTTTGGCATGTTTTTCATCATGCTGTGCTCTTTTTAGCAATCTCTTGAAGGTACCTAGATAAAATTAATATTAAACTTCAACAAATATGAAAATGGATCTAAGTTTATAATAATGTAGGAACTTGACACTAAACTTTATTTCAAATTTGAATATTGAAAACATGTATGAGAATAAAAATGTTAACATAGCTGTTCATGGCTTATTGACATTAAAACAAACTTTTTTTTATCTAGAAAAAAATATGCTCATGTATTTTATTTTTTTTATAATCATGTATTCCTCTAATCAGTGTTAAATAAGACCTAAAAAACTTAAAAATTTTGTAGGACTTGCGAGAAAAACAGAACAAATCTATTTGTCCAGAAAGTACTTTTGCAACATCACCAGAGTCCTCTTCAATATCATTGCCACCTGACAAAGAATCTGATGAAAATATGGAAGAATCAACTCCAGACGATATAGAATCAAGTCCAGTCTTCCAGAGAAAATCAAGTGTTAAATCAACCTCCAGTTGTGATAATCCTGTATCTGGAGAAGAAATGTCAAACAGAGACTCTCTGGAACAGTCCCACGGAGATGGTGAGGCTGATGATAAAAAACCACCTCCACAGGAAGTAATGTCTCCCAGTGAAAATGCAACGAATCATGAAAATAGTAGTGAAACCAATAAGTTAAATGAAAGTGAAACAGATGAAGTTGTTGAAGGTGAAGTGGACCTGATGATGAATTCACCTCTTCAGACAACTCGTCGACGATGTACTAGTGAGTGCCTTACCACAGCTACTGATTCTTCTGCTGTGTATAGCTCATCTGTCATTTCTGCAGATGGACATACATGTCTCAAACACTTGCGTTCTTTGTCCATGGAAATGTGCATCAGTGAAAATGTTGAGGAGCCTACAAACCAATTAACATTATCTCCTGAGTCTAAGGAAGATCTAAGGTAGGCTATTTTGAAAGGTGTTGAATTTAAAAAATGCTTTCACTTTTATGAAATTATGGCAACTCTTCTTTGTCAATTTCAGTTATTTTATTCAATCATTTGAAAATATTCTTTTGATTTTGTTTGTTCATTTTATTAAATGTTGAATATTAATTTCAGCAAATCATCTGTTGTGGAGCCCATTGAGGTTCCTTACTTAAGTCCTTTGGTCTTAAGAAAAGAGTTGGAGAATGTTATAGATAGAGAAGGAGATTTATGTTTAGTGGAAGCCAGCTTTGTTGATGAACATCCAATTTTATTTTGGAATTTGGTAAGTTACTTTCTTATGTAAATTATTACAAGTAATTATTATTGATTTAAATTGTCAGTGGTTTACTATAGATATCCTATTTAAATGTTTTTTGCTAGTATATCTCCAGTGTTGTATTTTCATTTTTGTATGAGGGAGCGCTGAAAAGTTTTCAGCCTGCTCCAAAATCTGACAAAATGACCAAACCATCAAGATTACTTTTTATTTTATTTTTTTTTTTATTTTTTCATTCAGGCTGAGAGTATTTCAGCACTCTCTTGTAGTATGCATTTTAAAGTTATTTTAAATTGTGATATTCATGATTTAACTTAAAAAGATAAATACTTTATGAATTTTATTATTTAAAATCCAAAAGAACATTGATTAATAAATTGGTAATTTGCATTTAATAAGTTTTTAAAATTCTTGGCTTACATTTAATCAAAATAGTTTCAATTTTGACATAGTTAATGCTACTTTGATTAAAAGAGAAAATAATCGACTAAGACAAATGCCTGGAAAGTGTCTTGATCACTAGTTCAGCTACAATAAATTTGTGTTCTGGCTTTTACAATATATAACCATTCTTGGTAGATTTTATATTGTCACAGTATGGGATAGGGACAAATATGGAGAAAAAAGAATACAGATGAGTTTCAGACAGATTGAGTGGGGGGGGGCATTCTTTCAAAAATTTTGAAACTACCTATGGTTCTCATTTTGTGCACATGTGTTAGAGTGGCAATGTCAACAAAGCCCAGTCTGATGAAATACTAACGGAGGAAAGGTGTCACCAAAAAACCTTTCCAGTTTGTCATACTTTTCTAAATACTGTTTGTTGATATATAAAATTATATTGTTAATTATTGTTATATCACACACATACACACACACGTGTGTATGTTGGCCATTGGCTCCTACTGACAGCTCTTGTCTTGTGCCTTGTCATACCACCACCCTCATCAGCAGAAAAGCTAGTGAAAGAACTGGTTTAGATACCAACCACCTATCCATGTGGAAGGTTGTACTAGCCTAACCTGACTTACATAAAACAAATTTCTCATTGCTGAAAACAGTGATGTTAATGTGCAAATTTGGAAAAATCATGACAGTAAGTTCTGACTTTGTGTCTGAGAGTGATGTTTTGACATAATGATTGACTGAAATTTTTCAACTCAATTCCCAACTGCTTGGATATCGATAATCAGAAGCTACTAATCATTTCCTCTGCAAAGAGAAAAGTATCCTGGAACTGGAGGGAAACTCTTTGTCTATCTGCAGTTTGTTTTGGGAAGAGGGACTCCTACTGAGAAAAAACTGTTTAATGACATGATGCTCTTCCAGCTATCTCAGTCATGGGAATAGAGACTACCAATTTTGGTCAAATTTTTTTGCTCAGATGTAGGAATGCATATTCTACTCCCTCTCTTTACTGGATATTTCCATTACTGAAACGAGTGTGGTGATGCTGGAGGAGTCTGTAAAAAGGTCCAATCAGTGGAATCTTGGTCCCTTTTGGATCCCAAATTTGATGACATAGATTCACTAAGGAGAGATCCTATGGATGTATGTGAGGGCTGAAAAATTGCAACAGCTGTGTCAGTCCAGGATATGATAAAAAGAATCTATCAATTTTCAAATGAAACTGGATATTCAGAAAGACAGGCTGACATAAGTAACTACCTCTTCCACATGGTTTCCCTTAAAACAACCATTTCCAACATAAAAAAAAGACTATACACATTTCCTACTAGAAAGTTTCAACCACTGTTTCTCTTCTCTTTTTCTTTCCTATCATTTGCACTACTTATCAAAAGACATGGAAGTTCCATGTGAGTAGCAACACACAAAACAATATACAACATCAGGGAGGGTATTTGTTGTATTGTCTCAGACATTCTAGAAAAGCTTGCAACCACAGTGGCTGATGGACTTGTGAAACCCAGAAAAAGAAGTGTGATGGATCTAATAAATTTCCTGCAGATGCAATGCCTTTTTGATTGGTTCAAATAGTCAGGGCACATACCAACTTTAGGGTATGCTGAAGGAGGTGAACAAGGCATGTAAAATATCATTTCCACTGACAGATTACAACAATAAACTGAAGCATATGAAACAATGTTATCCAGGGAAGGTACCCTTGTATATTTACCCTTTCATCCATAGTTATAAAATTAAAATTTGCAAGCCACATTGGTGTTTTGTCTCTGTGTAGTTCCATCAAGACTGAGATGGGCCTAGGATCCATTGGGTAGAATGCCATTGTCCTCACTCCTGCTATGATTTTTCCAGTTGTACAATGTGGGGAAAATTGTGAAAATGGCTTACCTTGGAAATGCGTGCGCATCTGTGCAGTGTGCAAACTCCGGTCCTCCCAACGGTAAAAGGAACCAAAATGGCGGCGCCCATATTTTATGCCGGGCAGTCTCGGTTAGTTAACGCGAAATCTCGTCTCGTCATTCGCATGCAAATCGTGGTCGGTCCTCGGCTGTATAAAGCAGGCTCATTTTGCTGTTTGGGAGCAGAGAGATTTCGGCTCGTGAGAAGGTTGGACGTGCGATACCGGTTTCTTTGTTTCTACCTGCTATCATCAGTTGAGTTGTTGCGTTACCTCCCACAGTAAACTGATTATAGCTCTCTAGTTAGATAGTTTGGAAGTCTGAGCCTGTGTAACACCCAGTATTGAACTTGGTCAACAGGAACAACTCTATGTTGATACTTATCAGCAGTAACCAATAAAAACCATAATTGGTTACCCCTGTTGTCGGCCATAGACAGTGGTTGCAAATTATGTAACACTACTTGTTGGTCCTCAAGCTCCTTCAGATAGCTGTGGTTACCATTTAGCTGACTATTCACTCATTAGTGCATGACTCATTTTGTCGCTGTTACCATGTTGCTGGCACGGTTCTACTTGATTTATCTGATATTTGCCTGTTCATGAACATTCACTCTTCTGCCACATTGTGTTTTTGATGTCAGACAGTGAGAAGATTGTTGATGAAGCAAACTTGAAACGAAGATAGTTTGACAATTTGGGGACCTAAACAAAAAACAAGAATCCTTTGGAATAAAGAATTAATTCTGGTTAAAAATGTAACAACAATTTGGTTTATATATGATTTGTTGTATACAGCAGTTTTAACCCTTTTCACTTGTTATAATGAAATAACTCTGAAATTCCTTTTGGTGTCTGCAGCTAGTTTTAGGAGTAAAGTAAATTTCTAAGTTTTGATCTTCATGTCCATCACAAGGTCAGGTCAGTGAATGATGCTGATTCTGGTTTGTCTCTCTTCTTGTTGTTCTTGTCTTGTCTCTTGTCCTTCTGTGAATCTCTGAGTCAAGAATCTCCAGTTTATATGGAGTTCTGCGTTTGGCAGGGTTGGGGTTGACTAGGGTCTGGTTTTGGTGTTTTTCTACCCTATCAAGGTTTTTTAAATTTCCATATATAAAAATATATTTACTCAAGTGGTTTTTCAAATTTGTGGTTGTCCAACCCCCCTTTTGAGAGTGGTCAGAGGGATCAAGCTACTCCTTGACTCTTTCTTTATGCAACATTTCAAACCATAGCACCATATAGGCAGTGCTAATCTCTCTCATTTCGTCTTTTCTCTCTCATTTCGTCTTTTCTCTCTCATTTCGTCTTTTCTCTCTCATTTCGTCTTTTCTCTCTCATTTCGTCTTTTCTCTCTCATTTCGTCTTTTCTCTCTTATTTCGTCTTTTCTCTCTCATTTCTTCTCTTTCTCTTCTCCCCCCCCCAAAAAAAAACTTCCAGTCGGCATAGCGAAGACAAAAAGGATTTTCAGTCATTAGTCCTTATCTATCAGCTTGTCCCATGCTGGGGACCTCTTAATTGGCTAGACTACTCAAGAATTGGAGAAAGAAAAAATCTATTTCAACTCTAATTGAAATGAAAGTTTATTTTTTTGTCTTATGCATTTTTTTTTTTTTTTTTTTTTTAACAATCGAATGGACCACACAGCTTTCTTGCCCATGGTCATTTCAAAATAGTAATTAATTTTTTCTTACCATGTGTATTCAATGGAATCTGAATTAATGTTTGGATATAAAATTTTCTTTGGACGAATGTCACCAAAATTATAATGGTGACTGCAGGCAGGGGGTTTGTGCTCATGCTTTTCTTCTGGGTGGCTGATTTGAAACAGATATTTTTTTTTCTTGTCCAGAGGAATGTGAATCTTGGTGACAACATAAGTTTTTATTTTATTTGACATCTTTGTGGGTACCCTAATGGTTTCTTTCTTATCAGTGGGAGGTGTGGAAGGATGGGTAGTGTTGGGTTTGCTCAATCTTACTGAATTTCATCTAGTTAAATTTGGGTTCAAATCTCCTTGGAATTATCTTAAAACATGATTTTTTTTTAACGCATTTGATTTTTAATTTTTTTGTCAATTATTCAATCCATCTTCCTACAAATTCAACAATTATCATCCAGCTAGTAGACTCACTTATATTCCTTCCTTCCGTTCTTTTTTTGTTTGATTAACCTCTGGAGATCTCAGTGTCATAGTTGGAGTCTAAAAGGGCTAGACTGGTTCATAACCTTCAGTACCTTGGTGATATATTGTGTGCAAGAGACCTGTCTTATTGCAAGTGATTATGAAGGTATTCTATTCTCTCTCTTCATCTCAATGCCTATTCTGATAGGGCATTCATGTTTCATGGCTGGTAAACTGCTCTTTCAGTGCAATATGCTTGGTTGTCTTTGCTAATCCAGTAGGTAAGCTGTATTTTGGATGTTACTATAAAGGAGAAAACATTTTGCTTCATTGGGCTTTATGCACTCAATGACAGCAGAAGGTGATCTGCTTTTGTTTTGTTTAAGCCTTTATAATATGGAAGTGTTTAGTTTTAGTAGATGATTGGAATGCTGTTCTTGATCACAATGCAATTGAAAGGATATTTAAATTCCTTTGGTTATGAAAGTTTTTCACAGATTTGTTGCTAATTTTGATTTAGTCCACAAATTTTGAAATGCTCTTCTGAAGTGGGTAGAATGGCCTTGGACAGATAAGGGCAGCTTAGTTTTGCTGAAGTTGTCTAGCTACATTGATTAGGGAACTTTACTTAGGTTTCTTACAGTGTCCAAGCTTTCATAGTATATTTGGCTAGATAGAGCTACATGTAGGATGGTTGTATACAGAAAAGCTCAATTCAACTCAACCATATTGGATATGAAAGATTTTCAGGACCAGGTAATACTAACTGTAAACCAGGAATGGATAGGAGCTGTGGTTTTGGAATAAGTAGTGGTACTGTCTGAAAATTGCATTAAGTTGTTGGTTATTCATTATAGTCACTGTCTTAGATAGGTTAGCCACACAGACAGCAACTGAATCTGGTGTATATAGGGCTGTCAAAAAGGAGACATAGGCTAAGTAGTTATAGCTAAGGATATAGCAAGGAATATAGCTGCACATGAACTCAAGAATGCATCATTTACAAGACAGGTATGCTGGTATTGTGGAGAATTTGGTCATCTCTTCACAGCTTGCCCAGAGGTTTCTAAGAAACCAGTCATTGAGATGCAGGATCCTTCTCCACCCATCTCTGCTGTGGAAAAGAAGGCTGTAATAGTCTTGTTTAACAACTGTCAAGAAAATCTAGCCAAACATATGGGAACATTTTTACAATTTTTCTTCTTTAACTTCACCATTTTCAAAAAAGTTTGTGCCAACTTGGAAAAATGTCTGAGAGAGATTGACAGTTGGTGATATGGAGGAGTAGGTAACTCTCAGCAGTGGTTTCTTAGTCTTTATTTGTCCTGTCATTCAATAGCACCCACAATCTCAAATGAGAGACCCCATGGTCTTATACAGACAGTAAAATTGTTGTGTTTGTTGTGCCAGACTGGGATAAAAAAAGATGGAGAACATGTTGGTATTGAAAAAGAAATTGGATACCAACAGCAGAAGTAGCTGCCTTTAATACATCTTACACCCAAATCACTATTATTATGAAACCGAAATTTACAAGACATACACATACAACTTGTTTCTCCAGCTTCTTCTGTTCCTGTTTCATAGTCCCATCTTTCATCATAAGTCCCTTCCCTTTTCCTTCTCTACCAATCATTTTCTAGAATCCGCAATAACAGCTTTAATATATAAAAGACAATGAAGCTCCACTATAGTGATTTCAGATGAAGAGCAGCAACTACAGAAAAAATGCAAATATAAGTCAGGGGAAGACTTTTCTACATTGAACTGGATGTTTTGGTGAACACAGAAACTTAAGGATTTGAATATTCTCTACGATTTTAAGATTATATTGGAGATTACAATAATTTTTGGTATTCATCAGCTCCTAACTGTTGCAAGGATTGGTCTGGATGCACAGAAAATTTGGGTGATGACAGAAAAGACAAATGAAATCTTTGAAATATGTCCCCAGATAACAAAATAAATCTACCACTGAAGCACTTTTGTTCTGGTAGTGTTTGTGTCTCTGTACAATTATCCCTCTGTAAGGTGCTTAAGTTAACTTTCCTGACAGATATCAGGGTTTTCTACTGGGATAGCACAATCAAAACAGATTATTCAAAGCCCCATGGGACAGGCCATACAATACTAGTAAACTGATTATGACTCTCTTGTTAACTATGTTAATGGCTGCAGATTGTGTTCAGCTTCTAGATGAGCTAGAATCTTCTTTAAAATTCAGTGCCTTATTGTTACAAATATATCCAACCTACTCCAAATGACTTTGAAAGTCTTTTGTTAGAGTAGTTTCACTTCTCAGCTGTGGGGAAAATTGTGAAAATGGCTTACCTCAGAAACGCGTTTGAATCTGCGCAGTATGCAAACTCTGGTCCTTCCAACGGCAAAAAGAAACCAAAGTGGTGGCGCCCACATTTTATGCGGGCGGTCTCAGTTAGTTAATGAAATCTTGTTGTCTCGTCATTCAAGATGCAAATCGTGGTCGGTCCGCGGCTGTATAAAGCAGGCTCGTTTTTGCTGTTTTGGATCAGAGAGCTTTATTTCGTGAGAAGGTTGGACGTGCGACACGGTTTTCTTTGTTCTTACCTGCTATCATCAGTTGAGTTGTTGCGTTACCTACCACAAGCTATTTCGCAATGGACAAGTTCGATCTAAAATTGATCCCAGAATTGACGGCTCCCCCATGGGCCCGACTATCGTCGAATGGTTTGAAAAGGCGAACGTGTTTTGCAGGGTGTCTAAAATAAAGGAACCTGCACTAGTCATCCCACTGAGACTCACGGGAGGAGCCTCGCGGTATATCAACAACTTCGGGGGACGATGCTGACCTAGAAGAGATCAGGGCGCCCTGTATCTGGCCTTTGGAATAGACCCATTCATCGCTTGGAAACAGTTCGTCGGACGACGGCTCGAGCGGGTGAGACCATGGATGTTTACCTGGCTGATTTGCGAAGGCTGGCAGTACCGTTTACGGAACAACGGACCGCATACTGGGGCGCCTTCCTGGCAGGGCTTCCGACGCCACCAGTCGGCTCCTGCGGCGTCTTCAAGATTGGACACACTGGGAATTGACCAATTGCTAGCCAGGGCCAAACATCTTGAAGGACACAGAACAGGTCGCAGCAGCCGTGAGAACGCCTGAGACACTGCGGGAGGGCCCCAAAGTGCTACAGGTGCGGTGGACCCAAAGTGCTACAAGTGCGGTGGACCCAACCATTTCTCTAGGGACTGCCAAAGTGACGTAGGAGGCGGGAGCAGCAGATGGAACCGAGCACGACTACGCTGCTATCGCTGCAAAGAGTTAGGCCATGTAGCACAGGATTGCTTGGGAAACGAGTCCGGGGACAAGGTGCTGTCGCAACCCTTGCCCCCTCTCAGTCAGTAAACTGGCATTGCCTGTTGTCAGCGTGTGCATTGAGGGTAAACGATGTTCGGCGCTCGTTGACACTGGATGTTCCCGATCGATCGTTAGTGCGGATCGATGCGTGACATGGACCAGTCAACAAATCGAGATTCGGATGATTGACTGGGTGTCCCGGGCGTGTTGTGATGTCGGGACTGTATCAGTCCTAACAGATGGAGGGAATCATGCCAAAGTTGACGTCTTGGTGGCACGTCAAAGGCCCCTCGGGTACGACCTGCTACTTGGGATTGATGCGATCCGAGCGTTAGGAGGCATGATGATCACGCCAGCCAGAAATGTGGAACTGGGTGAAAGAAGAAAGGTGTGTGCAGCCCTTTGCATTAGTGAGCCAGATTTCAACGTCTCTTTCAATTCCGACGAGAGGGTGTGGACCGCCAGGTGGAAATGGGCCCAAAAGATCCACCAGTTCAACCGCGCAACAAAGGTGCAGAGTACAAAGTTCCCGACAGCATCAGAGGAAAATACGAAAGAGCTTCAGCAGTGGATTGTGAAGCGGCTGGCTGATTCTGTACCCCAGAAAAGACTGGGACCCCCAAAGGGTCTGATTCCCTTGATGGCAGTCGTGCAGGAGCAGAAACAGAAGGTGCGTCTGGTACTTGATTACCGCGAATTGAGCGACTTTGTGGATGCTTTCACTGCCGATGCAGAGGTGTGCGCACATAAGTTGAGAAGCGATGGCGGCAGGGGTTCAATGTCGCTTCTGGATCTGCAGAATGCATATCTTCAGATTCACATCGACGACGCTGTGGCCATTTCAAACAGTTATTTTCAAAGGCCAACACTTCTGTCTTGCGGCTGGATTTGGGCTAAATGTGGCGCCACTCATCATGAAAATCCGTTATAGACGCCATCGCATTGCAAGACCGCACAATTGAAAGTGCCACATCAGCATCACGTTGATGATATCTTCATTAATGAAAGTTCGGCCTCTGCATTGTGTGTAAGACAACACTTTTCGGATTAGGGTTTGGTGTGCAAGGATCCGGTGCGACTGAGAGATGGAGCAAGAGTTCTTGGCTTGCAGGTTTGGGAAGAAAATGGCACCCTCCGATGGAAACGAGGAAGTCAAATTCCGGAAGCCCCTGATGTGTTGACCCGGCTGCGCGTATTTTCATTGTGTGGGAAACTTGTTGGACACTTCCCAGTGTGTGGATGGCTCAGGGTGGCATTTGCATTCGTCAAGCACCTGGCAACCGCAGCAACCAATGGATGGGATGATAACATCAAAGATCCCTCTCTCTGTCACATACTAGCAGAGATGTTAAGTAGAGTGCGGGAACTGGATCCCGTTGGAGGAGACTGGTGCATGAGTGGTGACAAGATCACAGTCTGGGTGGATGCGAGTTCCGTGGCGACAGGCGTGGCATTGGAAGTAAGCGGAAATGTCGTTAAAGATGCATGCTGGCTGCGTCCGACTAATGATGCCAGGCATATTAATTTGGCTGAACTCGATGCGGCGCTTAAAGGAGTAAATCTAGCTCTCCAGTGGGAGGCGACAACGTTGCACTTGGTTACTGATTCGGCGTGTGTTCACCGGTGGATTTCAGGCACCTTGACCGGGAAGGCACGGGTGAACACAAGGGCGGCTGGCGAGATGCTGGTTAGGCGACGGCTGGGCATTTTGCGATCGCTGGTGGAAGAATATGGATTGACCATAGACATGACACTCGTGCAGTCCTGTCAGAACCGTGGCTAGAACTGCTCAAGAGAGGAGAACCAGCACTCGAGAGCTGTGCAGTGGCAGGGAGACGACTGGATGAGGACCAGGTTGCCAATACTCATCGTCAATGCGGACATCCGGGCGTGAAACGAACTCTGTACTTTGCCAGGTTAGTTGACCCGCAGGTGTCCAGAGAAAGCGTTAAATCTGTTGTGAAGGCCTGCACAACCTGTCAGTCGATCGATCCGGCACCCGTTCACTGGGAAAGAGGAGAACTGAGCGTAAAGAGCAACTGGAGCAGACTAGCAATGGACATAACTCACTACAATGGTGAGAATTTTTTAACACTCACTGATTGCAGTCCCTCCAGGTTTGCGGTATGGCGGCCGCTGCGCAGACAAGATGCGAGCACCGCCATTCGACTGTTGGAGAATGTTTTTCTGGAGAGAGGCCCACCCGTGGAAATACTGACGGACAACGATACTGCATTCACCAGTAAAGATTTTAAAGAATTTGCGGACGATTGGGACGTGCATCTGCGGTTTCAATGTGCCTACTCGCCAAGTGGAAACGGCATCGTGGAGCGGAACCACAGAACCATCAAGACCATCGCAGCCAGGAAGGGTTGTACAGTATCGGAGGCGGTTTACTGGTATAATGTCGCCCCGAAAGATAAAATTTCACCATCCACAGCGCCGGCTGATGTACTGCACAAATATCATGTCCGTGTGAAAGGCATTGAAGCCAATCCGCTGCCTGAAAACTAGAAGTGACTGGAGGAGATTGAAAAAGGAGGCGTTGTTTGGGTCAAAAACCCATGCGGCAAGTGTACAACAAAATACGGCACTGGGCGTGTTACGGAGGTGATCAGCCCGCAATCTGTGAGAGTTGATGGGGTGCCTCGTCACATTAAAGACTTGCGACCGGTGATGCAATCACTACCGTTACTGGCGATGAAAGCGATTCCGAGTCTGGGAGTAGTGGCGTTCAATCTGCCTTGAGTTAGACCTGCAGGGCAGTGATTCTGATAACAGCAGCCTCGGTGGACACATTGTTTACCGACACTCAAACCACAGGCGAGAACACGACGAGGATTAAGCTTGTGTTATCCCCTTGGGAGCCGGGACTCGACGGCGACGATCGCCACCTCCTTGCCCTGTTTGTGATCATGAGATCAGGGGGGAGTGTGGGGAAAATTGTGAAAATGGCTTACCTCGGAAACGTGTTCGAATCTGCGCAGTATGCAAACTCTGGTCCTTCCAACGGCAAAAGAAACCAAAATGGCGGCGCCCATATTTTATGCCGGGCGGTCTCGGTTAGTTAACGCGAAATCTCGTTGTCTTGTCATTCGCATGCAAATCGTGGTCGGTCCGCGGCTGTATAAAGCAGGCTCGTTTTGTTGTTTTGGATCAGAGAGCTTTCGGCTCGTGAGAAGGTTGGACGTGCGACACCGGTTTTCTTTGTTCCTACCTGCTATCATCAGTTGAGTTGTTGCGTTGATAGTGATTTGAGAGGCGTTTTTTGGCTGTTAAACTACTCTATTGAACATGTTTGCATGGCTGTGGATTTTGTTGTTTTATTATTATTATTTTTTTTTTTTTTTTTTTTTTTTTTTTACAGTTATTTTCACCCTGTATAAGCTCCAAGACCCATTCTAGGTAGAGGGTTACAGAGTAAGAGGCATAGTTTAAGGGGATATGTGGGAAAGATAACTGTTGATTCTAGACTAGAACACGTTAAAATTGTATTGAACCGGGAAGCATTTTCTTGGGAGTCAGTTCCACAAAGCAGTGTGTGGAGAAGCTACTTGAGTGGAACTTAGATCTCATGAATGGAATATGAAGGGGATGAGGGTAGTTCATTACCATGGTGTGGCATAGTATGTCTTAGCTGTGAAGGTTAGAAGTGGTAGAACTAAGGAATGTAGTTCATCTGAACACTTTCCATATAAATCGAGATAGAGCAGCAAGAGGCTTGTGATGTGGTTGTGGGGTAGAAAATAATTTTTCACCCACAAGGACACAGAGACACTTTTGGACTCTATCAAGACTGGAAAGACTAGGCAGCAGTACTCCATTTTTGGCTTGATCTAGCTCTTGTAAAGGTAGAGGACAGCAGAAGGAGTCAGGTAATTATTAGAGTGGTACAGGGAACCAACTATTTTTCCAGCATCTTTAGTGATGGATCATATATATGAGTTCCACGAGGTTTGGCTTGAGTCTGGGTTAAGTCCCAATAGGTGTTCAAGGCATGGGGCCTGCCTGAGAGAATGTCTGTTCATTGCAATTGATATAAATTCTGGTCATCGCCAATCAGACCCAGAATTTAAACCAATGGAATGTTACTAGTTTGGTTCTTGAGACATTGAATGTGACCAGCCAGATTTTCCCTCACTAAACTGTTAGAGCTATGTCAGTGTAGTGATCAACTGCTGATCTCTAGTCATCTGGAGTTTTGAAGGTGCGCTCATATACTGTTGTATTATCATAGAAATTTCCAAATGATTGGAGTATACTCTTAGGTAGATCATTTATGTAAAGTAGAAGATTGGACTTACAATATCAGGACAATATTCAGAAGCAGTTCCACTCTATGAGTAAAGCCTAACATGGGGGAGGATATGACCAAGAATTTTGTGTACTCAATTCCTTGCAGTTGTGGCAGAGATTATGAAGGTAAAACAAGTCACCCTGTAAAAGTAAAGTTGGAGGAACATCAAAAAGCCATAATGAGAGGTGAGACAACAAAATCAGGCATGGCTGATCATGTATTATGTATGGATGGAAAGGAGTAGTCATCAGTCCCCGTGGAATGAAGTGAAAATACTTTTAAATACTGGAATGAACCAGGAAGAACACTGAAGAGAATCTGCATATATGCTAGGCTATGATGACCTCCTTAGTAGGCTAGCATAGAAATAAATACAATATGAGAGCTGCTAATAAAAAAGAAAAACAAATGGCAGCAAGACTTCAACTGCAACAGCAGCAATCAAAACATGACAGCCAGCAGCAACTGCAACTTAATCAGCAACCAGGTTAAGTTTAAGGCCCTAAGTTTAATACAGCAAATTGTCCTACAGTGAATAGAAATATTGGTTTGTGAATTTGGTGACATTGCGGTTGTGAGTTTAATCCTTGGGTTAGGCAGTGTGTATTTGCACTCAGGGGAAATGGGTGAGCAATAACTGAACAGTACTAAAAAAAAAATAAGAACTAGATAATATCTTTAGACATGAGCAGTGGAATGAGAACAGTCTACTCCCAGTGATTAAATAAAGGGTCCACTTTAGAATTCCCTGTAGGTTACGTAGATTGATAGATGTGGAAAGCCAGAAGGTGTAATGGTCGAAATGTTGTAATAACAACAACAAAGATGAGGACAATAGTCTGAATATAAATAGTGTAAATAAATATAGAGGAGATAGGACTGTAATTTTAGATGTAGGCAAAGTAACTATAGCTCAGGATTTTACCTCCTTGCTTAACACAAAGTATGATTTTCCAGTAGTAGCAACTTCATTAAGGTCTGATGATGAATATGGCCACAGAATTGTTTGCAGTAAAAATTTGGAGTGCTACAGATTGGTGTGTATTTGACTACGAACAAATTTTTTGTAAGTACATAATCTCTTTACTACGGAGCCCATTATGAACTCTGTTGACATAACTTTCCTTGAGGTGACTGAAGCAACTTAACTAGTTAACAGGATGAAATTTGGGAAGCACTGGACAAGACTTTTAGGATTGATGGCTTCCCTTACGAATTGCAGTCTGTGTGAAATCATCTAATAGCCTCTGAACAGGCTTGCACTGTGAATAATATGATTATCCAAGATAACCTGAATTCGGTACATTTAATATGCTATATACATATTACATATGTAATCTCCATAAACAGATCATCATCTCCAGCTGCCACTAATAATTGATATAATGCCTTTCTCAACAATGATTATATTTCAGAGAGGCCAGCCTTCACCAAAGAGGAGACTTACAGTGTATAGGTATTCACCATATAAGGAGCACTTATTTTTATGTAAAGAACAGACATTCCCTTCATTCAAGTAAACACTTCTCTAAGTCAGAAAGACATTCTTAGTATCTTTCCAGAATTTACTATTATTGTCATCTTTTTCACACACTCATCCTAAGAAAGATAACAACCCTCAGAGGGATGAAGGCAACTGATCCCATAATTCACCATGGAAGTCCTATGACCCTAAGGATGTCTAAACAGAGTTCTCTTTAGCTTAGCTAGTTTGGTGTATACAAGAGTGGAAATACTGATAGTTGGTGAAGGATGCAGAGGATAGATGTACAGAGTGCAGATCTTGGCTATTCTCTCCAAGGAAAGATTTCTTAGAGACCAGAGATTAACAGTAACCTCAGTTTCCCTAATACATCCAATTTTCTTCCAGCTGAAAATGGGGACTAATTTCTCCATGCGCCCAACCACAAGTCAAAATACTTATCTGGGTTATTTTTAGCCTGTTACCATCTTATATAAACCAATTTCTTTATCAATGACATCAATCTTAACATGGCATCTCCCCACTTATAACAAGCTATGGCACAGGCAGTGTCCTGAAAAAAGGAAAGTTTCCAATGCAAGGACATACAGCAGAGACAAATATGAACAACCTTGACAAACAGCTCTAGGCAATCTGAAAGTTTTTGATTTTACCCTATTCACTTGTACCAATGTTCTTGGGGGGGGAGGTCACATACAGCAGGCAGATCCAAGAATGAATGCCCAACTTAAAGCTGACTGTGGACAACACAGTCTCAAAAAAGGATGGCCAGTTTAATGAATATATTGGACTGATTTAAAGTGATCAGTATGACTTTCTATAGTGTGATATGAAATTATGTAAAATTGGCAGCTTGCAATATAGTGTGCTTGAGGTATTGTGGGCCATTGTCTTTGTCAGGAGTAGTTTTTGCCTTTGCTGGGAGACTCCATTGACAGTGCTTCATTTTACCTAAGTGCCTGTATTAAAAGACTGCTCAGATCAACATTTTTACTACCAAAAACATGCTTATGGAGATTACATATGTAATATGTATTTAGTATATTAAATGTACCAAATTCAGGTTATCTTGGATAATCATATTATTCACAGTACAAGCCTGTTCAGAGGCTATTAGATGATTTCACACAGACTGCAATCAATTTGTTATATGTTGGCCATAATTTAACTATATTTAATGTAATTAAGAGCTAAAACTTACTAATCTCATTTCCACCATACTTGTTCATGCACAGTAATTTTGTTACAAGTGTTGGGAGATTATACCCTTGCTTCATCCAGTTAAAGATGATCAGTTTGAGCAAGGAGACAAATATATAACAACCTCAAGCACAATTTGTAAGGGAAGCCATCAATCCTAAAAGTCTTGTCCAGAAGGAAGTCTGAGGTGGGTAGCACAGACTGAATAAAAATCAAGTTATATGACAAACTCTAAAAAAAAAAAAAAAAAAATGATCCAAGAGACAGTATGAAAACTTTCAAACACAGCGTGACAATAAAATATTAAAAAAAAAATCAAATTTTCATTGTCATAGAACCATTAGAAAGCTAAATAAAAGTATCGCCATGATAGAACCAATATCAGTAAAAAAAACAAAAAACACATTTATAATTCAAGTAAAAAAAAAAGATGCAGGAAACATTCTAAAAATCAATTAAATAAATGACATGAAAGTAAAGGCTTACCCTCACCAATTCCTTAACTCCTTTAGAGGAGCAATAAAATGCCCAGATCTATTACTTTGCTCACTGAAAGCAATTAAGAAGGATGACATCCTAAAACAAAAAAAGAAAAAAAGGTGTAACAGATGTCAAAAGAATATAAATAAAAAGAAATGGCACATCAAGAAACACAAACATTTTGACTTTCAATGAACCTATACTACTGAAAGAAATAAAAAAGGATACACAATATACAAGGCAGAACCATACATCCATAATCCCCATAAATGTCACAATTGCCAGAAATTTGGCCATCTACAAGATCAATGTATGAGAGTACAAGTCTGTCGAAAATGTAGGGAATTTGAGGATGACCATATCGAGTCACCCTGTGAAAGTCCTCCTTTGTTTCCAAATAAAACCACTTAGCAGATTCTAAAGAGGAACACCTGGAAAAAGGAAAACAAATAATAAGAATCTAATAAAAACATCTCATTCCAAGAACCTAGAAAACTGGTTGAAACTGACTCACTTCAAACCATCATACACAAATACTACTAAAATAACAAATCCCCAAAATGTCATACACGAAAACAACACAATAAGAAAGCAAGAACTTACAACTCTAATAAACAAATTAAAAAAAACTAAAAGAACTACTAAAATTTAGTATACCACACATATATCAAACATCCATAGTTAAAACAAATCATATCCTGTCAACTTCAAGCAAAAAAAAAAAAGAAAAAAAACTCTAAATACAGAACAAATAACTCTGAAAACCCCAATCCAAAGTACAAAAATCCTTCAAGAACTAGAACCTTCCAAACATTTACAAGAGAAACAAAAGGCCCATAAAAGGAATAACACAACTCAATACATCACTGAAGAACCAAGAGAAATGGACATAAATGAACAAAACTCTATTTCCCCTCAAATAAGGGACAAAGATCGCTAAAAGAAGCTAATGGAAAAATGGATCAAAGAAGACAAAACAGACAAGAAGAAACAAAAAGCAAAACATGAAAAGAAACAAAGACTTAACAAACTGGAGAGCATAGGAATTATGGACACTTCACCCACAAAATATAAACTGGACAAGCAAAAACTCATAACAATACCCTAATACATAAGCATGATGCAAAAAATTATATGGTGAAATTGTTGAGGCCTAAAGGCAAGGATAAATTAACTCTTCCTACTCATAATGAATTAACTTCCTGCTGTCATGTCTTCAAGAAATGTTCTTAGATTGGACTTTACAATAAAATATTTAAAAAAATGTTTATAAGTGTTTACACAAACAAAAATCTTACCTTCAGCCATTCTTGAAAAACAATAAAACCTGTTTTCAACCATACTTGATGAGTAATAAAACTTCTCTACCATACTTGGGAAAAATTTTCCTCCAACCATACCTAACAAACTGTAGAATTTTTATTCAACCATATCTGAAGAACTATAAATCTTACTCTCATCCATACTTGACAAACTATAAAATATTTTTACAACACATCAATTTGGCTCTAAATGTCCCAATAGAAGTTGAGGGGCCATTAAACAAAATCAACCAATTAAAGCTCCCATGAAAATTAAAGTTCAGCATTAATTGACCCATAAGCTGTTAAATAAATCAAATCATAAGAAAAAAAACTCTAGTGATCTGAGGTGTGTTCTGGGTTGGCAAAATGACTTTTATGTCAGATCTGTTTGGTTCACAAGAATACGTCTGTTGGAATCTATTGCGCATGCCTTCTAATATGTGACTGTATTGCTGTTGTATCAGTTTGTTGAAGGTTATGTAATCTGCATGCTTCTGGGGATAAGTTCTTTGCCTTGAAAAGTCAATTTTATTTGTAGGAATCTAGTCTGTTGTTGGTTGACAGTTTTTTTTATCTGTTTGGTGTGTTGTGAATAGTAATATGGATAACCCAACAAAAGTCTGTGGTGATTTCTCTTTTTCCCACCATCTTATTACCTTTTAAGTATCAGACATGATAAGGATGCAGAGGAAAAGAGGTAGTCTATCCTCAGTAGACTTTGGTGAAAGGAAGATGAATGTTATGATTGTGATATGTTAGAGTGGCTAACTTGGAGTGACATTTTGTGGTAATTGGTTAGTAAAAATATTTTATGTTTCAGTAAATGACTTGTCAGCCCAGTTCAATTTAATGTATAATAGTATTTATTTATTTATTTTTAAGTCTGTTTAACTTAGTTCTGGAATATAGACTTTTTTTTTTCCTCTTCTCCCCTCCCCATTAAATGACTGAAAATATTTTGCTTTTCTTTTTTTCTTTTGCATTTTCACACATCATTTTTCAAACTTTTAACTTACTTTTCTGCTATGTAAGATTATTGGGGGACACATACTAACATAAATCAGGAAAATTTTAAAATTGTGTATAAATCAACTGATTTTTTTGTCCTCCTATATGAAATTGTAAATATGGTTTTAATTAGAATTTTCATAGAGAATTAACTTTTTAATGATTGAAGTATGAAAGATTTTCATAATAAATGCAATGTTATCTTTCAAGGAGCAAAGAAGAATGGTTAGGTTATTAATTGTGACTAAATTAACCATAGGATAGTAAAGAACAACATCTTTTTCTCTTAGTACCATATATTTTTGCATTTTTATAAAAATAAAATAGTTGATGACATATTTGATTAGTTGCTGATCTGAGAGATTGTAACTAATAATTACAGTGTTCCAAGATTAGTCTATCAAAACCCCTGACTTTAACATAAACAAAACAGTGTGATGAGAGTTGGAAACCTGTATATATAGCAGAAAGCCAAACAACTTACAGGAACTTTAGTTTACTATAGAGAGAAATAGCAAAACATTTCTGATGAAAGAATTTTTAACTTGTATTCCTCCATCCCATATTGAGTTTGAGGCTACAGTTAATGTTAGTGGAACCCATACTAATTACTGATTATGACTTTTTAATGTTCCTAAATAAATAAAATAAATGATACTTTTTCTCATAACTTTTGCATGCCCTATTTTTAGCATTACCATGCATTCAGATCTGTATTTCCCTTCATGGCGTGTCAATGTTAATTCAACAACTTACATTATAATCTTGAATGGCCACAAATAATACTCCTGAAAGTACATCATGAAACACTTACAGTTTAGTAAAATTAAATAAATTTGATTTTTATTTTGTGGATCATTTCTTTTGATTGTCACTATATATGATGTCATGCTGTATGTCACTTGTATGTCAGTATATCGGCTACATTCTATTGGATTTGCAAATTCATTGCAATATTTAAGTTTTACAATCAGGAAAATAGTTTTGATTGAATATGAAATATTCTTATAGTTATTTACATTTTGATTAATTTCCACATCTTGTTATTCACAACATTACTTTGACCTTCAAGTGTCTTTTGATCCAGATACCCTTCAGGGAATTTTGAACTGAACTCTTAATCTAAGGCAGTATTTTGTTCTCATTCCAGCAAGCAATAATTAGGCAGTACAAAAAAAAAAAACAAGATAAAATATCCCAAGACATAGTTGAACAAGAATAATCCCCCCACCAAAGTAGATTAAATAATGGTTCAAAAATCCCTGAAGGCTACCTAGATTGACAAACACCTGAAGAAGGCCAGAGGTCACCAACAACTAAAACATAATAACAGAAAAGATGGGGACATTAGGCTCTTTATACTAGAAATTCAGGCAGAAATTTTGATAATTGTCTACACATGGTTACATCTCAAATATTTAAGCTCTTCAATAAAAAATGATTCTTAAGTTCTGATGTAAGTCTTATTGATATTGGCTTAATTTTTTATCTTCTTTGGTGTTATTTTAATTTTAGATTGTATGAAATTTGTAATAGTCATTTCCACCTGATTTTTTTTTATTTTTTTTTTTTTTAAGAAAATTATCAAGTCAACAATTATTACATTATGCCCTAAACTCTCTACTTAGAAACATTAATGCCTGATTTGATTCATGTATGTTTTGTTTTTAAGCATAGCAAAACATTTTCAAGTTTACTTAAATTAATAAAAATATTTTTGTCTTAAGTTAAAAGAAAAACTTAGAAATTGTCATAGAAAATGTGAAATCAATATTTCTAATGATTTTTTTTTTTTTTTTTTTTTTTAAGTTTCTTTTTAAAGGAATTTCCAGAACAAAGTAATTCATACAATGTACATTTTTTTAAAATTTGTTAGTAAAATGTTTTAATAATTGTAAATTTAATTTTAATTTTTGATATTTAAAGATTTGGTACTTCAAACGCATTGCAGTTCCTTGTCATCTTCCTGGGTTCCTTTTAAAGTCAAAAGCTGTGAAACAGTCTCAGGTATGATCTTAATTTATTATTTATAACTGAATGACACTATATCATAAATGATATATTTGAAAAGCAAAATATCAAACTCTTTTATTTGCAAAATAGTCACTCTAAAAAAAGAATTCTATCAACCAATCTCCACCCCCCAAAAAAAAGAAAAAAGAAGAAATTGCATAACCTGGGCATTTTTCAACAAATATTTAATGCATTTATTCAGGATGTAATTCAAGTCGTATCAGATTTGATTTAGTAAATTGTTGGACTGTTCACTTTATAAAATAGCTGCTTACATTGCTCTCTTAAAAAATCTGAAACAAATCTTTCTTAAGGATCTAATATTTCATATATTATCAATACGCATATTGCCTGAATATTTAGATTTTTCCAGCCTTTAAATTTGGTGGTCTGCAATTATATGCTAAAATTTCAGGAAATTTTTGTCATTAAGAGTTGCAAAACTGAATTGAGTAAATGAACAACAGATATTGAAATGAAACTAAGGAATTATGCGTTTAAATTATGCTAAACATAACCAAAAGAATTACTACTTTCATCTTGGAATTACATGTAAAATAGATTGATGCTTAGGACATGTATTAACTAAACTGAAGCCTTAAGTTCAATATGCTGTTTAAAAATGAAGCTGAAATGTTCTTTATTCCATTGTTTTTGTACATCGTTGCATTAAATATTGGCTATCAGATAGACTAATCAGTCATTTTACTGTTTTATTGGCATTATTCCTCCGCTCACCTAATTTCAACAGTTCTCTGTTGAAATTAGGTGAGTGGAGGAATAATGCTTGATGCCATACATGTAGTGAGCATAAAATAAGTATTTGCACTGAAGCCATGATGGTGCAAGTAACATAATGGTTACTTGCATGGAAAGTTGAATAGGTAGGCTGAATTAAAATAACATCCTAGTCTGCTGCATTCACTTCATGCTATAATACACTTAGGAATCCATCTCTTCTCCCTTTAGCTATTTGTTAGTTAACTGGGTAAACTCGGCTCTCTAGTCTTGGGTGGCAGCCAGTCTAAGAGAAAAACAATTCTATTCAAAACCCTTATTACAGTAATTGGAAAAAACACTATCTTTCCAAAAAGCTTTGACAAAAGGGAACAGAAGAGCTATGATTGCCCATGTCCTGAAGGGATATAGCATTAAAAAAATCGGGAATCATGAAACCTGTCCCCCCCCCAGTGAAGTTCACTCTTTACAAGTCCTAGGGGCCACTTGAGGTAGAGGGTTATGTTTGAAGGCCATTTGTGTATATAGGAGTGGCAGATAATAGTTAATTCTAGCATTTAACAGGTTAAAATTGTAGTGATCGAGGAAACATTCAGTTGGGAGTTGGTTCCACAAGGCAGTGGTTTGTGGGAAGAAGCTGCTCAAATGGAATTTACTTCTCACTGATAGAATACAGAGAGGATGTTGGTAATTTGCTAATATGTAAGTGGCATGGTGTGTTCTTGCTGAGGTTTGCTTTAACGGGACCAGGGAATGTAGTTTGTCTAAGCACTTCTGTGGAAGTAGTGGTAGAGCAGCAAGAGGCTTGCCACATTCTGCCTGTGGGAGAGAGGTTGAAGGGTGGAGAATAATTTGTTGTCCAGCACTCGGCTCAGAGATGCTTTTTGAACTCTAAGGCTGGAGAGTGAGGTCTGGGCAGCTATTGCCAAATGTGACAATAGTACTCCATTTTTGGCCTGATCTGGCTCTAGTAATGGTAGAGGATAACAGGAGGAGTAAGATACTTAATGGAGTGATACAGAGAACCGACCATTTTACATTCATCCTTAGCAATGGATCATATGTATGTGATGAACAGTCTCGTAGAAGCAAGTGAGCCAGAGTGACTTGCATCTGGTGCAAAGGAAAATAAAGGTCTTACCTCAACATGCAGCATGTAGCATCAGCAATTTTGCTCCTTGAAAATTGCATTACTCTCTTATCTAGCCATTCTGGCAGTATGTATGGTAATGAGTTTTTGTACAGTTTGGCATGCTTCGACCAATAGCAAGTCATGTGCTGATTGGTCGAAATGGAGGAGGCTATTTACGTCGGTAACTGAGAATAAAAGCGAAGAATGCTGATTGGTTGGTCAAACATGGCGTTGTCCTGATAAAAGAGCTGAAGCAGTGAGAAGGGGAGAAAAGATGGGTTTACGTTTTGAAGTGTGCAGAAAGCAAGAATGTCGAATTGAACCGGCGCTATCTTGAATTGTACGAATGACGTCTGAGTAATAAACATTTAAGCTACAATGAGTTCCAATTGAGGTCAGGTGTGAGTTTTGAAGCCCAACAGTCTTTAAAGGCATGGTGCTTCCCCAAGAGGACCTCCGTTCATCCTGATTGGTCGTATTTTGGAGCATTTATTAATTATCAGTCATTAATGGTTATAATGGCAAAATAAATATATTTCTGTATCTTATGAGAGTATTTGATTCTATTTTTCACATTGATTTATTTTATTCAAATTAGTTAACAGAATTCACCTTTGCTTATAATTTGAGCACAGAAAAACTTCTAATAGATTCATAAGAAATAGGCAAAATGAGATATTTAAACAAATGTTATGATATTCTCAGTTTTAATATGAATCCTAACCTACCTAAAGCAATGTGTTGTTTGATCTGACTGAACATTAAAGTAGAACTTTTGTGGTCATAAAAACATTGATTTTGAAAATCTGAAATTCATCTAATTGTTGAATTTTGACAAAACTTTTGGCATTTATGTAAAAGTGACTGCACCTGCTTTTTATGATAATTTTCAATTGTGTATTAAGGTGTACCACATTGACACTTATGTTTTTTTTTAAAGGTGAGTGCTTGTAAAATAAATACTGAAAAAAAATGTAAATTTTGAATCTAGAAGGAAAGTTGATATGGATGCCTTCATCTGGAATTAAAAAAAATCAAATGTTTTTTTTTTTTAATTTTATTATATATATATATATATATATATATATATATATATATATATATATATATATATATATAATCACTATTATTATAACTCCCTATTGTAGGGTTATTATAACACACACTCATACTTGGTATAATGTTATTTGTTAAAGTATTCTGTATATGTAATGCTTAGGCTATTGCCGTAATGCCTATATAGTTAGTATAAAGACTGACTCCCATATGACTACTCTTGACATCATAACATGGAACTCTTTATTCCACAACATTCCCTACTTTATTAAATAAATATATTTCTTTTTTTATTTCGCATTAGTATTTCCCCTCCTCTTTCTGGAGAGTTCACCAACGTACTTTACTTCGTGTTTCCTTCTCTAATCCACTTTTAGTTCTTCTGTACTTTTTCTTTTCCTTGAACTTGTCTTTGCTGGTTCCATGATTTGTTTTGGTACTGGCACATCAAAAATGTCATACAGCATTTTAACTGGTTCTTCAGGTCTTTTTTCAGATAATCTTTTCTTTAGCTGATTTTGGTGCTTTAATGTTGGAATTTTTTCCTTTCATTATGTAGAACAATTTTCAGATTCAAGCTACTATTATGCCATCTTCCATGTTTCCTTTTCATTCTTGTATACCCTAAAAAATACTTTATTTGCTGACCTTGAAAGTATTGGTGCTGCTTTTATTAACCATTTGTGATTTTTGACTTGGGAATAACTTGTCGAACACCCGATTTTACCCTTCTGGCAAACATGAATTCTGCCAGTGACATGCCTGATGGTGTGTCAGGATTAGGTGTTAACCTGTACACTCTCAAAAATTTTGAAGTGCCTCCTCATTTATTTGTCCAGACTTAACTTTTACAACATTCTTTTGAAAATTCACACAAACTGTTCTGCTTGTCTGTTAGGCCTTGGGTGATACAGTAGTGTTATAATATGTTCCCTCAAGAACAATTTGTCTTGAAATTCTTTTCTAGTGAATTGTGTTCCATCATCCGATACTATGGTATCTGGTAGGCCAATTCTTGCAAACAGTTCATGCAAGAAATTCACTGACACTGAGGATGTAGGATTTTTGCATTTGTAAATTTCTGACCATATAAAACTATCAACTACCAATAGATAATATACTCCATCCATAGGACACGCAAAATCTATATGGAATCTTGACCACAGAGTGTCTCTTTGGCCAAGGTTCTATCTTTGTGATAGATAGTTTTGCTACTAGAGCACTATCTCTACATGCTTTTACTATTTTTTTGATATCTTGGTTTTTCTCCACCAGTAGAAGTGAGCATGAAGAATACGTGAAAGCTTTCATTTTACCACCATAGTATTTGTGTAAAATCACTGCTCCAACACCATAATCACAAGCATATAATGCTACTACAATTTTTGCTTTTGGATCATAGTGTGCTAATGATAAATCAGACACAAGACTTTTTTTGTTGCATCAAACACTTTTTGACATTTCGGATCCCAATTCCACTTTACTCCTTTTTTCAGTAGATTGTTAATTGG
Organism: Acanthosepion pharaonis; assembly: GCA_903632075.3. Taxonomy (NCBI): domain Eukaryota; kingdom Metazoa; phylum Mollusca; class Cephalopoda; order Sepiida; family Sepiidae; genus Acanthosepion; species Acanthosepion pharaonis. The sequence continues at coordinate 525,883 of CAHIKZ030001256.1, forward strand.
AGCTGTCAAATTATTTATATTATGTACATAAATTCAATAACAATTAGCCAGTCCTAAAAAGTAGCTTGTAACGTAGTTTAGGTTTGTTGGTGTAGGCATATTTCTAATTGTATTTGCTTTTGATGGATCTGGTTTCCTACTATTTCTATCTACAATTTCATCCAGGTATTTTATTTTTGGCAAAAACAACTCACATTTTTCTTCACTGAGCTTGAATCTGTATTCTTAGTTTTTGCATAATTGTTTTGATATGCCCAACCTGTTCTTTTTTCAACACACTATTGCTCAAAATATCGTCCAAATATGCCACTGTGAAATCACAGTCTGCCAGCATGGTATTCATGGCTTGTTGAAAAACAGCTGGTGCTGCCTTTCTACCAAAAGGAAATTGATTAAACTTCTATAATCATCTGTGCATATTTATGGTTGTTAATTCAGAATACTGAAAATTTTTCAAAGTTGAAAGGCAGAAAAATATTTTCAAAGCTGAATCTCTCTGAAACATATTTACAAATTCAGATTGAAAATCAGTGTTCTGAAACAAGGTTTTATATTCTTTTTTGTGCATTTTTTCTTAGCTTTTACCAATGCACATTCTTTATTCTGAAGTTTTTCAGCATCATGCTTCAGACTTAGCATTGTTTGGCAATCGTCTACTAATTCCTGTAGTGTTACATTATTATTATGTTCAATCTTTGCTAAAAATTACTTTTGTACTGCTGTTAGACCTTGCACAAAAATTAATCCCTTGAACATATATTTCTTTTAGTTTAAATTTTTCACATTGCTGACGGTACCTACATACGTGACAAAATCTTCATCCCCTTTGGTTGAATTCAAGCACCTCCAACAGGCATGGAACAGAGACTTGTCACTAAAAATTTTTGTCAGAATGTGTACTGTGTTTTCAAACCCTATTTCATCTGGTTTTCTTGGTAAAATATTATTGCAGTAATTTTTGTACTCTATTTAGGCTATTTTTCTTAACACTAACCTGATTTTTTTTTATTGTCTTCATTGTCACTGCATTCCTTACTAAATATTTCTTCATGTCTGCGAAGATTCACAGCAAAAGTCAGTTTGTCATCAGGATTGTATACAAATTCTGATACAATGTTTTGCACTGTGTCTGGCATAAAAGATGCTGAAGTATTATTCTTCAAAACCACTTCCAACAACTTGTTATTTTTGCAACTGTAGCAACTGTTGGGTGTTTTGTTGTTGTCACTTCTGTTGTTGTTGAATTTCAACTATTGAAGCCAAAATTTTCTCCATATCTGCAAGAATAAAATTTTTTTTTAAACCAATGTGTTTGAAATTCTTGCAACTCCTGCTGCACACATATGAGTTTAAAAAATCTGGTCAACCACTATTATATGTCCAGTTATAATGTAGGGCTTGTTATACCGTGCTTGAGTTTAAGTTCCTTGTTGTCAATTATTATAACTTCAGTTATAATGTTGCGCTTGATTTAGGGATCTATGTTGCCAACTATTATAACTTCAGTTATAATGTTGCAAATTTATCTCGTGTTTGTGTTTGTGTATCTCCATCGTCAACTATTATAACTCTCTATTGTAGGGTTATTGTTATAACACACACTCATACTTGGTTTAATGTAATTCGTTAAAGTATTCTCTATATGTAATGCTTATGCTATTGCTGTAACACCTGTATAGTTATATGAAGACTGACTTCAATACGACTACTCTCGACCTTAGAACATGGAACTCTTTACTCCACAACCGCTATAAATTATATATTAATAATAAATATACATTCTGTTTTCCTTTACTGGTTGCACAACTCCGAGTTTCATGCACAGCACAAAAAGATTGCATTGTGCATAAAACCCAATATTTCTAAAATTCTTTATTCTATCAAAACTCATACACTCTAGGATTTTGTCTTTAAAAACTTAATGTCTTTCAATGAATAAAGATATTGGGAAAATATTGTCCTCCAACTATTTTTAATATATTTTTAAAAAGTATGACACTGCTTTTAATTGCATATTATTAATTATAAGTGCACAAACTTGTAATAATTTCTGCTTTTCTGTTGTCAATGTTATACTAGCTACATCATAGCTAAGATGACCTGATTGAAAGAACAAATAACTGTATATACATTACTTTCAAAAGAATTTCTTACAGAATTTTTAGAAGAATTAACCAAAGTATTATAAGGTAATATTGTAGATAGGGATATATAACAAATATGGAATTTAGGTAATTGCAATGTGCAGTTTAAGGGATGAATCTTAAATTTTGCTAATAAAAAAAATTATTTTATAGATGAAAATTACAATGAATACATTATTTTCAAAATAAACTTATATAGCAAATAATACATTGATTTTTTTTTTTTCATGTCTGTATGCAAACCACTGAAATATTTTGTCTTCCATGTAAAACTCTTTTTCTAATTGCTTCAATACTTGTTTATAAACTAAATAATTTTTTTTTATTTTTGAAAATATCAAAAAAATATAGTTTCCTTCATAATTTTTTTCCACAGTGAAAATGTTATTTAAATATCATTTTCATCAAAAATATTTACTTGAGATCAGAAAATCATGTGTTCCAGAATTAACTTTAAATGTAATGATTGTTCTATTAAATAAAAAAGATCTTGATGATCAGCAACAAAATATTACAGAAAAATATGGTTTTTTGTAAAAAAAAAAAAATTTTTTAAATTGGTTTTTGATATGCTTCATTACTTACAAATCAAAGCCATATGCTATAAAGTGGTCCCAGGTCTGTTTTCAGCTGGTAATACAAATGCCGCTACACCTACTCAAATTGACCTTTAATTTGTACTGACTGGTGTGTGCCACCCCTGTCATAAAAGGACATTTAATATTTTGTAAATAAAATTTTTTTTTTTTTTTTGCATAATTAAATGAAGTAAAGATTAAAGTGGCTATTTTCTATAAAATTGTCTTGATCTTAGGATGATTTTTAGTTTTAATAGATTTTATTTATTTACAATATAGTTTTTTGTCAATCAGATAACAGCTGTTGATTTTTTTTTTTTTTTTTTTTTGATTAAAGAAAAATTCTGACTTTGTAGCTGTTTAATTCAACTTTGATTAACTAAATGAATGTTGTGTTTCCATTGTAAGATGCAATTTTTGGCTCATGTTTGTCATGAAAGTAAGAAAAATTGTAAGAACTCACTTTTTAAATTTTTAATTAATGTATTTTTGGCATGACATTGAGATTTTGGTTAGTGATACCTAAGGTTAAAGGAAGTAACATAAAAGTACACAGCTTTATTTTTAACCAGCCATAAAATTTTAATATTTTCTCCATTTTAAAGTAAATAAATAATATAAGCTTTACAAGATTAAATTATTGTAAAATCGGATATTCTACAAAAATTTAAATTTGAAACTTTTTCTTTCTTGTAGGAAGAGGTTGATGAACAAAATAAAAATAAATATAGCAGCAAAAATGTCTACATTCGTACAATGTGGGATAATGTCAAACTGCATGCTGATATGGGAATACCGATGTACATTTCATGGAATACTGGTAAACTTAATATCATTCTTTTAATCAATTTCAATCTTTTATTTTGATACACAGTTCTCTTTTCTTTATTTTACATAAAATAAATTTAAAGTTTATAAAGAAATGTAAAAAAAAACAAAAAAACATTACCACTGACTTTCATAAATATCATATAAACTCCTTAAAAAAAAAAAACCTACACTGTACATTGAATTAAATCATGCAGTCTTTATTATGTTCTTTTTATTATTTATTTTTATTTTTTTTCCATCCAGGACATACATCTACCTCAACAGAGGATTCACAAAGTTATTCTAGACCGTAAATATTAACTTTATTATTTATAAAATTTTTCTTTCTGAATTTCTGGGAGAAGTGTTATTATTTACATGCAGACTGTTGTCCTCATCTTTGTTGTTATTATCATCATCATTGTTTCAAACCAATTCTTTAATCCTCTGTCCTATGGATTATAGTGTTGGTTTGTGAATTTGATGACAGTAATTGATAATCCCTTGGCCGGGCAGTATGTAAATGAGCTCTGTGGAAATGGGACAAGCAATAACTGAGTTGTCCTAAATAAAAAAAAAAAAAAACTAGATGAGATATCCCTATACATGGGCATCAACCGCTGAAGATTAAATAATTCAGTTCGAAATTCCCTATAGATTACCTAGATTCACATACATCTGATGAAGGTCCGAGGGCACAATGACTGAAATTTGATAACGACAACCAAATGAAGACAATAGTCTGTATGTTAATAATTTTTTCATTAAATGTAAAAGAAGACTAATTCTTGGTTTTAGTTACATTTAAATAAATGATAACATGCTTCAAGTTTAGATCTTTTTTTAGTGATTCATTACTAACTGAACAACTCTATGAAATTATAAAAGACCTTCATTCTCCCCTTATCACACAGAATTAAGATTAAAAGACAAAAATGACAAAAGATTAAAAGACAAAATGACTTATCGAAGCAAAGAGTTCACACATGCCTTGCATGTAAAATATCCCCCCAAAAAATGCTTGCCTACGAGTCAAAATATTTAAAGATAAGATCACACAAGAATTTTCAAGATATACGAAGTAGACTCTATGTAACACAAAAACAAATTACTGTGGACACTTTTTGTTTCTTAATCTTGCCTCATGACTAGTAAATTGTTTGAGTTGTTGTTGCTGGTGTGACTTGTTGGTAGTTTTAAGCTGTTGTCACTAATGCAAATTGTTCTGAATTTCTTGTGAATTGTTTTCTTTGGTTTCCACAATAAACTTTTTTTGCCACTGATGGTAGAAACTTTTTCAATGCATTTTGCTGCAAGCTATTTTGGCAATTTTTTTTTTTTTTTTTTTGTAACCAACATGACGGATGGCAAGTTTGATTTTTGACTCCTTCCAGAATTTTATGGGTTTATATCAGTAGTCAAATGGATTGAGAAGGTGGAAATTGTTTGTAGATTGTGCAGAATAAAGCAAGTAGGGAGTGTCATTCCTTTGCACCTAACTAGTGGAGCATTCACCATCTATCAACAACTGAAAAGTCTGATGCAAAAAGCATAAAAAAGGCTTTATATATGGCATTTGTGACCAATTCATCTTGACAGTTACATTCAGACAAATCTGTAAATGTGTATCTAGCTGAATTGCATAACCATGTGTCTTCATGGCAGGATTGCCTGATTGGTTAAAACATCTTCTGAGCCATCATCCAAGATGGATGATTTGACAGTTGATTAGTTGCTGGTACACACTCGAGTGATTATGAAGGATGGAGAATCAGTTGAAGATCCTGTAGTAGCAGCATTACGTTCGGCGCTGTGTGATTTTATAAAAGGGCAAAGTGGATGTGCCTAAAGCAATTTTCTGTTACCAGTGCAATGGCTCTTATCACATGGCAAAGAACTGTTGGCTCTAAGATAGATGTGGAAAGCCTCAAATACATTGCTACCAATGTAGTAGACTCAGCCACATATTGTGGAACTGTCCAGGAAATGACAAAAGGTAGAAGACATCAACACTGGTCTCTTCCCCGAGCAACTATCAAATAAGGTGCTCCCCGTAATTATTAGGGCCTAATAGAAGTCCATATTGTTGAGAAAATTGAGTCATCTCCCCTTGACCAATTGCATGGTTGAAGAAGAGAAAGTTTGAGAATGGTGGTGCTCATAGATAATCTACATATCAGCAGTATTAGCCAATCAGGATCCACCCTGAGGTGAACTGGTGGCAGGATCTGGCTATGTAAGCTCAGTGCTTAGAAAACCTAGGGGATTACAACCTGGATAGAGTAATCTATGCTAGAGGAAATTAACAATTGGTAGCAGAGCAAACAAGATGGCATGCAACATGAAGACTCCACCACAATTCAGAGGGGAAAAGAATGATTATTAGATCTGGAGAAATGATTTAGAACTGTGAATTATGTATACAGACTTGCCAAAGGAGGAGTGGGCTATTGCAGTCTAGTTGAGTTTGACAGGAAGAGCAAGAGTGGCATCATCAGAATTGTCCATTTCAGAAATAAGCATGGAAATGGGATACCAGATACTGATTGAGATGCTTGATAGAGATTTTCGTCAAGATAAGAATTGAAGATCCTTTAATGGCTATTTGGCATTGGAAGATTTGAAAAGAGAACCTAATGGCAGCATTGAAGAATATGTGAGTGAGTTTGATAGCAGGGCCTATAAATTAAAAGAAGTAAATATAGAACTTGCTGATGCTATACTGGTATGTAGGTTGTTAAAAAGCTACAGTCTAAGGGACTTGCATTTTCAACACTGGAGATGACATTTGATAATGTGTAACAAACATTAAAAAAAAAAACTACTTATGAAAAACAGTGGAGTATTGAATGCTTCTGAAAGGGAATATGCTCAAACCTTGGTGAAAAATGAACCTAATATGGAAGCTGAAGCATTGTACAACAGAAGGAACTGTGGACAATACAAGACATGCAAAAATTACAGAGGAAGAAGAGGCGGAGGAAAAATAACCCACTTGATGGCAAAATTACACACTGTTTTATTTCCAGATCTCACAAATATTGGGTAATAGGTTTTGTTCTAGGCTTCTCAAAGACAGTGTGTGGGAGAGCATGGCTTGCTAGTTTCTTAGATACCCTTGATGCAAAGGAAAAACATGCTGAGCCATCCAATTCCATGAACAAATTTGGAAATGGATGGAGAGTAAGAGCCCTGAAATGTGTCAGCATACCTTGTATCATGGCTGGAAAAAATATAATAATTAAGATGGATATTGTGGATTGCAATATACCATTGTTGTTGAGTAAATCATCAATGCAATGAGCAGGTATGGTGATTGACTTAGACAAAAATATAATGAAGGTGTTTGGGGAAATTTTTGAACCAAATACATCCAACCGAGGACATTACATGATCCTTATTTTTAGGCCACCTACAACAGAGACAGTACAGAGAGTACTTTTAGTGGTAAAAATATGAACAAGCAGAAAATTGCACTCAAATTGCATAGGCAATTTGCACATCCTTTTTATGAAAAACTCTAGCAACTGCTGGGTAATATCGGATGTGAAAATAACCTAATTGAAGTAGTAAAAAGGGCATCTGAGTTTTGTATTTGTAAGCATTATAAAAATGCCCAGTCTCATCCTGTGGTGTCCCTGCCTCTTCATTCAATCAAACTGTAGCAATGGATTTTAAATCTTGGCATAATGGTTATTTTTTAGTTATGGTAGATCTGGCCATATGTTATTGCACAGCAACTATGATAAATAACAAAAGTGAAAACATTAATGCATGCTATATTCACCAACTGGATTGCCTATTTTGGTACACTTGAATTTTTTTTAATAGACAATGGATGGGAATTTAATAATGAATCCATGAACGATTTGGGAGATGCATTTGGTATCCAGCTTCTGAACACAGCAGCCCAGAGCCCAGAGCCCATGGAGTAATGGTACCTGTGAAAGGCTGAATCAAATATTATCAATCAGTGTAAAATGGATTCTTGAGGAAACTAATTGTAATGTAAAGATAGCTCTGTCCTGGGCTGTAACTGCAAGAAATTCTTTACATAATTTCAGTGGGTTTTCACCAAATCAATTGTTTTTTGAAAGAAATCCAACTTTCCCTCGTGTGTCATCATACAGTGAAAAGAACTGCAGCCAGGAAGGGGTGTACGATAATAGGCACATTATACTGGTATAACGTCACATGTCACTGCACCAGGAAACATGATACTTCGTACATACAAGTACCAAATGGGTTGCATTATTGATATTGTCAGTTCACAGGCAGTTGAGGTCAGAGGAATGTCATGCCATGTGAAAGCTCTCCACCCTTTCCTGGCCTCTAATACATTAAAGGAACACCTCACAGACTCAAGCTCAAAAAGGGAACTAACTGTGATATTTGATGCACCTAGTGAGTCTAGTGATGTAGATAGCTTGAATTCTGACCCAAACTCGTCTGATTACACTAGAAAGCATTCACCCATGAAGGTCATGGAACCTGCCCTGCTGTGTCAAAGCATTTGAATTAAGAAACCTGCTCCTGTGTGTTGTTTATGTGATGAAGAAATCAGTGGGGAGTGAAGTGGAAATGAAAGACTCCCCCTCCACTGAAAAAAGATTAAAAGACAAAATAACTTACCAATGCAAAGACTTCACACATGCCTTGCATGTAAAAAAAAAGCCAGAAAGGAAAATGGCTGCCTCCTGAGTCTAAATATTTAAGGACTAAGGTCACAAGACATTTCAAGATATACGAAGTAGACTCTGTATAACGCAAAGTCAAATTACTGTGGACACTTTTTGTTTCTTAGTCTTGACAAATGAATTGTTTGAGCTGTTGTTGCTGGTGTGACTCATAGATAGTTCTAAACTATTGTTGCTAACACAAACTGTTTTGAATTATTTGTGAATTGTTTTCTTTGGTGTTTCCAATGAGCTTGTTTACCATTGATGGTAGAAACTTTTCCAACACATTTAGCTGCATGGAGTGTTCATCTATTAAAAATGAAGCAAAGATATATTAAGAGAAATTTAATAAAGATCATCATTACTTGATGTTTCCAAGGATTTCTACTATCTGCCTGGTCATATTTTTTTATTTTTTCAATTTATGGAATTTTTTCAGGTAATTTTGAATAACTCAGTTCAGTTGTAAACTCTATGAAGTTCAATCTTTTTATGAGACACATTTTAAATGACCGATCAAAATTCTAAAGAGTTGTGCAAAAATTGTATTGTACAGAAATTTACAGCTAATTCAAATTTGGTACTGAAATATTTTGATAAAATTTTAAAATGAATGGTACTGGTACACCAGTAACAACACCTACAAATGAGTGCTGAAAAGTTCTTGGCACAACTCAGAAAAGATATTTTTTTTAAATTTTGATGTTCGGTCATTTGGTTAGAGTTTTGGAAATGGAGAACTTTTCAGCACCATCTTCAATCTGATGATTGGTTTGTTAAGGGATTCATGCCTTTTTCAAAATCATTAATGCAAAGGGAACATAAGCAGCATTACCCAAAATTTTAACTGGGTTTATTAATTCTGTTTTCTCTTAAACATCCAGATATCTCTCATATTAGATAGAGGCATAAAAATGATAAAAATATAAATCTTTTATACATAACATACTAGGCATAAATTTTAAAATATGCTACTTCAGCTTTTTTGTTTCTGAAGAAGAATGACATTTCTCAATTTATTATTAATCTTCAAATTTCAGTATCTGGGAGAGAAAAAAATGACAGATCAGTATATTTAAAAAATAACTCATGTGTTATGAATAAAATAAAACTTTAAAAACAATTTAATATTTATCTCTATAAATTGTTGAAATGAACTACCAACTTAGTAAATGCTATTTACTTAGGTAAATGGATAGAGAAGATATCATTTTATGGTCTGATATGCAGAAACGGAATTAGATTTAAACCATGATTTTTTTTTCCTTGATTGCTCTCAATTACTTAAACATCAATCAATGGACACCTTTCATTATTACCAATGCAATTGTATCCTTATAAATTAAAATATAACTAGAAGTTGGTTTGTTTATAGTCGGAGTCTCAAACTCTAGGACATAAAAGCAGGTTCGTCAACAAGATATTACTAATGAGGAGGGCATCAGTTTCCCATTCAGGGGGCTGCAGACACTGTGAACTGGTTGCAAAAATGTTTCCCCTGTGGACTGCATGTCCCTAGTCTTTTGAATAGAATTCAATCACAAGCAGAATATCTTAGGAATTATTTGCTTGTTTGTGTTAATTCCTATGTTCATCTGTTGATATTTCTGATATGAGGCATTGTAACTATTTACATTGTTCAAACTGTTGTCCTTACCTTTATTACCATATTCACAATGTTTTGCCTGTTGTATGCTGTGACCTTCTTCAAGTGATATGCATTGGGATTTTGAAGTGAACCCTTTATTTAGTCCACAGGGATAGTTTGTTCTAATTCCACATTCTATGATGCCCAAATCAAAACTCACAAAATTGAAGAGGCTGGCAATCAAAACCCTACAGAGGAATGACATCATCATCATACTGTGAGCTGACAAAGGTAATGCGACTGTAGTGATGGACAAAACAATATACAGGGAAACTGGTAGATCACATTAGAAATGGTAGCTATAGTAAAGAAAGAGCTAACAGTGAAAACAAAGAAAACTGTTGCAGATCCTAATCAAGAACAAGGACCACTTCCCATCTAAGGCATACAGGCACATCATAGCAAACTACCTCACATATATCATCTCACTCAAATTCACAAAGACAGTATTATTCTGATATCAATTGTTAACTTCCAAAGCTCTGTGTGCCACCGTCAATTCCTTGTGGATATAATTGACCCCATAATAGGAAAGTCACCATCATATGTCTGAAAATCCACCCACTATGTGGAAATAATCAAAGATGCTTCCATCCAATCCAACTAGAGGGTGAATCTGGACGTAGTGAGTTTGTTCACTAAGTTACCCACGGAAAAGGCATTATTGGTAGTTAAGGACAGACTGACCTCAGACTAATCCAGAGGAGAATGTGCCAGTATACCAATAGATAACCTGATAGAGATGCTGACTTTCTGTACACAAACAACACACTAATGTGTAATGTATCAGTAATCATTATTTTATCAGCGCTTATATTACAATTTTTTTGTTATTTTTCTCTAGCTCTCTGTATTAATGGTTTCTATAATGGCCTGGCATAAGTGCTGATTCTTTAAATTTTCATATTTTCCAGTAATATTCTCTGTCTATTATTTCAACTTCATACCACAGAGGTCAGTGATTTCTCTCATATGGTCAACTATGCCTGATTTTACTATTTCCACTTATGTTAAGGCCTTACGATGTTCAATAAGTTTAATACCTGGCCACAGGTATTGAACTAACAACTCTTTGGGAACAAAAATTTGGAAAGTTGAACTGAAATATACACAAAAAAGGCATGACACCTCCATGGACTAAATAAAGGATTCAGTTTTAAATTCCGACGTATATCAAGTATATAAACGTGAATATGGTAATAAAGATGAGGACAATAGTCCGAATGCTCTAAATAGTGTAAATACTTCCTAAGTTCAAATTTATTTATTGTGGATTACTCTAAAATGTTCACAATTAATTTAGTAAACATATTTTCCTCATTTTTTAAAGTGTCAAATTTTAAATGAAAATAATGGAATATTTTTTAAAATATATATCCTGAAAATGTATTAAAAATTTTTTCTATTACTTTATTATTGCGTGCATAAAACAAATATATATCAAAGTGATATCTTATTTATAGTAATTCATTTTGACAATTGGACTTCATTTTTATCTTCCAATCTGCTGTATACAAGTATAGCTACAGAAGGTATTTCCTTACCATTTTTTTATATATATATATATATATATATATATATATATATATATATATATATATATATATAATAAAAAGGCTTAAACACTAATATTCCATAGTCTAATATAATAAAAAGTGTTTAAGCCTTTTTATTATATCCTTACTCTGTCCCGGACCTTGAGTTCTTCCTGGATTCTATCCTCTTGGATTTATTTTTTATACAAATATATATGATTGCATATGTATGTATATATTTACCACTAATATTATCTATCTATCTCTCTCTCTCTCTCTCTCTATATATATATATATATATATATATATATATATATATACATACACACACAGTAGCAGCCATAATATAAGGAATGGAAACAACAAAGACATAAATATGTGTATTACTTAAAAAGTAATGCATGATTAGCAATGAAATTTTTACCGAATATAGATTAGGGTGTAATGCATAAATATTATACAAAGTTACAAAAATTTACATAATAGTTTTTTTTTTTTTTTTTTAAATAAAGGTTAAATGGAACAAAGGAAATAAGGAAAATGGGAGGTAGTTTAAAAATCTAAAACACAGCAAATTAACATTTCACACAGACTCACAAATAAACGCCCATTTCTTAAAAAATGATTTATTTTCAAAATAAATGTTTCATAATCTGCCTGTTTTGAATACACTAAATTCTTAATATAGTGCATTTAAATTAATTATTTTTAATTTTATTTACACAGGATCAAGTTTTATGACCAATTTCTATGTTATATATCAAGTTGAATAGCAATATTTCTAGATATTTTCTCTCACTATTTTCTTGTCAGGGAATTTTTTATATACTTGTATTATTGACCAATATATTTTTCTATACTTCAGGTTAATGCATCAGATTATCACAAGCATTCAAGTTGTCAACGATGTATTGGCTCCAATCAGATTACTTTCCAATGCAAGACCACGGAAGAAAGGGCGCAAAGGGCACACTCGAAGTCTTTATCGAGAGATACTTTTCTTGTCTTTTGTAGCATGTGGAAGGAATTTTATTGATTTGGGTAAGAACTTACCATATTTTTTTCCTTTCTGAATTTTATTTTGATATTAAAAGGAAAACAATAAATAATTGTAACAATGATATTTTGTTGATATTTTGCAGGTTTTTAATAACATTTTTTTTTATGGTATTACAAACCTCAGCTTTCAAATTTGTTTGACTTAATATATTTGAATTAATTACTTCTTTCTTGACATTTTATCTTTTAGCCAATTATTCAGTATTTAACCGAATGAAACAAATTAACTGTTAATGTCAACACAACTTGTATTTGTCTATATTTCTGAGATCAGGCATTGTAATTATTTGCACTATTTATATTGTTTGGACTATTGTACTATTTTTCTCTAGCACTCCATATTACTGGTTCCCATATTGTATTCATTTCTATTCTTGGCTGGCTTAGATTTTTGTGGCCTAGTATATGCACTGATTCTTTAAGATTTTGTATTTTTCATTGATGTTCTCTGTCTGTTATTTCAACCACATCCCACAGTGGGCAGTGATCTCCCTTTTCCAACCAGATATGATCAGCTATGCCTAATTTTTCTATTTCACCTCATGTTGTGTCTTCATGGTGTTCCTGCAGTCTTATCTTAAAGGGGCGGCCTGTTTCTCCTTTATATTTCTTACCACAGCTGCATGGGATGGCATATGCACAGTTCTTAATCATGTTCTCCTCTGTGGGAGGTCTTACTTGGAAAGGTGTCTGTGAAGTGTTTTACCTGTTTTGAATGTTGTCCTGATGTTATATGGACCACAGATCTTTTGAATTTTTTTCTGATAATCCCTTCACATTGGGTAGGCAGACTGAGGCTGTTTTCTGAGTGTTATTATCCTCTTGCACCCTTCTATTTCAGTTTGTGGGAGCTTCAGTCATCTACCCAGAGTAGCTGTTACATTTTAGGGTACTGCTTTCTTGTTCATATGTCTCTGGTTCGCAACTTATGATTTTTGCTCAATGTTGTAAGCAGCAGATGATCCTTTTCTTTATACTGTATGGGTGGTGGGAGTTGAAGTTGAGGTATCATCCTGTGAATGTTGGCTTGCGGTATATGGATATCTTGAACCCATGCTCTGTTCAAGTTATTAGTACATCCAGGAATGCTAGTTTGTCGTTGTTTTCTCTTTCCATTGTGAACTGTATCAATCTGGTCTGGCCAGAGTATGAAGGTGTCATCTATGAATCTCAACCATAGAGTTGGCTTTAGTGATGTGGATTCTAATGCCATTTCTTTGAAGTATTCCATGTATATGTTAGCTGTTGATAGTGATAATGGTGAGCCTTCGTCCTGTTGATATATGTCTGATCCCATTCTGAAGTATATTGCTTGTGTACAGAAAGTCAGCATCTCTATCAGGTTATTTATTGGTATATGGGCACGTTCTCCTCTGGATGAGTCTGAAGCCAGTCTGTCCTTGACTACCGATAGTGCCATCTCCGTGAACAAATTCACCACTTCTGGGCTCACCATCTGGTTGGATTGGATGGGAGCATCTTTGACTATTTCCACAGAGTGGGCGGAGTTTTGGGCATATGATGGTGACTTTCCTATTACGGGGTCAATTATATCCACAAGGAATTGACTCAGAGGGTGCCACATACAAACAGCTAACAATTGGCATGGGTGGAATACCGTCTATGAATTTTTTTGAGACAGTATATGTAAGGCAGTTTGCTCTGACATTGTGACAACTGCCTGTATGTCTTAGGTGTGAAGTGATCCTTGCTCTTGATTAGGATCTGCAACAGTTTTTCTGATTCATTGTTGGACCTTTCTCTACTATAGCTTTCATTTCTAACCCTAACCCTTCCAGTTTTCCTGTATATACTGTTTTGTCCATCACTACAATTGTATTGCCTTTGTCAGTTAGTAATATGAAGATTATGTCAATTCTGTGTGGTGTTTTGATTGCCAACCTCTTCAGTTTTGTGATATTTGATTTGGATGGCTTGGTTTTCTCCAGTATCTGTCCCACTTTCCCCTCTTAGCTCATCTGCCTGAGCCTGAGGAATGTTCAAGGCTATTCCTTTGATTTAGCCAATGATATTAAAGTATGGTATCCCTCTGATGATTGTTGCAAAGTTGACTCTTGTTCAGTACTGACTCTCAGAGGCACTCAGCTGATGTTGACTGATGTTGATTACTGCCTTTATTAAGGGGTGATGGACTTTGTGTGTCACCTTCTGATCTTTCAATCTGTTCAATTTCTGTACTTGGCAAACCTTTGCATCAAATTTGTGTCTGAAGGATTTATCCAGATCATGCTGGATCCTCTTTTGGTCTTCTTCCATGTCAGTAATTCTGTTGAAGAAGACCTTGAGCTTCTGGGGAATATCGGATTGCATTTTTTGTTTCATATAATGGTTCTATTGTCTTCTTTTTCAAACAAGAGTGTGTGTCCTGCTTTTTCTGCAGCCAGACAGGCTCTCCTTTAATTGATGTGAGGTCTTGGTATCAAGCCTGAAGGAATGCATTGTAAGTTTCTACATCGGTGTAGGAATATTATATGGTTCGACTTCTGGTGGGACTTTTCTAATTGTCTCTATATTCTAATATTCATTTTATAATTGTCTCCATATAATGTCCAAAATGTTGCGAATATGGCAACGAAGGTGAGGACAACAGGCTGAACAATGTGAATAGTGTAAAGAACTTATATTATTTTTCATTTTGTTTATATCAATTGCGTTTTGCTCACTAAATGTAATCTTGGAATTAGTGAAGATTGATTCTGTTACCTTCTATAGATACCTTCTATCTTATCTTTAATGGGTTAAATATGTATAGGTAATTTCATAAAATCGTTAAAAAAAAGCATAGCATAATAAAAACAGCCTTAAACTTGATGTAAACAAAATTTTATCATTTAAATGTTTATTATTAAGAGGAAAAGCCAAAGTATTTTTTGATTGTTTTTTTTTTTTTTTTTTTTTAATTTTTACTCCTTTTTAGAACATTCTAACTTTTGATTAAATAATCATGTTTCACTTTGCAAAAGTGTATTTACTAAATAACATTGCAAATTTTAGTGCCCTTTTTTTGTTGTTTTTGCAGTGACAGATGTTAATTTTGAAAATCTTGCCCAAAACAAACAAAAAACTATCAGATTTTAATGAAACTTTCAGGATTTATTCACAAATGATTGAAATTATTTTAAATATGTTTTCTATTTTGCAAGTCATAGTAAAAACATTTTTTTTTTTACATCTGTTACATTCCTCTTAAACTAATTTCATGAAAATTGTAGAAATTCAATGCTGTTTGTTTTTTTGTTTTTTTTGTTTCTTTTTAGTGAATATATTAGTTAAAACAAGAAGAATTTAAATCATAAATCTTTTTTTTGTAGAATCAAATGACCAGATACCAAAATTCAGCTCTAAATTGTTACATAAAAAAACTCAATAAAACAAACAAATTATTTAATTTCAAAAGCTTTTAGTTGCTTTTATGAATAAGGACAGTATTATCTGAAGGCAAAACATTTTTTTGGTGAAAGATTTTTTTTTACAATTTTTGCATTAAAGTTGTTAAATATTTTAAAATTAGTGAAAAAGCTGCTTATCTTACGCTTTAGGCAATGCTGTTATTTAGTAGATATATCTTTACAGATCATAAATGATACAGCTTTATTGCAACCTGCAAATGACTAGTATATACAAATAAAATTTGAAATTTTTCTTGTGTCTATAAAAACAGTTTATTTCAAATGTACGGATGGCTCCAGGAAGTGTAAAAACATCACATGGTTTTTCTGATGTGTTAATCGATAGATATCTATGACGAGATTCATCAATAAATAGATATCTATGGAATAGCATACAACAATTTTCATTAGGGTTTTTTTCTTAAGGGGGGGGCGACAACCCTTAAAACACATGACCTTTTAATGATAACATTATAGGTTTGGAAATTATGCACGTACATGACACATACAAATACATATCAAAATTCTTGTAAAAATAGTCAGGGTCTTCAGATTGTAATGAGCTTTTAAATATATGATTAGTAAATATAGTTTTACTTAATAACAATATTCCCTGAAAATGATCGCACCGAAGTTGAACTGTAAAGGATGCAAAATCTTTATAAATTATTCAATTTTAAATTGTAAAAAATGAAAACAAATCTTGTAAAAATTCATTTATCAAAAATTTTTTAATCTTCAGACAACATCATCTTTAATATATATTATTCATAAAAGCAATTAAAAGCTGCTCTAATTAAATAATGTATTTTATTACGTTTATTTTTTTTATTCAGGATAGATTTCAGTAAGACTGGGTCCAATTTTACAAAATAAAATTGGTGATTTAAATTCTTCAAAAAATTCTGCTTTTAACTAATATAATCACTACAAATTATCTCAATGAATTTCTGAAGCTTTGTTAAAATTAAGTAAAGAGGAGAAGCACATATATATAAAAAAAAAAAAAACAAAACTTTTTACCAAAATTTTTTAACAAAAAAAATTGCAAAAATTTCATTCATGTGGATAAGTCCTGAAAATTTGATTAAGCTCCCAGAATTATTTGATTTTTACAAGAAGTTCCAAATTAATGTGTCTGTCACCATGAAAATTTGCTATACTTAAGGTTAATACAACCGCTGACTCAAGAAAAACAAGTTTTTATCAACATTTTGAATGTTCTAAAAGGAGTAATAAATTTAAGAAAATAATCAGAAAATACTTTGATACTTCCTCTTAATAACATAATGATTTTAAAATAAATGAGATGAAAATAAAAATAATACCCTAAAATTTTATAAATGTACATAAAATAATAGTATAATTTTATGTACCTTTTTTATGAATTTTTACCTCACTCAGCAGTTATTATTTTAATTTTTTATAGTATTTTTAATTTCTCCAGAAAGTATCAACAAACAGAAGGTGAAAACTAAAGTACTTAAAAAAAAAATAGATAAATAAAAATAAACTGCTAAAAGCTTTTTTTAATTTAAAAATTATGAGGTAAATAAGCTGGTTCACTTAAAACTAGAAAAGATTATGTCACTTCTGTCCCTCTGTACGATAACTTACCTCTCACATTAGGTGTCAATATGTGATGAAACCATCACTTGTCACTGTTGTTAAGACATGTTTTCTCTTATTTTAAACTACATTTTTTTCAAAGAAAGTAAGTAATGTTTGTTTAAATTTTCTAATTTTTTTCAAATAAATTTTGAAAAGGTATAATTGAATTTTGCAAGATCTTTAAATGGTGAACTTGACTTCTGTTTACAAAATCCTAAAAAATAACTGAAATATCGATTTCTAGTAATTTTGTTGACTCAAAAAAGCAAGATTTTTAACTAAAATTTTGGATGTGCTAAGGATTAAAAATTTTCAAAGATTAAAAAAAAATATGTTGGTTTTTCCTCTTACTAACATAAACATTTAGATGATAAATTTTTTTCATCAAATTTAAAGCCGTTCTTATGCTACGCTCTTTTTTATCGATTTCATGAAGATACCTGAATATGTATATTATTGGAAATGATCATGCACACTAAACTCAAAGAAGGTTTTAACAGTTTATTTTTTTATAAATGGAAAAAGTTGTAATATTACCTGACATTCAAAGTTTCATTGCTATGTTTAGCTCTTATTTAACAAGAGTTAATGTTTTGAAAATTATTGTTTAAATCTGTCATGATTCATTTTGCATAAATTTGACTTTTAAATAAATGGACTCATTAGTGCTTGTGTACAATATACATTTACATAGTATGTATGTATGTATATGTAATGCTTGAATTGAGTTAGAATAAATCCCACCCATCATCTCAACGACTGAAAGCCAAATTCCTCCATCTCAAGACTGACTGCCAAAGAGAACTCCACAGCATACAAAACCACTGGTGGGCAGATACAAGGAGGAAGAATTACAACAATATACTGATAGCCGAAATATGAGAGAATTTTACTCAGAAATTAAGGTTTTCAGTCCTGTCAAGAAGTATATATCTACTCTGAAAGCAGCTAACATCATCTCACCAAGACCAAAAGATATTCTAGTGAGATGGCAAGAACACTTCTATAGCCTTCTTAATGGTGACTCCACTGCAGTGCCAGATTTCATCAGGCACATCCCGCAGCACCCTGTGTGACAATAGATGCATGCCAACCCTACATATTATGATTTCCAAGCTGCACTCAAGTCCATCCAATCTTTTAGAGCTCCAGGTTCTGATAACATCCATTGAAACTGATCAAGCATGGCAGATTACCATTATAATATTCCTACTTCACCTATTTATCTGGGAAAAGGAAGAAGTTCCAGCAGAGCTGAAGGATGTGAATATTGCCATCCTCTTCAAGAAAGGAATCTCCCTCCTGTCTATCACACTGAAAATCTTCACCAAGATTCTTCTCAATTGCCTCCTGACCTTGTCAGAAGACACCTACCTTAAAAGTTAATGTGATTTCAAGGCCAACAGAAGAACAAGCGATATGATTTTCTCTGTGGGACAAATCCAGGAAAAGAGAGCAACAAAAACCCCTGGGAATGAAATCTATGATCTTGAAGAGGCATTTGACAGTGTTCCAAGACCAGTCATGTGGAAGGTCCTCAAATGCTATGGATACTGCGAAAAATTCACAGTGCTCATTTGAGCTCTACACAAAAGAATGATAAATTAAACCTTGAAACAATGTTGTGTACTTGCTCCTACTCTTTTCTCCATCTACTTGCTAGTAATACAACCAGACAACAACCTAGGAATCAACCTTCAATACTTCACTGATGAGGACCTCTTCAACATCTGTTGCCACTGGTCCAGGACTCTAACAACAAATGAGTTTCAGAATTCCAATACATTGATGATGACTGCACCCTGGCCCTTGAACTCGAACACCTACAGAACTCAGTCGATAACTTCTCCAGTGCGCACATGTGCTATGGACTTACCATCAACTTAGCAAAAACCAAGGTCCTGCTCCAACCACAACTGGGTATCAACCACCATCTGGAGCCAAAATCATCAACAGACTGGATCCAGAGAATGTTGAACAATTTACACACCTTGGCAGCATACTAATATCAAATGAATCCACTGAAAAAGATGTTGATAAATGAATCAAGGCTGTCCACACAGCATGCAGGAACCTATTCAAAAGAGTCTTTGACCATCCTGGGCTATTTTGACTCTCCTGTATGCCTGTAAGACCTGGGAACTCTACTGTAGAGACATCTACAAACTTGAACAATTCCATCAAATGAAACTTTGTCAAATCCTATGGAGTATTTGACAGGACTGGATCATGAACAACAAAGTTCTCTGTGTCAAGATGGAGAACCTAGAAACTACTGACTTTGATGGGCCAGACACCTTGCTCGAATGCCAGACATCCACCTACCCAAACAAATCCTCTTTTCTGAGTTCACATCTGGCAAGTGACCATATGGCGCCTTTTGTCGATTCAAGGATCAGCTCAAAAACACTTTGCTGAGAACAGAAATCAACTCACTCAATTGGGAGACAGAAGCTACAGAAAGAACCAATTGAAGAACAATTCACAAAAAAAAATTCCTTCAAAAACACCAGAAGGAAAATAGAAGAGGTAAAGAGAGCCCAAAGAAAAGCCAGAGCTCTCCATCTCCTGAACCCTCTGAGCCTACCTACTAGTGGTGGCTGTGAACATCTCTTCGGATCCAATATTGGACTAATTTTACACAGAAGAAAATGTTGATCAGTACCCTAATACTCAGCAATAGTTGTGACAACAACAAACTGAGTGCATAGATACTACCCTCTGTTCCTAAGCAGAAGTGTCAGTTGTATTTAAATAATTCTATTACCTTTGATTGGTACAATACTACTAAAACAGTATTATATAGCATAATATGATTTGAAAGTCTGTTAAGATAATTAAAGATGAGTATATGTTCATAAATGCTAAAAAGATAATATTTGACAATGTAATATTGAAAATTCAGTTGTGTTAATATTAAAGTTGTTTTGCTTTTCATTTCCAGATGCATTTGATAATGAATATAAGAATGCATTTAACAAGTTGTCCTCAGCAGAAGTAAAACGCTTGCAACCAGATGACAAACCTCACTCACTTGCTGTACAATGGTGCCGTGCTGTCTTTGAAGACCTTGAAATCTGAACCAGAAATTGTTTTATCAATTGGCAACATTAACTATCTGGTTGATTTCATATGTGCTTCTACATGATATAATTTTTTTTTTTTGGTCAAATTTCAGAAGGTACATCTATAAACGCACACATATACATGAGTATACACACTGACCTGCAATGTATTTGCACCAATCATTATCAGTACTTTTATAAAAAAAAAAAATAAATTGAAAAAATTATAATCATCAAATGATATAATATTGTTACTAGCCTTAAAAACTTTACTGTTTCTTTCTCTGCTTTTAATAGTAACCTTATCTCTGATAAGATTTTAAAAATAGGGTTACTCTGCTGGATGGTGATGTAATTGTCTCCTTTGAAATGCAGAGATCTTTTCCTCTTTGATGCCCTTTGCAGATATTATAACAAAAGGAACAGTTACCAATTGTACATATTGTGTTAGGCTTATGGGGATTATGAGAAAATCCCATTGAATATATAAAATGATGAAAAGTGACAGATTGTGACAAATCTGACACCTTTGCACTATTATAAGAATTATATGTGTATTGACTTCCCTCTTTACTCCCAAAAGAGATCAGCTGCTTGACACTTATTATTTGTAACTCTCACTGGTACACACAATACACACAACAAAGTGTTAAAATTTCTAATTTCTTGGAAGAATACATTCAGAGAGCTCAGGGCTGAAAATTATTTTGCATCATCCTAGGTTCTTACTATGTCCCGAGTTAAATAGTTTTGTAATCAATGCAGAATTCTTGAAAAACTTTTCTTGATGGAAGGTGGCTGGCCAACTCCAGTTTATAATTTTATAACTATTTCTTTATTTTCTGTGAAATAAATGAAAATTGATAGTTTGTATGGTTATGGACTGTTAATTTTCTATTAATTAATGCTAGGATGTCCTTTTGTCAAATAGATGTTACATTTGTTTTGTTTTTTTTCTTGTCCCCAACCCATGTACATATCCTTTACTCCTTTTATCATTCCAGATAATATATTGATATGACTACCTGACAGAGTATTCTCTTTTAGTGCTTCTTTAAGTGAACTTTTATTATGAACACAAAGTATAGATAGTCATAGATGATTAAATCTGCAATGTCTTTTGCTTTTTTCTTTGTAGTGCTATGATTTATTAATTTTTAGATAACAAGTTTGTATTAGAAAAATCTTCACTTTTCAGTTTTTTGTTAAATCTAAAATATTTTATTTTTCATTACTAGTTTCTCACAGATAAAGTTTACTAGAGATTTGTTTATTATTTTAAAATTTATTGCATATTGATTTTTGTTTTCTTTCAATTAGATTTTTTTATATTTAAAACTTTTACATTTGGATGGGACTCCTATCAAAAACTCTTTGATTTAGCCTTTTATAAATGTACATTTCCTAATTTATTTCTTATATGGTGTGCTGATGTACACACATTAAATGCCAAATATTAATACATAGTTATCTGTTAATTTGCTTTTTATTGTTTTGTGCTTTTGCTGTAATTAAATTGTGAGAAAAATCAGATGATTATATTCATTCCACCTACTCCTGTTTAGGCATTCTTTTTCTGTGCTCAGAAGACTCAAACATTATGTGATAGAAATATTGATTTCAACAAGAAACCATTTCACTTGTTTAATCAAAGCTGATTCTGAACTGTGCATTTTTTTATACATTTGAGCTGTAATAATTTTGTTGCATTTGAGTATAGTCAATCAGTTATCTTTTTATTATGTATTTCACATTAGGTAAAATTATTAACATATTGTGCAGATTCCACTTTAATATCAAAAATATAAAGACATTTGTAGGTGTTAATTTTCTTAATGAGTAGTTTGAACTTTTAAAACTGATTTTGTCAGTAACATTTTAAAGAATGTCAGTTAAAAGTAATTTAATTTAAAAGTAATGTTTTATCTTCATAGAAATTAGGAGTACTTGTAACACATTTTTGTCAAAATTAAGAATGTTAAATCACAAAATTATCTAGAAATGTGTGCAAAGTCAATGTAATTTATTTAGTCAAGGCATTACTTCTCTAATCAATTTTCAATCTTGGAACAGCAAGTAGGTTTTTAATACAGTTTATATTTTTTATTGCACTCAGTAATGTATTTATAAAAAGCATAATATTCAACTGATAGAACAGATTTCATTTTGATAGACATTGAGTGCTCATTAAATTTTCTGCTGTAATGATTTGAATGTCTTTAAATACTGATTAAAACTTGCTTTTATCTCTTATGTTTAAATAAAGCAAAGTCCTTCATGTTTTACATATCATGATATCATCTGAATTTTTTTTCTAATTTATTTACATTAAAAGAAATTCTTTTTTATTAAATGCCTGTTATTTTAGTAAAAGTTTTAGGGTAGTAGTAATAATGAGAAACGTTTATTTCCCACTTAAAGGAAGATATAAATTTCCTATCAATCACCTTTCAAAGATACATTTTTTCTAATATAATAAAAGTTGTATTTAATATTTACAATAGCATTAAGAAAAAATCTTTTTCTAATGTAGATCAAAATTTGAAGTGAATTATATCATAGAAAATAATTAAAGATAGAAAATGACTTTTTCATTAAAGTACATTGCTTTTGCTGAACAAAATCCTTTGAAGCCCTCTTCACATTTAGGTGCTGTTAAATACCGGCTAATTAACTGCTAAACTAGAAGTGAAGTTGCATTTGTGTTCTTATTAGACATCATTATCCTTCAGTAGTTGACCTTTTATTTTGTTACCTATATTCACAAGAGACTGTGATACAATTTTTAGTTATAGCACATCATACATATTAATTGTGATATTTATTATGTCCTCAACATGACAAGTGTCATATACCTTCAAGTGGCTAATAATAATCAAACATTTGAATAGAAAAGTGATATTCACTCACACTTATTTTAGGCAACACTGTGTGCAGTAGGATATTATTATTTTATTCTGCAGTATAGAAAAACAATTATTTTAAACTTCCACCTGAATAAAGGAGTTTATATTTTAATTAAGAAAATGTTTTTATTACCTTCAGTTTATTTCTGGTAGAATCATACTTTTTACTGTTTGATTGTTAATTTCATACACTTTAGAAATTTTGTTTCTTTAATCAGTAGCATTTAATATTAGCTTTTGTTATTGTTCTGTTTTGTATTTTGCATAGTAGCAAGTTAGCAGTGAGTCAGTATTTTCCAGGTTTTCAAAAATATACTTTTCTCATTGAATGCCAAAGAATATTGATTTCTTAACTCTTTGTGCAACTTAAAATTCTTAATATTTTTAGAGAGCCATCATTTACCATTTTTTAACTTACATCAACCAAATGTCAGTTTGGTTTCAATCATTCCATATTAGAGTAGCTCTTCTTTTTAATCATTCTTCACAAGTTTAAATCACTTGGTGATCAAATTTAAGTACAATCTGGCTGTTTCTCTGTATTGCTTTCACAGCTGATACTGTTAAAAGAACATTTACCATGACATTGTTATAGCAAGAGTTATTTTCTTGTTAGCAAAGGAATGTTTTAAAGATGCCATTTCCACCTGTTGAAGCTAATTCTTAAATTTTATAAATGTTACTTGTATTTTTATATTTAAATTCTACTTTTTAAATTATAAAAAAATTATATAAAACATTTTAAAAAATTATGGAAATGTTCTTAATGGTAATTAATATAGAAAGGCTAACATTAAAACTCTTAATTTATTATGATATTGCCCTATAAAAACTTAGTTCTGGATTACTAAGAGCATACACATGTTTTTTTATACACTAATAGAAGAAAATGAAATTGCTCAACAAAGGAATAGAATTGCCACGGATGTGCGTAAGGAAAATGGTTGTTAAGGGGAAGTAATCCTGAAATAACTGGTTTTGTCTGTGATCAGTTACTGCTCAATATTACATTGTAGAAAAAGTATGCATCTTATTTCATATTTTTTAAAATTGAATTTTTGCTTTAATCATTCACAGATACATGTTTTATTTATATATGAAAAGAAAGCATTCTAGCTTTTATTTTATAACCAGTTGAATTTTTTATTCCTATAAAACGTAATTTCACAGATAAGCATTGCACACATTTGACAAATAAACAAAAAACAAAGCTATTTTATCATTTTAGCTTTGTGCACACCAGGTAGGTTTTACCTGCCTTAAATATTTTGACAGGTTGAATACATTTTTAGAATTACATTTTGCAATAAGAGTAAGTAAATGTTTTTCAATAATTCCGCAAGTGGAATTGAGAGAAAAGATTTTCTTTGACCTGTACTTACCTTTATTGCTGTTTAAGTGGTTGTCACATACAGTGAGGTAAAGTCTGTGTTTTGCCAAGATTTGGTATTAAAAACCCACTCAATATTGAGTGACCTAAGTAAATCCAAATAATTCAAGTAACAGTGGACAAACAGCTGTAGTTTAGAAGTCTTGTACAGATGTGTAGCCCAAATTTGTAATGCATAAACTTTTACCTGATGTATAAATCTTGATGCTCATGGACTGTCAGAGCATTGAATAATTTGTGTGTGTGTGTGTGTGTGTGTATATATATATATATATATATATATATATATATATATATATAAAATATGGAATGCTCAAATCAACTCTATTCAGTGAATGCCTGTGTATATAATGAACATTATTTGGCACTGTGCTGAATCCTTTTTGAACTTCCAAGTTGTTCAGTACCAATAAGAAGATAAGCTTCGATTGTAAAATTTGTTTATTCATTGACCTACTCTTATTAAGTTTATTTTTGCCATTTTCTATTTTTTTATTTGATTTTGTCAGTGAAATCTCATCAGTAAATATTCAGTGTAGGAACACTGGTTTCTATATACTGTTGAGTTTTATAATTTTTATTTCCTTTTCAAATTGATTTTCAACTACAGAACTTCTAATTTTATTTGTTTTGTTTTTTCATGCTTCTCTGTGACTTCTATAAAAATGCAATGATTCCACTGCTCATTTTGTCATGAACTTATGATAGCCTGAACAGTAAGAAAAAAAAAAATAAAATTTGATGTACAAAATAACTGTGTATATTTTCAAGTTTTTTTTAATGTTTGTTTTATTTTTCAGGTTTACCAAAAAAAAAAAAAATTTAAGGTATAATTTGTAAAAGAAAGTCACCTTAATAAAAGGTTTTTACAAAAACAAAATTTTAAATAGATTAATATATTAAACATTGCAATTTATTAAAACTAATTTATCAATATGGATAATCTTGATTTAACCTGGTACATGAAGAGAAACTTGACATAACTACCTTGCAAATCAGCATATGAAATTTTGTCTTGTATTTTTGTAATTTTGAACATTGAAAGCACAATTATCTCATTTAAACTGGGCTTAAACATTTGTTAGCTGATCAATCTGTTACTAACACAAACTTAAAAAAAACAAAAGGAAGTGTTTAAAATATTTCTATCAATTTTTGAATAACTTAATTTTTAGAACCTTCCTACTTGGAAGCCTTTATAAACAAAGATATTGGAAAAATTATTTGCATGCTAATTTAATTTATGTAAAATAAGTTAAAATTTTTATTAATATCTATATATATCTCTGAGATGAGATATGATTATTTATATTTTTCGGATTATTATCCTCAGCTTCATTGCCATATTTACAAAGTTTCACCTTTATCCACTGGGCCATGTGTCCAGTGGATAAAGGCGGTGGTTAGATCCACTGAGACATCTGGGAGAAGCATAGCATATGGAACTAGAACAATCTAAGCAAGTGGCCGAAATGAAGGGTTTGATTCAAAATTCCAATTACCTGAAGAAGACCGGAGCATACAATGACCAAAATGTAAATATGGCAATGAAGATGAGGATAACAATCCAAATAATGTAAGTAATCTTAATCTTTTTTTTTTTTCTGAGGAAGTTTTTCTCTTTAGAGAAAAGAGAAAATTAAATATTTAAAACCTATTAAATGAATGAGAAAAAAAAACATACTGGTTAAAATAAACAGCTGAGTAATTTATTTTGACAGTTCCTGATTTCATTGGGTGCTATGATTTGTAAGGATTTTAAATACAATCATTTTTTTTAAAACCCTCAGTAATGTATACAAATTATTAAATGAAATTTTTCTTTAATCTTGTAGAATAATTATTTAATTAATGGGGTCATAAATATCTTTGTTCATAGGTCAAGATAATTCCGGTACAATATTATTAGATAAGGTTGTATTATTTTCATCTGAACTTTAATGAATAATTTCATATAATTTGTATTTATTAATTAATATTGAAAATAGGTTTTCTGAGATGAAATCATAAATAAGCATATTAGTTTTTTTACTCTGAATTCAGCATTTATTAAAAGAAAATATTTCTTTATCAAATTTTCAACTTTTTATTTTCTGATTACACAGTTTGTGTTAATGGTAATTTTTTCTTTTGAAGTGACTTCATACCATAATGAATTGTTATGCATTTGCATTTATTGGTTTAATCACTACCTCATCACTACCCCTCTGCCATGAGGGAAGAGGAAAGTTGGATATAAATGTATTAATGTTTTATTTAAATTCAAATTTCCCAAACCAGCCAACAATATTTTGACTCTGTGAATCTGAATAGTGTTTTAGTTTCTTTTATTATTAACTTGAAAAAGTCAAGGTAAGAAGTTACTTTAAATTTAAGAAAAATAAAATTGTTTTCAATTGAGACATATATACATGAAACTTTTTGTCAGATAGTTGGTGACTAAACCAGCTCTCCCACTAATTTATTGTGAGTGAGGTGGAAGGTTAGCAACCCCGTAGAATGAGAAATAGTTTCTATCAAAGGGCAGAAGAAATGTGTCAATGGCCAGCTAACTAGAGATGGTGTCTCATTAAAAATACCATGAAGATAGAAATGGGAAGCCACTTGATTAGCAATCCCAAGATTATTTAAATTTATCTGAAATAATCCATGAGGATTATTTCAGAAAATTTTATTTAAATATTTAATTTATTTTTAATATTTTAAATTTCATGTAAGATGACTGAGCAGATATATTGCATCAAGCTCTTTACTAAAAGCTTGGTGATACTCAAGCTCAGACAATCCATAAGATTCAGCAGACCTTTGCCAATTATGCTGTTCAGTAAACAGTCATGGAAGACTTGTGTCATGATCCAGGAA
Organism: Acanthosepion pharaonis; assembly: GCA_903632075.3. NCBI lineage: Eukaryota > Metazoa > Mollusca > Cephalopoda > Sepiida > Sepiidae > Acanthosepion > Acanthosepion pharaonis. Next base: position 553,580 of record CAHIKZ030001256.1, read on the forward strand.
CTGAAAGTGTTGGTGGAGCAGCATAAGCAATTCTACATGGAAATCACCCAGGGCATGCTGGACTGTGCAAACAATGAACCAGACTTCATGAAGACCATCATCACTGGTGAAGAAACATGCTTCTATGGTTATGACTCAGAAATCAAGTTCCATTTCAACTGACAGAACAATCATTACCAAGGCCCAAAAAAGCATGAGAGGTTCACAATGTTAAGGCAACATTGAGCTGTTTCTTTTAATTCTGTGTTGTATAAAATACACGCCAGAGGGCCATCAATCAATGAAGAATACTACCAGGAGCTTAGGTTGCCTTTATGATGCTGTCCATTGATATATAAGAGAGAGAGAGTGTATCAAAAATACTTTTACCAACTTTGGGAGCAGTTCTTGATAGCAAAACAAGGCAAAATGTCCATATAAGCATGTCCAAAAGGCCATCATTGTACCTCAACACAGCAACTCATAACAAATGTTCAAAATGTCCTCCACTTGCTTCTGTATCTGTCAAATCATTGACTGGCGGACCTTTAAATACTCTCACACTGTATTGAATGGTCTTGCAGGCTCCCATATTGTTTTAAAGTCTCTTCCCCCACATGTTTAAAAATCTAATTGTTTTGAGGTTTTGTGGAGATAAATGTGCTCCTAAAGGTCCATCTTTCATGCAGAATGTATTCTTCATGTACAGGCATACAGGTGGATCTCAGCCTGTCTAAATCCATAGTTTGTGGTGCAATGGATCTTCTCAGCAACGTGATGATAAACAACATCAAAGATTGGATGGTATCTGTTAGCAGGTCTGGAAATATGTTCTGATACAAGTCTCTTGTAGCAGCCCCATTAAGACATGCCATAAAAAAAAAACATATCTGCCACCTACAATATGAATGTTCTGCCACATTAAATTGAAAACTTGACGTTGGTGTAACTCCTGTATTACAGATGTTAAATATTGAAGATAGACTAACAAATGTATTGATTTTACAAATTTGTTATTCTACATTCCACATTCCCCACCATCTGTATGGCTTTTTTTTAAAGAGACAAAAAAATGAAGCAGTTTGTGAATAAATATTCAGCAAAAACTTTGTCCATGGTGAGTGATCAGAACACCCTAAAAATTGTACAAAGCTATTTTTGATATACCCTTATATATATATATATATATATGAGATGTAATGACATGTTATCCATCCCACAAAATGTTTATTATCTAAAAAACACTAAACTAATTGAGTTTCTTTTTCAGGTTTTCAGATAAGATCTTTAGCCATTTGATCCACCATTTGTTGTAAGAATCAACAAAACACTTGTATTTATGCAGCTAGAAAGAAAACAAGTTAAAATAAGGGTGGCAGCCCCACTGTCTCTCCAAATGAGCTGGAAAGGTTGAAAACTTCATTCAGGCCTTCAGTAATGATATCAACATTCATACTCTGTGCAGCTCATCTTCAAAAGTCCATCCATGAACCATCAAGAGAAAAATGAAAAAAAGGGAACACTAAAAATGAATATCTGGATCATTGTTAAACAGAAGGATCATCATTTCAGCTTTGAACTAAATAAATCAATTGAAAACATCCAACTTAATCCACAAATGAACATGAATGATAAATGGAGTTTCAGTCTGTGACAGTTCAACCAAAGAACCAGCTACCAGAAACTTTAAAATCGTCAAATTGAAGGATTTGAGGCACCTTGTCCTTCCAGGATGTGAGGAAAGGTTAAAAGTTCAAAGATTATTTTGAATAAGTTGTGAAAATGATCCTGGAATATTATTTATATATGCAGGTGAATATTGTCAATAATTCATGAGCTTCTATTCAATTTAAAGTGATGATTAATTAATGATGAACAATATATTTGTTTATGATTTTCATAATGATTCTTTTGTGGAGGAGTTGTCAATTTTATTATTCTTGCAAAGCTCAAACTAGAAGTCAATGTTTTTAAAATTTTTTATTATAATTCAATCCAAAAGTATAATTCATAGAAACATATATTTGATTGATACAATGTCTAACAAATATATACATGAATAAATTATATATAATATTTAGATATATATATATATATATATATATATATATATATATGCATATATATATCTTTTCTAATATTTTAAAACGCAGGTTGTGTGTGTGTTTTATAACTTTGTTTTGAATATTGTTTTCCATTTTCACCCTATTTCATTTGATTTTAGCAAGTTTAATGTCTAAAACTTCAGGGGGACTACATGCCTTTTGAAACTTTTTTTTTTGGTAAGGTGAACAATAGCCGAAAATGGGGAAAAACACAGTTGTGTTTTTAAGAAAATCAATTTGAAAACTTCTGATTAAGACACATGTTGAAATTAAAGGGGACAACTCATATTTCGAAAATATATTGAACCATAGCTTTGAAGTAAACTTTTACGCTTACAAACTACCTGAAAACTAAAATTTTCTCGTCTATTGTTCCCTAATTTTTTGGTTTTTTTTACATTTTTTAGCCATCTGGTCTATCCAATTTCTGAAATTCATCATTAAAAAGGACAGATAATCATTTTCAATCATTTTTTCACCATTTGATATTTGTGAAAAAAAAGATTAAAATCTTACTTTGATATTCTTTTTAAAGTCATTTTTTATCATTTTTTCACAAACCAGATTTGAATAAAAACTTGATATTATACTGTTTATTTAAAATATTTTTGAACCAATTCTTAAATTTAGCTTCTGCGCCGAAAAATTTAATTTGAACTTTAACAAAAGCTTGATTCTCTGTTAAACCAGAAACAAGCAATATTAAAAGCAAACCTTTCGCGTCGCTAGACGATTGAAAATACACATTCATTTACGTTTAGATAACTTACGGGAAAGTTTAGTTTTTCACGGATGGAAGGAAGTGAAATTATTTAATGAACAAATTAAAACCTTGTTACTTTTAAGGAAAACTTTCAATATTCTATTTTTTTTTTTTTTTTTTTTTTGTACATAGCTTTCATTTTACGTTTACGATGCTTTATGGAAAATATAAAGAAAATTAAAAAATAAGACATGTTAATAAATTAATTTTCATAAGAAAATTTTATCTAATTAAATTTAGACCTTTTTTATAAAAATTTTATTTAGCGTACATAAAAATTAAATTTAATTTTATGTACATTTATTATTTTACTATTTATTTGTATTTCCATAAATTTTAAAAATTTTTTTGATATTTCATTTATGGAAAAATTTCATAACTGAGATTAATATAAAATGGGATCATATAAATTAAAGTTTAGTTTAGTTAAATTTCATAAGATGATACTGTTACTAAATCCAAAGGTATCCCTTCTCAGTTGAAATTGAAAACTCAAATTAACTTCTCTATACGTGTTTGCAAAAAGTAAAGGAATATAACATCCGGAGAACAATGCTGAACTCAAATAATGCAACTAAATTGTATTCTGGTTGGTCTTCCATACTTGATAATTACTGTCCGACTATAAACACAAAATTACATTTCTTAATTACCACGGGGCTAATCTGATTGGTCCAAATTATACAATTTTCAAAGCGCTTGACAATGATTAACGGACATTTTGAAAGGTTGATGTTATATTTAATAATGTTAAAATATTTCCACAAAATTCAATTTAAACATTTTTTAAAATCTTTTTAAAAAAATTAAGTTTTTAATTTATAAATAATTCTATTTGACATTTAAAAATTTTTGCTGAAAGAAAATATTGTCCATATTCATAAAAAACAAATTAAAACAAATAAAAGCATTTGAAACTAAATAATATATTTGTTTTATTGCATTTTTGTATGTTACAATTCACAAATGATTTTCAGGTACGTTGGCAGAAAAAAAAACAAAAAAACATGATTTGCATTCTTCAAAGCCTTGTGCTTTTAACTATTGTAATCACTAAAACCCATGGTCTCGATTTCTAAGTTTTTTCATAAAATTAGTTATGGGGGTGTTAATAAATATAAAAAAAAATATTTCTGCCATGACTTTTAATGGAAAAAAAAAACAAATATAATGAAAAAAGGTTATTGTTTTAAATGTTTTTGCTGAATCTGAAAATTATTTTGATGTTTTTTATTCAAGTTTTTCCAAATTATGTATCAACCTTTATAAAATTTGACACAATGGGAAAATTTACAAGAATTTGTATTTAATACCATTTGTCAGTTACAGACAAAGGAGAAACAATTTTTTTAAATCAAAATTTAGAATATTCTAAAAGATGGAAAATCAAAAAAATTTTTTAAAACTATTTTGATCTAAAGACTACAAAAACCAATCTCAAGATTTTTTGGACATAAACTTGGCTTCAGACATAAGACTATTTCTATGTTCCAAGCGATTCTATCAAAATACAAGAATCTTGAAAAAACCCAAAGTTGTTTATGTGTGTGTTTCCAGTTGTGGTTTGTTTGAAAAAGGGGATAAGGTATTGAAGGATTTTCAGCCCATAAAAAATAAATACAACTTTTTGTTCTCCCAAGCACATTTCACATTGTGAAGGGCTTTTTCTTTATTTAAATTCAGAATGTGTGAAAAATTTATTTTATTCATTTATTTAAAAAAAATTCTATTCAGAATCGATAGAAGTGGAAAATGTAAACAGTATTTTTGTTTGAATTAGGGGTTTGGAAGAAATTCGTAAAAAAAAATCAAATAAAATGATGATGATAATATATATATATATATACAATAATCTTCATAATTTTATTTTCCAGTCTTTATAGGAATTGGCAAAAAGGGGATGTACATCGAAAAAGGGCATGCGGGCTCTACTGCTAAAACTGAAATATGTCAAATAATATATAAATGGATTATGTATTCATAAAGATTATTAGATAGGAGGCTGAGATGGAGTAATGGATAGCAGCTTGGATTGAGGAATCAGAGAGCTAAGTTTTAATTCAGTAGAATCCATTACATTCACGTACGTGTTAATACCCATGGGAAAGGTATGAATCATCTTTCCCCCATGGGTGGAAATAGAGACAGACTGGGTTCTATAGCCTGGATGGCAACTGTCTAGGAGAAGTTCAGTTCTGAATTCAAACCTGAAAGGGGTTGTTTGGAACCCTAGCACGTAGCACCAGGTCTGTGAAATGAGCCCTGGGGAAAAAATGTGGATGGTCCTACACAAACCTTCACCATTATACCTCACCTCAGTGCGGTGTCATCAGTTTGAAACCGATCTGCTTGACCATACGTCGAACCCGATGGGAAAATCTATTTTTTTTTATATGGAATAGGTTATAGTTGTTCCCATCAAGAGAAATATATTTTAAACGATAAATAATGTTTTGGTTCAAATGGATTTATTTCAAAATATATGTATATTAATTCTTTTATTTTCCAAAAACATATTTTCCTGGTTTTGTGAAAAATGTTTGAATCAAATGGAACCACACAATTCTGCTTTTCCAGAAAACATTTGAAATACTACCATCAAAATTATTTTTGTAATATGTGGAAATATATACTCAAACAAACAAAAGGTTGTGAAACCAAAACTTTTAGTAGCAAAATGATCAAAAATAGTATTTTAAAATAAAATAAAATTTCAATTAAAAAATGTTTGCTGTTTATCTTAAAATATATATATTCAATTTTTATTTTATTTTGCACAATAATCTTTCTGATGTTTACAAGGGAGGAGAAAAGATGAGAAAGGATATAGACAAATGAAAAGACATTTGCTAAAAGGATTTGCTAATCTTTTACTTTTATTACCCTAATCCTGATCTGCAAAGTGGGTAAATTTACAAAATACTTTTTTATCATCTACAATATAATTCAATAATAAGGAGATAGGTTGACTCTATTATATTTTAAATATAGATTACTTCCATTGGTTTTCTTGACTTGGTTTAAATCACTGTTTGTATATTGTTGATATAATTTTTCTTAAATGAATGAATAAAGTAGATATTGAAAATCAAATTAAATTCCAATTGCAAGCAAAATTTTTAATAAAATTTTCAAGAAATATATAGCAGTTTGTTAGAGGTAGTACCGCCATTCTCTCCCCCACCTTCAATTAATAGTAAAAAATTTATTTTGTCTTTGCATATATTTGTAAATTGTTATGATTAGAAAAATAGCTAAGAAGTTAACTACCATGGTCAAATTGCTTAATTGGTTTTGAGTTCAGATGAAACTCCATTCATCTTTTCAAAACCTTTAATTTTCAGTCCTTATCTCCAAGTAATGCAAGTTAACCGTCGGTACAATAGAATAAATGGATTTGTTGGTAAATAACCAAATATCTTTTATATAAAATATATAAAAGCTGATTACTACAACGCTAATATGATTAATCCCCACAGATCCGCTTTTGTTAAGAACCTGAATAGTTGGGGCATTTAATGCTTGCAGCTTTACTAAAAGAATCAAATAAAAGTAACAAAAAAATGAATGATTCATTTGAAACTAATTAACATAACTGAAATTTTATGTATCAGGTCACCTGCACGTGTTGTGTGTACCTTTCAAGCCTTCACAGACACACACACACACACACGCATGTGCCACAATATATATGGTGCAATAGGCAAATTGTTACCATTTAATATCTTTTATTTATGCATTGATTTTGTCAACTGCACAGTGCCAGTTGGGCACCATCTGGAGAAGAAGAGCACCATGATGCAACCACCTGCCAGAAATTTGAAAACAGCATGCTATACTTTACTTGGCATTCATGCAGGAAGCCCACACAAATATTTCAGTGTTTGAGGTCAATCTGAGACAGTGCAGAGGATCGAAAGGGCGATGGGTCTAATGGCAATTATGAATGTATGGCAGCTCAGAAAATTCACTTGATAAGAAAAAGAACTTGAATTTGCTGGTGAGGGCTTCAGACTCTCAACAACAGAGGCTCACATCAAGTGTCTCAGTTACACGTTGCCCTGGGTCAAGAGGGTGGTTTGAAGATCCTATGTCTGGCAACAGGACTCTGTACCATGCCATGATTTTTTATTTTTATGTTTGTTTTATATATATTTTTTTGTTGTTGTTTGTTGTTGTTTATTTTTTTGTGTTTTGTTGTTTTTTTTTTTTTTGTTTGGTTTTTTGTTGTGTTTTTGTGTGTGTTTTTTTTTGTTTGTTGTTGTTTGTTTTTTTTTGTTGTTTGTTTTGTTTTTTTTTTTGTTGTTGTTTTTTTGGTTTTTGTTTTTTTTTTTGTTTGTTTTTATTTGGTTTTTGTTTTTTTTTTTTTGTTTTTTTTTTATATATATATATATTTTATATATATAATATTGTTTTGTGTTTTGTGGGGTGGTGTGTGTGTGTGTGTGGTGTGTGTGTGTGTGTGTGTGGTGTGTGTTTTGTGTGT